>JALIGW010000067.1:2523867-2933441 GCA_023053685.1 Diadophis punctatus similis
ATATATATATATATATATATATATATATATATATATATATATATATATATATATATATATATATATATATATATATATATATATATATATATATATATATATATATATATATATATATATATATATATATATATATATATATATATATATATATATATATATATATATATATATATATATATATATATATATATATATATATATATATATATATAATATATATATATATATATATATATATATATATATATATATATATATATATATATATATATATATATATATATATATATATATATATATATATATATATATATATATATATATATATATATATATATATATATATATATATATATATATATATATATATATATATATATATATATATATATATATATATATATATATATATATATATATATATATATATATATATATATATATATATATATATATATATATATATATATATATATATATATATATTATATATATATATATATATATATATATATATATATATATATATATATATATATATATATATATATATATATATATATATATATATATATATATATATATATATATATATATATATATATATATATATATATATATATATATATATATATATATATATATATATATATATATATATATATATATATATATATATATATATATATATATATATATATATATATATATATATATATATATATATATATATATATATATATATATATATATATATATATATATATATATATATATATATATATATATATATATATATATATATATATATATATATATATATATATATATATATATATATATATATATATATATATATATATATATATATATATATATATGCATACATACAATGGTGGGCTGCTACCGGTTTGGACCGGTTCTGCACCTCAGCTGTTTTACTTATCGGGGCTGCCCTAGAAGGTAAACTGTAGAGCTTTGAATGTTGCACATGCACACAAAGCATGCACTCACAGAACCAGTTGTTAACCTGGTTGCAGCCCACCACTCTCTCTCTCTCTCTCTCTCTCTCTCTCTCTCTCTCTCTCTCTCTCTCTCTCTCTCTCTCTCTCTCTCTCTCTCTCTCTCTCTCTCTCTCTCTCTCTCTGTGCTGTGTGTGTGTGTGTGTGTGTGTGTGTGTGTGTTTGTGTAATATATCCCCTTCAACTATCACTGCCTTGTCGTGGCGAAGGGGCTTGTCTGGCTCAATGAAACTATGAGCTATGCCGTGCAGGGCCACCCAAGATGGACAGGTCATAGCACAGAGCTCTGACAAAACATGATCCACTGGAGAAGATACCACGCCAGTATCTTTGCCATGAAAACCCCATGGACAGTACCAAAAGGCAAAAAGATATGACCCTGGAAGATGAGCCCCTCAGGTCAGAAGATGTCCAATATGCTCCTGGGGAAGAACAGAGGGCTAGTATTAGTAGCACCAGAAAGAGTGAAGCGACTGGGCCAAAGCCGAAAGGATGCTCAGCTGTGGATGTATCTGGTGGTGAAAGAAAAGTCCGATGCTGTAAAGATCTATACTCCATAAGAACCTGGAATGTAAGATCCATGAATCAAGGCAAGCTGGATGTGGTCAAACAAGAAATGACAAGACTGAACATCGACATATTAGAAATCAGCAAACTAAAATGTACAGGAATGGGTATATTTAATTCAGATGACCATCAGCTATACTACTGTGGGCAAGAATCTCTCAGAAGAAATGGAGTAGCCTTCATAGTCAATAAATGTGTAGGAAAAGCGAGTACTGGGATACAATCCCCCAAATGACAGAATGATCTCAGTTTTGAATCCAAGGCAAACCATTCAACATCACAGTAGTCCAGTCTATGCCCCAAACACTGGTGCTGAAGAGGCTGAAGTTGACCAGTTCTATGAAGCCCTACAGCACATTCTAGAATTAACATCAAAAAATTATGTCCTTATCATCATGGGGGGATTGGAATTGTAAAGTAGGAAGCCAAAAGATAACTGGAATAACGGGGAAGTTTGGCCTTGGAGTACAAAATGAAGCAGGGCACAGGCTGGTAGAATTTTGACAAGAGAATACAATGGTCATATCCCTGATGAATATACAGTAGAGGTGACAAATAGATTTAAGGAATTAGATCTGATAGACAGAGTGCCTGAAGAATTATGGACGGAGGTTCACAACATTGTACAAGAGGTAGCAGCTAAAACCATCCCAAAGAAAAAGAAATGCAAGAAAGCAAAATGGCTTTCTGAGGAAGCTTTATAAATAGCTGAGTAAAGAAGGGAAGCAAAAGGCAAGGGAAAAAAAGAAAGATAGACCCAAATGAATGCAGAATTCGAAAGAATAGATAGAAGATTTTTTTATTTATTTATTTTGTGAGATTTATATATTGTCTCACAGTGCAAGCACTCTCTTACTCAAGTAAGCAATGTATTTTTATATTGCCCCCCAACAATCTGGGTCCTCATTTTACCTACCTCAGAAGGATGGAAGGCTGAGTCAACCTTGAGCCGGTGAGATTGGAACCGCTGACCTGCAGATCACAGTCAGCTAAAGTGACCTGCAGTACAGCCTCTAACCGCTGCACCACCTCGACTCATCAAGATAAGAGAGAAAAGAATGCCTTCTTAAATGAACAGTACAAAGAAATAGGAGAAAACAATAGAATAGGGAGGACCAGAGATCTCTTCAAGAAAATAGGAGATATGAAGGGAATGTTTCAAAGATGGGCATGGTAAAGTACCAAAATGGCAGGGACTTAACAGAGGCAGAAGAGATTAAGAAGAGATGGCAAAATTACATGGAAGAACTATACAAGAACGGGCTTAACGTCCCTGATAACCACGATGGGGTGGTAACTGACCTCGAGCCAGACATCCAGGAATATGAAGTAAAATGAGCCTTAGGAAGTCAACAAAGCTAGTGGAAGTGACAGAATTCCAGTTGAGCTATTCAAAATCTTAAAAGACAATGCAGTAAAAGTGCTACACTCAATTTGCCAGCAAATTTGGAAAACTCAACAGTGGTCACAGGATTGGAAAAGGTCAGTTTACATTCCAATTCCAAGGAAGGGCAATGCCAAAAAATGTTCAAACTACCGCACCATTGCACTCATTTCACATGCTAGGAAAGTTATGCTCAAAATCCTACAAGCTAAGCTCCAGCAGTATGTGGACCGAGAGCTAGCAGGATTTCAAAGAGGCAGAGGAACTAGAGATCAAATTGCCAACATACTCTGGATCATGGAGAAAGCTAGGGAGTTCCAGAAAAACATCTACTTCTGCTTCATTGACTATGCTAAAACCAGGAGAAATATCAACAACCTCAGATTTGCAGATGTTACCACTCTAATGGCAAAAAGCGAAGAGGGTCTAAAGAGCCTCTTGATGCGCGTGAAGAAGGATAGTGCAAAAGTTGGCTTGAAACTCATCATTAAGAAATGATGTCTGGAATGGTATTGGGTCTCTTGCTTAAGCAGGGGGTTGGACTAGGGCAGGGGTGTCACTCAATTTCATTGAGGGCAGCATCAGGGTTGTGTTTGACCTCGGGGGAAGGCGTGGCCATGTTGGGCATGGCCAGCATGACATCAATTGGGTCAGGGGCACCTGTGGTGGCTCCAATGCTCTGCCAGGGTAAAGGCACCCTGAGCTCCATTTTTGGCTGGGACCGCCTCCTGCAGCCCTCTGCCAGCCAAAATGAAGCTCGGGAGGGCCATGCATGGCCATGCACATGTGCCGGCCCTTTGCTATTTCCAGGGTGGCCCAGTGGGCCAGATCTAAGCACCCCAGGCCTTGAGTTTGATACCCCTGTACTAGGGTCTCCTGCTTGAGCAGGTGGTTGGACTAGAAGACTTTCCAGCTCTATTCTGATTGACTAATTGACTGAGTGGATGGGTGACCCACAGAGTTGTAATGTGACCAGAAGGGTGTGCTCTACAAGGACCACCAATGAACATCACCCACAGATAATTCAGAGCTCCCTGGTTTCAAAGGGAGCATACAAGACAACAGGACAGAACATCAAGGGAACTAGCAAAATTCATGCAGTTATCGTTTGAAACATCTCTCAGCAGTGGGGAAAGGCCCTTAGATTTACCATCTGACTTTTATCATTAAAACTGGCACAAACTACCAATACCTTCTCTTTTATCTTAGATCAACTATAGTGTCATCAACCAGATGGCTGAGCAAAATCATCGTTTTCCTTTTTCATATCGGATGACCCCAAACCAAGAACCTCCTTACTCAGCAATTGTCAAGCTGCTCCTGCAGTTCCAATGGACGTGGATCGGCCTCCTTTCTCAGGACAATGAAAAAGGAGAAACATTCAAAAGACGCTTGGAAGTTCTCGCCCTAAAAAATGGGATTTGCATTGTCCTCTCAGGAACCGTCCCAGAAGCAAATATGAAGACAATTGCAGGAGAAACTCTCATGCTTGAAAAAAGGAAAATGTTCTATTCTCTTTTCAAGAGTCAAATAAAAATTATAGTATGCCAACTAGATTCTCAGGCTTCAGGAATGTTAGCAGTAATAATACAAAAAATTGATATGACTAATAAAACCATTGTGGGAAGGGTGTTGATTGCAACAACTTTGACAGCTTTAAGTGTAAGTATTTTTAACTTCTGGGTTGATCTCCAAAATAAATATGCTTTGTTTTCCTTCCTCATCCAGACAAACAGAAGGACTCAGTATTATGACTTTAATTCTTATGCATCTTTGCTCCTATTGTATGGAAAGGAAGCATTCCAATGTTCTTATTCAAGTCCTGTGTTATCTAAGAAAGTTTGGAAAAAATGCAGAGAAAAAGAGGATTGGGAATTCCCACCCCATGATGTGATTGCAAGAATCCTGTCTCAGGATTCCTCCAGTATTTCCCAAATAATTCAAATTGTGGCCTGGGTCCTCAGTGCTGCCTCTTCCTCCCAAAGGAGTAAGAGGAGAATTCAAGTTGGAGACCATCAACCACCCCAGGTTTTACAGCCATGGCAGGTAAGTCTTCTCCTTTGAGGTTCCATTGATTCTCCCCTTCCAATTCCTCAATATTAAATTAGTTGTAGAAAGGGGTGAGATATTCCAAGAGCAGTTGCCCAATTTGTGGTACTTGAGAGTGAGTGTCCACCCTGAAACTGACCTGACCAAGGCCATTTTGGTGCTTCGGTGTTGCCTCATTAGTGCTGAGAGATAGGGAGGGGGGAATAGAGATAGCTGGGGTTTTCTAGCCAAAAAAAAATATTTTCTCCTGGGAAACCAAGGACATTCCCACCGATGGCCAGAGGGAGGATGAGTGAAGTCACCAGGCAACTGGATGACACCTTGATTGGACCATGTGACTGATTGTTTGGAAAGGGGAGGAAAAATTTTACTTTTAATTTGGTGAAAACTGCGGGAACATTTAGAGTCAGTTTTCACCAAACTATGCCTATATGATATGTCGAATAAAACTGATATTTGAGGATCCTGCTTGCCTCAAAGTCCTGTTTGCTATGAGCGTATTACTTGGAACCCTGACATTAAACCAACTCTAAATGTTCATAGGACCTTTCCCCATAGTGAAAGTGATCAACCTTGTTACAGTACAACTTAGACTCCCTTGTTTTTTAGGGAAAGTGCATCTGGTATTTCACAGCAGCTTGTTAAAGCCGGCGGTAGGCTTCCAGATCAGGCTCAGGGGTGAAATGCTCCTGGTTTGGACCAGATCAGGTGGACCAGTAGCAATGGTTGACCGTGTTCACCAAGCCACCAACGATGGCTGGCTGGCCACGCCCCCATACTGGTCCAGAGCTCGCCACTCACTCGCCCTGCAAGCAGATGTCCCAGCACTGCACATGCAGTAGGACATGAGTCCGCACTGGACGAGGGCTGTGGGAGATGCGGTGTGCATATCCAGCAGCCCCAGGACATCCGCTTGCCGTTTCCCATCCTTTGGGCATGGTGCACTCTGCTTCCACTCTGAGACTCAGCCCCATTACAACAGCAGCAGCAGCAGAAGGTAAGGCGATGATGGGGGGCGAAAGACCCACTGCGCCTCGGGTCCCAAAGGGCAGGGTGTGCTCTTCCCTGGGCTCTCTGCCATCCCAGAATTGCACCATGCTAGGGAATTTTCCTGCATGGCCACGGTGAGGGCAGAGCTGCCCAGTGAGGCTTTGTTTGAGCGCGGGTCAGTGTGGAGCTTTGAGGGTGGGAAGGGCTCCATATGCTTTCCTGCCTTCCACGTGGCCAGCTTGCAAAGGAAGACAAGCAGAAGGCTACATGGAATGCAGGAAAGCATGTTGGGGTGGCGCAGCCCTGTCATGTTTGGTGGCCTTCCTGGCGGTCGCCCACGCCCACTTGCCTTCCGATGTCGGCATCCAGCCTGTGATGGGAGAAGCACTGCTTCTGGCCAGGCCCGGCCAGTGGGTGGGTGAATGGCCCTTGAGAGAGACGCAGCTGCTGTGTTGGGGCTAAGAGGGGCGGCGGCAGGAGAAGGAAGAAAGCGAACTGAGCCTGCGGGGCTCAGCTTTGCCACTGAGCATGTGGGGTGCCCGCCCTGGCTCTCGGGCTGCTTCCCACTGCCACGCAAAGTTTGGCATGCCAGACCACCCGGTGGGCAAGTCAGCGGCACTGGCCGAAACGGTGCAGCTCTGACTGTGCCACGGGCGGGAGCGCCGCCTGCGGCAAGGCCCTGGCTTGGGCCTCTCCGAGTACCTGCCAGCCACCCACAGCTGCATGGCTTTCGCTGCTCGCCTCCATGTGGACTTTAGATTTTAGATTTAGATTTATTATTAGAGTTGGAAGGAACCTTGTAGGTCATCTAGTCCAACACCCTTCTCAAGCAGGAGTTCTTACACCATTTTAGACAGATGGCAGTCCAGTCTCTCCTTGAAGGTCGCAAGTGTTGGGTCTCTCACAATCTCCACTGGAAAGCTGTTCCACTGGTTGATTGCTCTCACCATCAGAAAGTTTCTCCTCACTTCCAGGTTGAATCTCTCCTTGGTCAGCTTCCATCCATTATTCCTTGTTTGGCTTTCTGGTACCATAGAGAACAGCCTGACCCCCTCCTCTCTGTGGCATCCCCTCAAGTATTGGAACACTACTATCATGTCACCTCTGGTCCTTCTCTTCGCCAGACTGGCCAAGCTCAGTTCCTACAACCGCTCTTTGTATGTTTTATTTTCCAGACCTGGTTTATCATCCTGGTTGCTCTCTTCTGCACTTTTTCTAGAGTTTCAATGTCTTTTTTGTAGTGTGGTGACCAAAACTGGATGCAGTACTCTAGGTGTGGTCTGACCAAGGCTTTATAGAGTGGTACTAGTACCTCTCTGGTCCTTGATTGTATCCCTCTATTTATGCAGCTCCTAGGACTGCGTTGGCCTTTTTGGCTGCTGCTGCACACTGCTGGCTCATATTTAGTTGGCTGTCTACCAAGACTCCAAGATCCCTCTCGCAATCGCTGCTATTGAGTATGGTTTCGCCCAGTTTGTATGTGTATTTTTGATTGTGGCGCAGTGGTTAAATGCAGCACTGCAGGCTACTGTTAGTTCAGCAGATAAGCTGTTCAAATCTCACCGGCTCATGGTTGACTCAGCCTTCCATTTTTCTGAGGTCAGTAAAATGAGGACCCAGATTGTTGGGGGCAGTATGCTGAACTCTGTAAACCGCTCAGAGAGGGCTGTAAAGCACTATGAAGCGGTATATAAGTCTAAGTGCTATTGCTATTGCTATTCTTCTTACCTAGGTGTAGAATTTTACTTTTCTCCGTGTTAAATTTCATTTTGTTGGTTTGGGCCCAGTGTTCGAGTCTGTCGAGGTCCCTCTGGATTTTGAGTCTGTCCTCTGAGGTGTTTGCTACTCTCGCCAGCTTGGTGTCATCTGCAAATTTGGTTAGTTCTCCTCCTATGCCCTCATCTAGGTCAGCAGCAACAGGGGTACCAGCCCGGGTATTCCCATTAGCACCGGTTGCCTGGCTGCGCTGAAATGTCACCAACCGCTGCCTCCATTTTCTCGCTGCCTCCAAACTAGATCCGGAGCACCCTTCTCTGCACTGCCTCCCGGGGCAGGCAGGCTGGCCTCTGAGAAGGCAAGGAAGGAAGAGAAAGGCAGGAGGGGGGAGAGCAAGAAGGTTGGCCGCCAACCAGACAGGGCTGCCAATGGGAGGAGGGAAATGTCTTGGGAGGCTGCGCTGACAGAAAGAAAGAAAAACCTATGACTACAATTGAACCCAACATTTGGGTTGCTAAGCAAGAGCATTGTTAAGAGAATTTAACCACATTTTACAAGTTGGCCACGCCTACCCGGTCACCTGACCAAGCCACACCCATCTGAAGCCACACCCACCTGACATCCAAACCACACCCACAAAATAAGCCACGCCCACAGAATCAGTAGGGGAAGTTTTCACATTTCACCTCTGATCAGGCCGGTAGATCGGGCTTCTCAAAAAACCAATAGTGCTGCAAGGAAAAACACATTATGAGGTAAAGAAAATCCTAGAAAACCACGGGAACATTTAGAGTCAGTTTTCACCAGCCTATGCCTATATGATATGGCCAATAAAACTGATATTTGAGGAACCTGCTTGCCTCAGAGTCCTGTTTGCTATGGGCATATTACTTGGAACCCTGACAGTGAGTTAGAGAGAGATGATAGAGAAAAATCTTCCAAAGTTAAACAACCTGTGCTAGTTTGGGATGCTTTTGTGACAGAAATAGCTCTAGGGTGACAACGTAATTTTCAAAATTAAACAAGCGTGAGAATATTCCAGCAATCCTCAACCCTTTATTGTGATCACAAAGTGATCTAGTCTCCAAGCTAAGGAGTTCAGCTGGATTGTTTGGTCTGGATTAAAATCGGACTTTGCTGGCTAAAAGTTTCTAACATAGCAACAAGATATAAATCAAAGCATCTTCCGGGGGCAACAAAAGGTTCATCCACACATCTCCTGAACTAATGGATGTGCTTCCATAGCTATTCTTTGAAAGAGATATCATCACTATGCAATTTTTGTTACATTGCTAGCTCAAAGTTAAACTCCAGTAACTTCATCTTGATCAGGATTGAAAGTAAAATTTTATTCTCAATCTTCTCCCATTACAAGTTTTCCCATATCTGCAAATGATCTTGTCTCAGATGGTCTGCTCTGGGTTCGTCTGGGTTTGGGCGATCCTCTAGCGAAGATTCTGTGAGGTTCAGCGAACCCCACAAATCCCACTCCTGATTGGCCCTGCCCCACCCAACCTGCCCCACCCACCCTACACCGCCCCTCCGACCCCACTCTGCCCCTCCGACCCCAACCCTCCGACCCCAACCCACCCCTCCCAGGAGTCTCCACATAGCCTGTTTTGGATGCCAGGTAAGTGCAGGGTCAGCGTGGAGGCTCGGGGAGGGTGGAAAACTGGCCTTGCAGAGGCTCTGGAAGGCCGGAAACGGGCCCGTTTCTGGCCTCCAGAGAGCTTCGGGAGCCCAAGGATGGCAAAAACGCCCACCCCTCCACCATGGTGCATGTGGCCGACTAGACCATGCCCACCATGGCCATTCCCACCCAGCAACCGGGCAGAGAAATCTTTGCTAAAATTTCTGAAGCCCACCCTTTGCTAAATCAATATCCTTCAGACTGTAGTGGTGATTTGAAGAGGTTAAATTATTAGGAGTACCTCCAATCCAGAATAATAGCAAGAAAAACACTGAATGAAGGCTCAAATTGTCATGTTTTTTCTATGTTTTTATGCAGCTTCATAAGTTCCTGAGAAACTTCCAACATCACAATATTTCCAGAGATGGGATTTCCTTTGATGAAAATGGAGTTCCTGTTGGTGACTTTGATATCATGCACTGGACATCAGTTTGGAACAAATCAGATGCGGGGGTGAAAATTGGGAGTGTAGAAAGAGAAGCCTCCTCGGAAGTCAAGATTTCTGTCAATCAAAGTGCCATCCAATGGCCAACTTTATTTAACAAAGTAGTTGAGGCTGCTTTGATTTCGCTCTTCTATTTGTCCCCATGTGTGGAAATTTTTATGCTCAGAAATAATTCTTATTGAGGCCAATTAAGATGACTTCCAAATAACAGAATTTAAAGCCTCATTAATTTATTAGATATCATTTTACTTTAGAGGTTTTACAATAATCTATCACATACTGGAACCTGCTGCATTGTATTGCGGTATTTGCAATATATATTATTAAACTGGAAATGTTGCCATAATTTATAGTACATCAAATTATCTTGTTTTCAGTAAGAGAAAATCCAGAATGTCTATGGAGATTCTCAGTCATCCAAGTCATGGTTGTGCCAAAGGTGCTTTTTCAAAAGGCACCTGGATTTTTTTCCCTTTGAAGATGTTTTGCTTCTTATCCAAGAAGCTTCTTCAGTTCTGACTGAATGGTGGTGGAGGATGGAAGGATTTGGAACTGCTGAAAAGACTGTGTTGTAAACAGGATATAGATTCAACAGTTGAAAAAAGGCTCCACACCCATTTGCACTATTCAGGTGACCCTGAGGGCACAGATATACTTCCAAGTGGCCTCTGCAACTTTCAGAAAGATTGCTAACGACCAGATGACTGCAAGGAATATAAATCCTTCCATCCTCCACCATTCAGTCAGAACCGAAGAAGCTTCTGGAATGAGAAGTGAAACATCTTCAAGGGAAAACAAAGATCAGTTGTCTTTTGAAATAGCACCTTTGGGAGAAAATCCAGAATATGAAGGGTTTAGCCCACTGTATTGCATAAGTGAATGGTATCACTAAGAATGCGGTGAGGGAAATGAGGGCAGCTAAAAAAAGTCATTTACTGTACATATGATGATACAATGATCTGTTGTAGGAGAGAAAGATGGGGACTCTAGAGAAAGCTAGATGTTGGAGGTTTCCTGAGAAAGCAAAGATGGAGAAAAATATATATATGAGTTATAGCATTCTCATACATGCCCTAAGGAGAAACACCTTTTGCAATGGAACTACTTTCCTTTGGAAAGAAGAATAAGGCAATGAGTCTGTTTTGGGATCTACAATGGAGACTGATAGAGAAAGAGAAAGACCTTTCATTTGCCCCTTGCAAGCAGAGTATTTAAAGTTCATGCCACAACTCCTTGACTCATTTTGCTCAATGTGCTCCTGAGCTTCTGGAAGCCAGTTGATTTCAGTCGATCCTCCTAATTCCTATATTGCCTTGACTAATCTTTCTGTTTATGTTTAGAGGGTGCCTTATTCAAGATGTACAGAAAGTTGCTCCCCAGGTTATGCCAAGCTTGTGAGAGAGGGAGCCCCAGTTTGCTGCTACGACTGTTCTCTGTGTGGGGAAGGAACATTCTCTGGGCAAGAAGGTACAGTGGGTGGCTCCAAAAACAACAAATAATCAGGATACAATCGAAATTCTCTATTGATTTATGGGAAGTATTTGATCAAGAAGCAAGGAAAATATGACATTTCTTGAAGGCATCCACAAACTTTTCAAACATTGGGCACTATCACCAAATTTTGTATGATGTCATGAGCATTAAAATAAATAATGAAAGGTTGCTGCTTTCTTTTGAGTTGTTACTTTCTTTCTTTCTTGGTTTTGGGAAAGAGGACAAGTTTTGAGAGCTGATAATCACATTCATCTTCAGCCTTTAAAAAGAGTGTTGATTATTTTAACTAATGTTATGTCATATGAATATCCCTGGGCAGAAATATATTATTCCTTCAAAATGAAGTAATGGATTTCTGATGTGGTTTTCATGCTCCTACAGCTGCAGAAACAGATTCATGCTAACCATTTTTTTCTCAGATGCAATCCATTGTGAAAAGTGTCCAGATGACCAGTATTCCAATAAGAAGCAAGATCAGTGTGTCCCCAAAAGTATAAGCTTCTTATCCTATGAAGAATTGTTGGGACTCATCCTGGCTTTCTTTGCCATTGCTTTGTCCCTAACCACTGCCTTCATTCTTGGAATCTTCATTAAATACAGAGAAACTCCCATAGTCAAAGCCAATAACTGTGAACTCACCTACATCCTCCTGGTTTCACTTCTGTTTTCTTTCTTGTCTTCCCTTCTATTCATTGGTCGCCCTGTAAAAATGACCTGTCTCCTTCGACAAACCATTTTCAGTATTGTTTTCTCAGTTGCTGTGTCTTCCTTGCTGGCCAAGACTGTAATGGTGGTGGTGGCCTTTCTGGCCACAAAGCCAGGCAGCAGCATGAGGAAATGGCTGGGGAAGAGTCCGGCCAACTCTATTGTTTTATCCTGCTCTGGTATTCAAGTAGGCATCTGTATGATATGGCTGGGAGTCTATCCCCCATTCCCAGATTCTGACTTTCATTCCCAACCAGAACATATCCTGCTGCAGTGCAATGAAGGCTCTGTCACCATGTTCTACTCTGCTCTTGGCTATATGGGTTTTTTGGCTGCCATCTGTTTCTTGGTGGCATTTCTGGCTCGAAATCTGCCAGGGGCCTTCAATGAAGCCAAACTGATCACCTTCAGCATGTTGGTTTTTTGTAGTGTTTGGATCTCCTTTGTCCCCACATATCTGAGCACCAAGGGGAAATACATGGTAGCCGTGCAGATCTTCTCCATCCTGGCCTCCGGCCTGGGTTTACTGGGCTGCATCTTTATCCCCAAATGCTACATTATTATCCTGAGACCTGCAATGAACACCAAAGAACATCTGATGCTAAAAAAACTTTAAGGTTCCTTATGTTGGTGTCTATTTTTCTACAGTTTACATGCAGTATAAAACCACATACTTTGAAGTAATGTTTTATGTATTGTAGCTTATCTTTCTTCATTCCATGTGAATAATTGAGTAGTAAAGTTGCTAAAACTACTCAAACTATTTAAATAATCATATCTTTCAATTGTCACAATCTGAATTCATGTTAAATCATAATCATCATCAATGACATTAAGAAAATTTCTGAAACTATGGTGGATTATTCAGAATATTTTAAAGAAAAAAAATAAATTTACGCCACAGTTTTTCTTGCTGGGAATAACTACCGACTGTACTGTAATAGAGACTAAATTGATTTTGAACTTGATAACGGCTGCCAGATTGCTGGTAGCACAATACTGGAAGAAAGAAGATATACTTACTATTGAGGAATGGACAATAAAAGTTACACATCTGGCAGAAATGGCAAGAATTTCATCATACCTAAAAGAACATTCAAATGAAAGATACATATTGGAATGGAGTAGATGGACTGATTATATTCAAAAAAAGTATCAGATTAAGAATATATATATAGTTTAATAATGATATATGGTTAGAATTTCAGAATGGTTTAAGAGATTTTAAACAATGTGGAGTTTTAAAAAATTAGAGGAATTTCTGAATTTATAACTTGTTAGTATATTTTAAGTTTATGTTTACTTGAAGACTATATCCTGTGTTCTTTCTGGGAAGTTGGGGGGGGGAGGGAGGGGATTGGAGGGAAGGGGGGAGAAAAATTTAAAAAATGTTTGTACTTTGTACCAATAAAACCTTTTGGAATAAAAAATAAAATTTCTGAAACCATGCCAGATAAACTGTTACCAGGGGTGTTCTGATATGGTTTTAGATTAAATAAAAGACTATGGCTAATGATGATGTGTGTTTTTGTTACTATATAGGTTGGTGTTATGTTTTATTTTCTAGGGTGATGTTCTGACTTTGTTTTAAAAAAATAGTTAATTTCAAATACTGTATGTCAGTACTATGTTTAAAACTGATTGGGTTACTAATGTATAAATAAACCACTTATCTATGTTTATATAAAAAAGTGGCATTGTTTTAAATTGTAAGCATTGTAGGCTTGCTGATTGTTATAAAAGAGAACAGGTTAGCTTGAGTTATTTGTGTGTCCGTATGCTGTGTGCTTAGTGATTGACTGATTGCTCAATGGAGAGATTGCTTCTACTCATTGCTCCTGTATCTGTTTGAAGACAAGACGCTACCGGAAAGAAGTTCAAGGTTTTTTCTGAACTGTTTGAAAGAAGAACTTTATCTTCAAAAGATTAATAACTAAGTGCTAAGAGTTTGACTTTGTGTCTTTATATTAAATAGCTACAATAATTGTTTGCTATTGAAAAGAAGATAAGTTCAAGAAAGATTCTTCATGGACTGTTCGTTTTGAAGTTTTACAAGTTTATTTAAGTAAATTATATTTAACACTTTGAAGACTTCTGTTTATTGACTCTAAAGTATCGAACAGCAACGCCACATTCCGTTGCGTATATTCATTTCATAAATACATAACCTCAACACTGTATATATTTGAATGATCTCTTCTGGCTGGATAATGTAAGATCACTTATAGATAGATAAATGAGATAGATGGAAGCGAGAGAGACAGAGAGAGAGAGAGAGAGAGAGAGAGAAACAAAGAGACAGATAACATTCTATATATAAGAATAGATATCAACATGAACATTGGAGCAACTTTAATTTTTTTCTCCATCCCTTTGAATAAATTAATGAGACAAATTATTATTTTAGCCAATCTTCAATCAAAAGAAAAATATGTACAACTCTGAATGATTTTGGGGGGAATCATATAGACATCTGATGTTATGATGAAAGTGTTCTTATGAGGAATATTAAAATTGGTTCCTGTTTTTTATCCATGTCCATATCCACATCCATATCAATATCCATTTCCATATACAAATAGCATGTGTGTGTGTCTGTGTGTGTGTGCCCTGCCAATCTAGCAATTCTAAAGCATGTACAAGTAGATAAATAGGTACCAGTTCAGTGGGAAAGTAACAACGTTCCATGCATCTTCGGTGTATAGTTATGCCAGCCAGATGACCATGGAAGCATCTCCAGACAAAGCTGGCTCTTCATTTATGAATCAAAGATGAGCACCACCCCTTGGGTTGATCATGACTGACCAACCCTTTACCTATTCCTACCTATACCTTTATTACAGATTAGGAAAGCTATATCATACAAGTCAGTACTACTTTTATCAAACCTTGTCTTGGTAATGGTCTCTCAATGCCATTACCTCTGCCTTCTATACTATCTCTTTTTGGATATTCAGAAAGCATTAGAAAAGCAAAGCAATTGCAATGTATTTTTACTCACATACTGATCAGTTTCATTCATTATGCTAAATCAGGATTCTAGATTGTCCTAATTTTGATTTCTGTCATTGTAGTGTCATCCTTATCCTAGCTCCTTCTGGGTTATCTGCAAAGATGAGAAACATTTCCTCCTTCCAATCATTTACCAAATTAAAGTGTCCAGAGCCCAGCACTCAACAAGAATGATCAACAAGAACTAATTAATGCAAGAAGCTTCGTAAACAAAATACCCAAACTCCTCCTCTTACTAAAAACTGCTAAATTCAACATTATATTTGTCTGCGAAACATGGCTGAACGCATCCCTCCCTGACTCCATTATTACAGTAAGAGACAATCAAGTTTACCGGTCCGATCGTGAAACCCATAGAGGAGGTGGAGTTGCCATCTTCTACAAAAAATCACTAAACCTTAAAAATATCCAAGTTAGACATGAACTAGATCTTCCAGAAACCATTATCTGCGAACTGTCCTTAAATACCACACTTCACTTCGTACTATGCTACAGAGCCCCTGATTACAATATCTCACATGCGAATAGGCTAACCTCACTACTAGCATGGGCAGCCTCCAACCCACACCGTCTTATTGTTCTTGGCGACCTCAACCTACCTCATATTAACTGGACCCTAAATGAATGAACTGGGCCCTAAATGAATGTTCAACCGAATCCATACACCTTTACAATGCTATTACTAATCTAGGGCTTGAACAGCTTGTAACAGACAATACTAGACTCAGCAATTGTCTTGATCTCATCTTCTACAACAGTTTACACTCAATTTATGGACTACAAATAATAGAGCCCTTTTCTAACAGTGACCATAGCATGATTGACTTTTGTCTCAATATACGTAACCCCTTTGGCAGAAGAACAAAACTGGCTACGTTGCTAACTTTGAAAGCCGCTAAAAAAATCAATGCTGCCAATTAAAGACCGAATGTACCAATTATCACATCAATCAAGAAGAAAACCTTCTGCGCACAAAATCCACATGCACCTTCTATAACTTTGTAAACAACAAACTCAAAGACTCGAGATCCATCCCACCTCTCAAAGGACCAAATGGTAAAGAATATAATGATGAAGCTGTTAAAGCCAACCTCTTTAACACATTCTTCGGCTCCGTCTTTGTAAACAGCAATGGCTCATGCCCAATATTTCGTAGTCGCACGTCAAACAATAGCAACGATCTAACACAAATCAATTTTACAGAACATAATATTAGAAAAGCATTACACAAGATCATCCGTAGGCATGGGGTGAGGTTCCAACAGTACACTGACGATACTCAGCTGTACATATCCACCCCATGCCAATTCAGTGAGGCAGTTGATGTGATGTGCCGGTGTCTGGATGCTGTAAGGGTCTGGATGGGGGTTAACAGGTTCAAACTCAATTTGGATAAGACCGAGTGGCTTTGGATGTTGCCTCCCAAGGACTTTGACATCTGTCCCTCCTTGGTTCTGGGGGGGGATTTGATCCCCTCAGAACGGGCTCGCAACTTGGGGGTCCTTCTGGATCCACAGCTAAAATTGGACCAACATCTAACAACTGTGGCCAGAGGGACCTTTGCACATGTCCATCTTGTGCACCTGTTGCGTCCTTTCTTGGATCAGGAGACACTACTGACAGTCACTCACACCCTTGTTACCTCACGTCTTGACTATTGCAACGCACTCTACATGGGGCTACCCTTGAAGAACGTTCGGAGACTGCAACTAGTGCAGAATGCGGCGGCGCGTGTGGTGATGGGTGTCCCTAGATACACCCATGTGACACCTATCCTTCGCGAACTACACTGGCTGCCCATAGGGCTCCGAGCGCAATTCAAGGTGTTGGTGATTACCTTTAAAGCCCTACATGGCTTAGGACCAGTTTACCTCCGAGACCTCCTTCTCCAACAAACCTCCCTAAGACCGATTAGAGCCCACAGAGTTGGTCTGCTGGTGGTCCCGCCAGGCAAATAATGTCGGCTGGTGGGCCCACGAAAGAGGGCCTTCTCTGTGGTGGCACCGGCCCTCTGGAATACACTACCCCCCCGAGATCCATATAATTCCCACTCTGCCAGCCTTCAGAAAAGCATTAAAATCATGGCTTTGTCGTCAGGCCTGGGGCCAATGATTTTAATACAACACTGATCATTCTAGGCCCCATGAGTGAATTATTGGGTTTTTAAATTGTGGTTTTTAAAATGCTTTTAAATGTTTTAATTTTTTACATTGTTTTAATTTTGCTTTTAAATCTTTTAAATGTTTTTTAGATTTTGTATTCAATATGCTGTGAACCGCCCAGAGTCCCTTTGGGAGTTGGGCGGCATACAAATCTATTAAATAAATAAATAAATACACAACCTAAAACCATCTCTATCCATTGGACTTGATGGTCTATGTGCATATTTCTTAAAAAAGCTCTCCACAACCATGGCTGAACCTGTAAGCATAATTTTTGAAAAATCCTTCAGGACTAGCCTCTTACCCAACTTATGATCACTAGCCACAGTCATCCCTTTCTTCAAAAAAGGAGATCCAAGTAACATTGAAAATTACAGACCAATCTCTTTAAGTTGCGTCACCTGTAAAGTCATGGAATCAATCATAAATCAATCCATCACCCTTCACCTAGAAACTAACAACCTACTCTCTAACAAACAATTTGGTTTCAGAAAAAATTATCTTGTAACCTGCAACTTCTACACTGTAAAAACATATGGACATCACAAGGTACCTCGATCAAGGTAAATCAATATTTACATAGACTTTTTTAAAGCCTTTGATTCAGTAGTACACAACAAACTACTTCGGAAACTAAAATCTTATGACATCTCTGGTCCCCTTCATGATTGGATAACTGCGTTCTTGTCAAACAGGCAAAAAATGGTTAAAATAGGGAGTGCCCTATCAAATCCTGCACCTGTCAACAGTGGTGTCCCTCAGGACAGCATTCTAGGACCAACACTATTCATTCTTTACATAAATGACCTTTGTGATCATATTATAATAATAATAAGCAACTGCGTTCTCTTTGCTGATGATGTTAAACTATTGAACACCACCGACAATACGTCTTCCCTTCAAAAAGATCTTGACCATGTATCACAATGGTCTGATAACTGGCAACTTCAAATCGCAACCAACAAATGCTCTGTCTTACACATTAGCAAAAAGAATCTGAACACAAAATATAAATGTTAAGTTTCGAGTAAGGAAACGGAGACGAGGCTTGTGGCTTCAGCTCTTTAATAGCAGGCAGTAAGCAAACATCAGCAATACAAGGTCTGTGGCAGGGATTTAAATAGAGAGCATGGCAAGCTAACAGCCAATCAGTTTTTTTCCCATTTAAATCCCCTGTAGGACTGAAGTGAAAACTTCTCCAGTTCTTCAATACATTACATCCCTTCCCCTTTAGCTTGATGTTAATTAGCATACGTAGTCTTCGAGGTACGCAGGATGTCTAGCAAGTCTAGTTGACCTGCGCAATTCATTTGGGGCATTGGCTGGAGCCGGAAAGGACATGTTTTCGCTCTCTGGCTCCATCTGTGGATTATTCTGGAACCCCTCACTTGCGATGTTGGATTTATCTGGAGTGGGCTCCGCGTCATCACTGGAGGGCGCCTCCAGACTACCAGCTAAGTATTCCCGCTCCGGATAAGAGATCATAGCTGCAGGAAGGACACAGATAGGATTTGGGCCCCTCTCCCAGTCAGGATTTAGCGCAACTGATCTATGTGGCCCCGCCATTTTCTGCCATCCCCCAACCCGACTATGTAAGACTTTGGGCCTGTTATTTCCAGGACCTCCCCAGGTAGCCATAGGGGACCCGTGGTGTGATTTCTAGCGTAAACCTTGTCGTGTACTTTATAGCTTTTGATTTGCACGGGGTTAAATGTTTCCTTGTTGTTTGAGTAACTTGGGTGTAACCTATCTAATGTGGACCTCAGCTTGCGTCCCATTAACAATTTGGCAGGACTTTTTCCAGTTGCTGTGCTTGGTGTAATGTGCTGTGCGGTTAATAGTTTATCAATGTGGGCCTGCCAATCTCCCGGCTTTAATTTGCCTAAAGCCTCTTTTGTAGCTGTGTGTATGTATACCATACCTGTTATCTTGTACACATTTTGACAAATAAAATGAATAAATAGAAATAAAAAAAACTCAGCAAGAATGAAATGGTATAGGGTTTCCTGCTTAAGCAGGAGGTTGGACTAGAATAGAATAGAATTTTTATTGGCCAAGTGTGATTGGACAGAAAAGGAATTTGTCTTGGTGCATATGTTCTCAGTGAACATAAAAGAAAAGATATGTTCGTCAAGAATCATAAGGTACAACACTTAATGATTGTCATAGGGTACAAATAAGCAATCAAATCATATTAGGAACCAGTCAATATAAATCGTAAGGATACAAGCAACAAAGTTACAGTAATACAGTCATTAGTGGGAGGAGATGGGTGATGGGAAGGATGAGAAGATTAATAGTAGTGCAGACTTAGTAAATAGTTTGACAGTGTTGAGGGAATTATTTGTTTAGCAGAGTTATGGCGTTCGGGAAAAAACTGTTCTTGTGTCTAGTTGTTCTGGTGTACAGTGTTCTATAGCGTCTTTTTGAGGGTAGGAGTTGAAACAGTTTATGTCCAGGATGTGAGGGGTCTGTAAATATTTTCACAGCCCTCTTTTTGACTCGTGCAGTATACAGGTCCTCAATGGAAGGCAGGTTGGTAGCAATTGTTTTTTCTGCAGTTCTAATTATCCTCTGAAATCTATGTCTGTCTTGTTGGGTTGCAGAACCCAAGAATTGGGAAAAGGGAAAAGTGCTGTATAGGGATGTTTCTTCAAAAACCATTCAGCAGTTTCAATTGGACTAGAATGCAATTACTCAGCTGTCGGTGGATCAAAGGGATTCTGCGCTAACTTCCTTTGGTCCTTATTAGCTTCTAAATGAAGTTCAAAGTGTTGGTTTTGATCTTTAAAACCATACATGAGAAACTGGTACTGTTGCAAAAGACTGCTGTTGTCCTCTAATGCTGTCACTGCTCTGCTCCATACAATCAATGCTGCCCCCTATCCCCAATGCTACCACCAGCCCATCCCTAATGCTACTGCCACCCTGCCCCTGGTGTCATCCTGCCCATTCTGTCCTCTCCGCCAACACCACACTGACACCCTGGCCCCATCAACATCCTGCCCCCAATGCTGCCAATGCCCTGCCCCCCCAACACTGATGCTGTAGACGCTGCAGGCCAGACTAGGACCACCCGTAGGCCCTAAAATGCCCAGGTTCTGACCAAATGTCATTATGTTCCCACAGTCTAAGTAAGACTAGCCCCTTTTAACTTCCATTGACCTTATCTGGTGGCAACAACTTTTCTCCATGAATGGAAGGAATAATCTCTACCCAGGAAGGTAGGTGGCTAAGGAGCATTGAAAGGATACTATTCAAATCCATATCAGGTCCGATCCTGTTTAACCTCCAAAGCTAAGGTGACCAGACGTCCCGCTTTGGGCAGGACAGTCACGCTTTTGAACAATTTGTCCCGCGTCCCGCGGCGTCTTAAAAAAGTTCCGATTTTCTTCTTCCTCCTCCTCCAAACAGCACTTTCTGTTTTCATGTGCCGAGCGTCAAAGCCACGCCGCCGCCACCCCCTTAGTTAACCACCCGGCGCTGTCCCCGGTCGCCTTTAGCTGGAAGGACCGCGAGTGCGCCCGTCCATCAGTGGCTTCTTACAGCTGCAAGCTGAGACTGGAGGATCGAGCGCGGGATGTCGGGGAGAGAAGAACACATTTACCTGGCCTCACCCCCCCCCCACGGAGCAGTGAAGCCCACGCCACAGAAAAGCTAAGCTTCCAGCCTTGCTCTCCCCCTGCCAGTCACCTCCTCGCTCTAGCCCTCTTTTGTCTCGCTTCCTCTTTTGCTGCTGCTTTTGGCACCGCTGCCTCGCAGTTTCTTGCCTTCTGCAGCTCGGAAGAACGAGTCCGCCTCCTGCTCGGTGGATGGCGAAGAGGCGGTTGTTATGAGGAGTCTGTACGTGGGCTTGGAAGGCAGGTGCGGGGAGTAAGGGGAGGCTGTACAGCCCCTCCGCTTCTTCCTGTCGCTTGGCTGTGCAGCGCTGTTTCCCGCTCTGCTGCTCTTCACCCGGTTCGGCTCGGGCTGCTCGAGTGAATCCCGGACAAAGAACGGCGAACGGATGGCTGCAGTAGGGCTTGCTGGCTGGCTGGCTCTCCTTGGAGCGCCCAGGCCGGGCAGGAGGACGGAGGAACCTCCTTAGAGCGAGTGCCCCGGGATGCGGTAGGAGAGGGCGGCTTCAGAGTTGTGCAAATAAAGGGTTAACTTTAGATTTCCTTATGAGGAAGGCAGGGCAAAAAGCGAAGAAAACAAGCAAAGTGGTTGCGAGGAAAAAGCCTACACACACACACACACACACACACACACACACACACACACACACACACAACCACGCTAAAGAAGTGAGGAACAGCGGAGTGAAACATCTGGGTGAGAAAAAAAAAGAACCCTACTTTTAAAGCGGTTCTCCTTTAAGGAAGAATTTTGAAAAAAAAAGTTTGGAGAAAAGTGAAGCGGAGCGGAAAAATGGCTATCGCTTCACACAAATAACAGCGGCGAACAATTAGAGACCAGAAAATTAAAAACCTGAAAAGACTTTTAAAATGATGTTTTTAGAAAAAATCTTCCTTGCTGTTTTTCTGCACAAGACACAAAAAAACACATAACCCTAGTTATCTAAGGGAGGAGGAGGAAGGTACATGTTTGAGAATCTAGATAGATATTTCATTATTGAAAGATATGAAGGACATAAGGATATCAGAACAAAGAAAGTATAATGTCATTGAACATCACCCAAAAAATATTATTTCCAGAAAAAATATTTGAGGATATCCAGATCTTTGAAAGATACAGGCAGATGATCACTTTATTGTCAAGAAAATGCAAAACTTTATAGGCACAAGAAGAAACACAAGAACATAAATTTAATCATGGATTAGGTTTGGCTCAAGGGCATCCTTGGATAGTTGCGAACCAAATTTGGAATTAGCTCAACAGTTCAATGTCATTTAACTTATGCAGAAACATTCATTGAAGATCAGGGTCACACATGGATACAAAATATGGGTTATTCTACTTTGGGGAATATTGTTGTAGTTTGTGAATGTAATGAATTCATTCAGACATACTATACATCAAAATGAAGGCAGAGACTTATGTTAACAAAGGCAATAACAGACGGAAAATAATAACAAGACTTGTTTTTTGCTGCAGCATGCATTTACGTTGTGTCTTTAGAATTTGCAGTACAGACACATTCCTATTGGCATATACAGAGCCCATTTTATTATTGAAAATATAGAAACTTAGTAAACCTAACAAAATAGTGGGGAGAATGCATCTAAAATTGCCAACCAAATCCTCCCCTTCTTATTCAGCCTCCTTTTCCTTGGAAGGCCAAAGTAGCACTTGGTAGTGTTATCCTTTAGAAGCATCATCAACCTATGTTAGTTAATCCTGGTCTTTATTTCCACAGCTAATAATTTAGCATACCAATTTGAGGGTGGAACCTCTTTCTGAGTTTGAAGATCTTTTGGAAGATTTTCCTTGTTTCCATGTTTTATTACATAAAAATTAATACTACAACAAGCATTCATTTTAAAATAGATATAGCACTTATGGAGATAATATTCCACAGGACTGAGATTTATTTTTCAGCTGAGTTCCTTCAACTCAATATTAGTTTATAGAAATGGATAATTAGATCTGAGGATCAGCAAGAAATGTTGCCTGGGAGACGAGATGCTCCTGGAAGCCCGGATGGTCCCTTTAAAACAGAGGTCTTCAAACTTGGCAACTTTAAGACTTGTGGACTTCAACTCCCAGAATTCTCCAGCCAGCATAGCATAGCTGGCTGGAGAATTCTGAGAGTTGATGTCCACAGGTCTTAAAAGTTGCCAAGGTTGGACACCCCTGACTCTAGTTATCAAAAGTCTTGTCAGGCTCAAAACCAAGAATGTCACAGGGTGATTCTTTCCTTGTGTCCAATCACACTGACTTTGCCAATAAATAATTCTATTCTATTCTATTCTATTCTATTCTATTCTATTCTATTCTATTCTATTCTATTCTATTTATTTATTTATTTATTTATTTATTTATTTATTTATTTATTTATTTATTTATTTAATAAATACATAAATTTTCTTGAATTTTAAATTTTAAACGACAGGAAGTCTACTAAAAAAATTCACTCAAATGAGAAATATGCCAAAGAATAAAATAATACTATACATATTTTTTAATGTATTATATTTGTAAATTGTACTTATGTTGAAATTAAAAATATATATATATTACAATACTATTTTTGCGTTCTATGAAAATTTTTGTTGCTCCGTATAGACCAAATTTTTAATCAGGAACACCCCCCCTCAGGAAACCCCCCCCTCAGGAACCCCCCCCACCCCCCCACCCCCCCACCCCCGGTCAATGGTGTCCCTCTTTACCAATGTTAAAATCTGGTCACCTTATCCAAAGCTGTCATAGACTTCCATGTTCTGAGGGAACCTACATTGCTATTAATTTGCCCATTTTTTCTCCCACAAAGTGCCCTAGAAGCCAGACATTTGTTTTGGAAATGTATATAGCCATTCCTGAGTGCAGGAATCAGATCTTTGCAGTGATTAGGGCAGCAGAAAATTCAATCAATCATTTAAGAAAAGACCAGGCAGTGTGACAATGAAACAACCTTTAAAATAAATCTTTAAGGTTATATCTATACTGTTGCGGAACAGGAAGTGATTCCAGCCCAGAGGAGTAAGATTAGCCTTTTTATTATCTGTACAGATAAGGTTCAGACATTTGAAATTCTGAGCTGAACGATTTTTTTATCAGAAAAACAAGATATTTAAATCCTTTTTCCACAGTTACAAAAGACATAAGGGGTTGGCTTTACATTATAGATCAGTATTTTACAGTAATAAGGAGTTACACCTCTTTCCTTTTGACACGTATGATATGGGGAAAGCCTAGCAACGTCCTCTTGGTGTTTTTCCAGAGCAAAAGACTTTTTACTTCTTTAATTATCAATGCTAGAAAAAGCCCCTTACAGATCATCTAGTCCAACCCCGTTTATAGCCTATTGTTTCACTTAATGACTTTACTTTATTTTACGTCCTGCTTCAATACCACACTACAAAATTGTGGGATTTGTGGGTTGTTTGGGTTTCTCAGATACAGCCCATTGTGAAAAGTGTCCAGATGTTCAGTATTCCCAATAAGAAGCAAAATAAATGTGTCCCTAAAGTTATAATTTTCTTATCTTATAAAGAAATTCTGGGTATCATCCTGACTCTCTTTGTCATTGCTTTATCCATAACCAAAACTACTGCCTTTATTCTGGGAATCTTCATTAAATACTGAGAAACTCACATAGACAAAGCCAACAATCAGAAACAGACCTACATCCTCCTGGTTTCACTCCTGCTTTCTTTCTTGACTTCCCTTCTGTTTATTGGTCACCCCATGAAAATGACCTGTCTCCTCCAACAAACCATTTTCAATGTTGTTTTTTCAGTTGCTGTGTCTTCCTTGCTGGCCAAGACTGTAATGGTGGTAAGAAACAGCAAATATCACCACATCATGAAGACGTCAGTAACAAGCTATTTTTCAGATTAATGCCCCAGGGAATTTTGACGAGATGTTCTTTGTAACCATGGAGACTAATAGTCTTCTACATTTTGAAAGATACAAGATGTTTAACAGGGGGCTCCAATAGGTTGTTCAATATGTCGTGATCTGGAGTTAACCGTTCTGAAGTATCTAACCTTCATTGAGAAATATGGCCTCATCCACATCAGACATAATAAGAAGGAATTATAATGGCCCACTGTCTAGTTCAAGAACATTTAACTTTTTTTCACATTTTAAACTTTAGAAACGCATGAACTAAGTTTGGAGACTAAAAAACAATCAAACTTCCCTGAATTGTTCCTTTCTTGATTCTCAAATTAGGATTATTCTCCTGAGTCAAACAAAACTCTTTTCTCCAACGGCACGCTTTTATGGCAAAGCTCGTTCCCAATTCCCCTTCTAATTATTAAAAAAATCATGATTATTTATTCTCCTTTGAACAGTGTTTATGGGATTTCCACCACCACAATTAGTGGCCAATCAATGTGACAACAAAGGGGATAGACAGCATGTGAAAATCTGATTTGTAACAGCTTCCTGTGGTGAGAGCAGAGTTTGGGATAAAACTGGGTAAATACTGTAGCAGTCTGAAATTGCAGATAGCTCTTCCAAATCTGGGGGCAAACTGGACCTTCTTCACTGTAGTTGTGGTCTTCTGTGATTTCTGAGATTTAACTCTGTGCCGAAGAAAGAACTATAGGAAGGATCTCTTGCAGAATACTGTATATGTCAAATGTTGATGCTTCTGCAAATACAGTTTTTTCTGCTTCTGCTTCTGTCTCAAATTCCCTGTGCCAGTATGCTGATGAAATGTCCATTAAAGGTGATAATAGAAGAAAAGGAGTGGTTCCATTACTACAAGCCAGGAGACTACTGGATTACTGGAATAATGTCTGGAATCTTAGCTCTATTGTACCAATTTTCATTCTCCAAGCCTCCAACCCACCAACTGAAAAGGTAATTGTCAGCACGTCCAAGGATTCTGGTGATTGATTTTACCTGCTCCAATGTCTTTTCTAGGAATTATTTCATTTCTCCTATTCCTCACCTTGAGAAAGGCAAGTCATTATTCTTTCTCCCAATTTGCTATCTCTCTCTGATATTTCCTTTGGAAAGAAGCTCCTAGTGGTGTCAATGGTACTGTTCTCATAGAAATTTCAAAAATGTCTGTCACGTACAAAGTCCAAATAAATTGAATAATTTAATTCAATAATGAGTATCTGATTATCTTTTTGGCATTGCACTATATAGATATAAAGCTACAGTAAATATGACATTCTTTCATGAAAACCCAAAGTAAAGATCTTTTATTTATTAATTTATTGGACTTTATCAAACAAAAACAACAACAAGAAGAGAATAAAAATACAATGACAGGGATGGAAGGCACATTAGTGCACTTATGCACGCTCCCTCTATTGACCTCTTAAGTATGAAGTAAGGTCCACGGAAGTCAATTTGTGACTGAAACTGTGAAAATGTGTAGCTGAGACAACTGAATC
Organism: Diadophis punctatus similis; assembly: GCA_023053685.1. Taxonomy (NCBI): domain Eukaryota; kingdom Metazoa; phylum Chordata; class Lepidosauria; order Squamata; family Dipsadidae; genus Diadophis; species Diadophis punctatus. The sequence goes on from JALIGW010000067.1 coordinate 2,550,127, forward strand.
AGGTAGAGCATTCCAGAATTTGACAACTCTATTACAGAAATCATACTTTTTTACAGTCAGGTTTAGAACGATTTACATGGAGTTTAAAGAGGTTGTTCGCACACATATTATTGCGAGTAAAACAGAAAAAGTCATTTACAGGTAAAACATTACTACGTATAATTTTGTATGCAATACCTAGGTCTGACCTCAAGCGACGCAGTTCTAAGTAATTCAAACTGAGAATTTCGAGCCTAGTAGCCTAAGGAATTCTATTGTGTACAGAAGAGTGCAAGACTTTTCTCGTGAAGTACTTCTGAACCCGCTCAATTGTACTGATGTCAGATATATGGTGGGGATTCCAAACAGTTGAACAATACTCTAAAATTGGTCTAGCATAAGTTTTATAAGCTCCAATTAGCAATACAATGTTTCCAGAAAAAAATCTTCGCAAAATTATGTTTACAACTCTTAATGCTTTTTTAGCAATGCTGTTACAGTGAGCTTTGGAGCATAAATCGTCAGAGATAAGTACACCTAGGTCCTTAACAAGGTCATCTGCTAGATCAATGCCACCTAGCTTATATTTGACATTCTGATTACCTTTACCAATATGTAAGACAGAGCATTTATTAATCAAAATTTGAAGTTGCCAAATTGATGACCATTCAGACACATAGTCGAGATCACTTTGGAAAACAACAGAATTATCTGTAGAATTGAATAATTTCACATCATCGGCAAAAAGAACACAATTGCTTTTGAGTTGAGCACATAAATTGTTGATTTAGAGCAAAAAAAGATGAAATTTCTTATGTTGCAGTGAGAACACCTTCTACCACATTCTGCCCTTCTTGTTGGCTGTTCATGAAGTCAACCAGAATCCAAGGCTCTTACCCAACATCACCCTGGGCTACAACATCTATGAGAACTTTTTCAGTGCAAGAATGACATATGAGGCCATGCTGGATGTGCTGTCTACAGGGCAGGAGAACGTCCCAAACTACAGATGTGGAAGAGAAAAGAACCTGCTGGCAATTCTTGAAGAGATGGATTCTGAACTCTTTGATCATATTTCCAATGGCTTGAGCATCTATAAAATTCCACAGGTATAAAGCCAAATAAAATTAATTCCGTGTTGTAAATTGTTCAGATTTGCCTAGAAGGCAGCACTTGCATATATTTCTCCAAATAAATTGAAAGTTAGAGAGTAAATATGAAAGAATTTTTAATTCACAAAGTATGTGTGTATACATAAAGTGGTGGGCTGCTGCCGGCTTGGACCGATTCTAGCGAACTGATAGTTCTGGCAATCAGTTGGCCCCACTCACTCGTCCCCGCCCTATCCTATCCTATATTTCCGTGTTTTTCAGCCCAGCTGATTTCCGTGCCTCAGCTGCTTTACTTACCGGGGCTGCCCTAGAAGGTAAGCTGTAGAGCTTGAAATTGGTGTATTTTGTATGCTGCACATGCGTGCAAAGTGTGGTCTCACAGAACCTGTTTTTAAACTGGTTGAAGCCCACCACTGTACACACACACACACACACACACACACACGCACGCACGCACACGCACACACATATCCATATCCATATCCATATCCATATCCATATCCATATCCATATCCATATCCATATCCATATGCATATGCATATGCATATGCATATGCATATGCATATGCATATGCATATGCATATGAATTGTACATGTGTGTGTATATACATATATCCCCTTCATGTATCACTGCCTTGTCATGGCGAAGGGGCTTGTATAGCCTAATGAAGCTAGGAGCTATGCCATGCAGGGCCACCCAAGATGGACAGGTCATAGCAGAGAGATCTGACAAAACATGATCCACTGGAGAAAGAAATGGCAAGCTACTACAGTATCTTTGCTAGACTAGACTAGACTAGACTAGACTAGACTAGACTAGACTAGACTAGACTAGACTAGAATAGACTAGACTAGACTAGACTAGACTAGACTAGACTAGAATAGAATAGAATAGAATAGAATAGAATAGAATAGAATAGAATAGAATAGAATAGAATAGAATAGAATAGAATAGAATTCTTTATTGGCCAAGTGTGAATGAACAGACAAGGAATTTGTCTTGGTGCTTATGCTCTCAGTGTACATAAAAGAAAACATACATTCATCGAGAATCATAAGGTACAACAATTAATAATAGTCTGGGTACAAATAAGCAATCAAATCATATTAGGAACCAGTCAATGTAAATTGTAAGGATGCAAGCAACAAGTTACAGTCATACAGTCATTAGTGGGAGGATATGGGTGATGGAAACGATGAGAAGATTAATAGTAGTGCAGACTTAGTAAATAGTTTGACAGTGTTGAGGGCATTATTTGTTTAGCAGAGTGATGGCGTTCGGGAAAAAAACTGTTCTTGTGTCTAGTTGTTTTGGTGTGCAGTGCTCTATAGCGTCATTTTGAGGGTAAAAGTTGAAACAGTTTGTGTCCAGGATGTGAGGGGTCTGTAAATATTTTCACAGCCCTCCTTTTGACTCGTGCAGTATACAGGTCCTCAATGGAATGCAGGTTGGTAGTAATTGTTTTTTCTGCAGTTCTAATTATCCTCTGAAGTCTGTGTCTGTCTTGTTGGGTTGCAGAACCACACCAGACAGTTATAGAGGTGCAGATGACAGACTCAATAATTCCTCTGTAGAACTGTATCAGCAGCTCCTTGGGCAGTTTGAGCTTTCTGAGTTGGCGCAGAAACAACATTCTTTGTTGTGCTTTTTTGATGATGTTTTTGATGTTAGGTGTCCATTTTAGATCTTGAGATATGGTGGAACCTAGAAATATGTAGAAACTCTACATATGGTCATCACCAGATGGTCAACACAGAAATCAGATTAACTATGTGCTCTGCAGCCAAAGATGGAGAAGCTCTACACAGTCAGTAAAAACAAGACCAGGAGATGACTGTGGCTCAGATCATGAGCTTCTCATGGCAAAATTTAGGCTTCAATTGAAGAAAGTAGGGAAAAGCACTAGGCCACTCAGGTATGAACTAAATCATATCCCTGATGAATATACAGTAGAGGTGACAAATAGATTTAAGGAATTAGATCTGATAGACAGAGTGCCTGAAGAATTATGAACGGAGGTTCACAACATTGTACAAGAGATAGCAACTAAAACCATCCCAAAGAAAAAGAAATGCAAGAAAGCAAGATGGCTGTCTGAGGAAACTTTAAAAATAGCTGAGGAAAGAAGGGAAGCGAAAGGCAAGGGGGAAAGTGAAAGATACACCCAATTGAATGCAGAATTCCAGAGAATAGCTAGAAGACATAAGAATGCCTTCTTAAATGAACAGTGCAAAGAAATAGAAGAAAACAATAGAATAGGGAGGACCAGACATCTGTTCAAGAAAATTGGAGATATAAATGGAATGTTTCATGCAAAGATGGGCATGATAAAGGACCAAAAATGGCATGGACCTAACAGAGGCAGAAGAGATTAAGAAGAGGTGGCAAAATTACACAGAACTATACAAGAATGGTCTTAACGTCCCTGATAGCCACGATGGGGTGGTAACTGACCTCGAGCCAGACATCCAGGAATATGAAGTCAAATGGGCCTTAGGAAGTCAACAAAGCTAGTGGAAATGACAGAATTCCAGTTGAGCTATTCAAAATCTTAAAAGACGATGCAGTAAAAGTGCTGCACTCAATTTGTCAGCAAATTTGGAAAACTCAACAGTGGCCACAGGATTGGAAAAGGTCAGTTTCTATTCCAATTCCAAGGAAGGGCAATGCCAAAGAATGTTCAAACTACTGCACCATTGCACTCATTTCACATGCTAGCAAAGTTATGCTCAAAATCCTACAAGCTAGGCTCCAGCAGTATGTGGACTGAGAGCCAGCAGGATTTCAAAGAGGCAGAGGAACCAGAGATGAAATGCCCAACATACTCTGGATCATGGAGAAAGCTAGGGAGTTCCAGAAAAACATCTACTTCTGCTTCATTGACTATGCTAAAGCCTTTGATTGTGTAGATCACAACAAATTGTGGCAAGTTCTTTAAAAGATGGGAGTACCAGACCAACTAATTTGTCTCTTGAGAAACCTATATGCGGATCAAGAAGCAACAGTGAGAACTGGACACGGAACCACTGTTTGGTTCAATATTGAGAAAGGAGTTCAGCAAGGCTGTATACTGTCGCCCTGCCTATTTAACTTATATGCAGAACACATCAAGAGAAAGGCGGGGCTAGATGAATCACAAGTTGGAATTAAGATTGCCGGGAGAAATATCAACAACCTCAGATATGCAGATGACACCACTCTAATGGCAAAAAGCAAAGAGGAACTAAAGAGACTCTTGATGCGGGTGAATGAGGAGAGTGCATCATTAAGAAAACTAAGATCATGGCATCCTGCCCTCTCAATTCCTGGCAAATATATGGGGAAGAAATGGAGGTAGTGACAGATTTTATTTTCCTGGGCTCCAAGATCACTGCAGAAGGGGACTGCAGCCAAGAAATTAAAAGACGCTTGCTCCTGGGGAGGAAAGCTATGGCAAATCTAGACAGCATACTAAAAAGCACAGGCATCACCCTGCTAACAAAAGTGCATATAGTCAAAGCTATGGTTTTCCCAGTTGCAATGTATGGCTGTGAAAGTTGGACCATAAGGAAGGCTGAGCACCAAAGAATTGAGGCCTTTGAACTATGGTGCTGGAGAATACTTCTGCGAGTCTGCAAGGTGATCAAATCGGTCAGTCCTAGAGGAGATCAACTCTGACTGCTCTTTAGAAGGCCAGATCGGGAAGATGAAACTCAAATACTTTGGCCACCTAATGAGAAGGAAGGACTCACTGGAGAAGAGCCTAATGCTGGGAAAGATTGAGGGCAAAGAAGAAGGAGACGACAGAGAATGAGGTGGCTGGATGGAGTCACTGAAGCAGTAGGCGTGAGCTTAAATGGACTCCAGAGAATGGTAGAAGACAGGAAGGCCTGGAGGAACGTTGTCCATGGGGTCACGATGGGTCAGACATGACTTCGCAACTAACAACAACAACAACAACAACAACAACAACAACAAAGAGTTTATATAGAAACATTTGAAATCAATTATATGAATGAAGACAATGAAATAATATACCAATATTAAACAATTGCTGAGGAGGATATAACAAAAAATATTTCAAGCCCAACATATGAAACAATCAAATAAGGAGTAATAATCTATGAGAAATTAATATGTTTGTCAGTTAAAAAAGATATTCCATGAGTGCATAGCAGTATTCCAGTATTTGAGAGGCTGCCACAAAGAGGAGGTCAATTTATTTTCCAAAGCACCAGATGGCAGGACAAGAAACAATGTATGGAAACTAATAAAGGAAGGAAGCAACCTGGAATTAAGGCTTTGACTACAATTAACTATTGGAACAGCTTGCCTTCAGAAGTTGTGGATGCTTCATCACTGGGGGGTTTTTAAGAAGAGAATGGACAGTCACTTGTCTGAAATGGTATTGGGTCTCCTGCTTAAGCAGAGGGTTTGACTAAGGCAGGGTGTCTCTCAATTTCATTGAGGGCAGCATCAGAGTTGTGTTTGACCTTGGGGGAAGTTGTGGCCAAGGTGGGTGTGGCCAGCATGACATCACTTGTGTCAGGGGCACCTGTGGTGGCTCCAATGCTCTGCCAGGGAAAATGGGCTCCTGTTCTCCATTTTTAGCTTGTACAGCCTCCTGCAACCCTCTGCCAGCCAAAACGGATCTCAGGAGGGCCATGTGCAGCACTCTCTAGCTTCATTTTTGCTGGCAGAGGCACCGCAGGCTGGTCCTTTGCTATTTCTAGGGCGGCCCCATGGGCCAGATCTAAGCACCCCAGACCTTGAGTTTGATACCCCTGGACTAGGGTCTCCTGCTTGAGCAGGTGGTTGGACTTGAACACTTTCCAGCTCTATTCTAATTGACTAATTGACTGAGTGTATGGGTGACCCACAGAGTTATAATGTGACCAGAAGGGTGTGCTCTATGAGGACCACCCATGAACATCACCCACAGATAATTCAGAGCTCCCTGGTTTCAAAGGAACTAGCAAAATTCATGCAGTTATCATTTATAACATCTCTCAGTAGTGGGGTAAGGCCAAACGCCATGGCGGCATGGAGTTCCCCGCGCTCCGCAGGAATCCCCGATATCCAAGCCGCTTGGAGACCTGGCTCAGTCAGAACCAGGTCAGAACCAACCTGGAAGGGTGGTAAAGAAGAGAGGCCCCTGTCGGTAAGCTGGGGGGGTGGCAAACTTCCCAGGGAGCCGACGCAGACCTCTCGGCCAGCGGTGAAGGAAAACGACTCAGTCGTTTAAGCGGTGGTGGCCACAAATGGTTTGATTGAGTTGGAGATTGGAGGTCAACTGGGAAAGAAGATTCAAGATTATGTGCTGGAGAGAGAGAAAGAAAATGGAAGCTGATAAGTGATTTCGCCGATAGAATGCTTTAAAAGAACCTTTTAAAAGATTAAAATGGGAACAAAAGGACTGGAAATTGAGAAAGTGGCTATCTAGCAAGTAGAAGATAATAGAGAAACTAAGCTAAAAGGAACTGAAACTAAAGCCCAATTTTGAGAATTTTAAACTGTGTTACAACAGACCTGGTGGAGATTTAAGTGACTCAGAAAATAAATTTGGAAGAGAATCTTTTGTAAAAGTTGTTGATTTTAAATATAGAGGAATATTGTTGAACAGGAAAAGCAGATTCGGGAGTTTGGAAATGGAGAGCGCCATCTGCTGGCTGGAAGAATTACTACAACTGTGGAATGTTTTCATGGATATTTTGACAGCTGCTGACCTTGATACAGAAAGAACTATCTTGGAGTATGGAAAAACTTAAAACAGTGAGCAATTTGTTATTGTATTAAAAGACATTGTTTGGATCTGTTTAGATTGAAATGAACTTGAAATGGACTTTAATATTAAAAGATCAGAAGGATTTGGCATTTGAACGAGAAATATGGAAACTTAAGTGTTGGAATTGACAACATTTCATTTAAAAGAAGATAATTTAAAAAAGGCTGTGGAAACAGATATTTGTTAACAGCTGGACAGATTGTAAAGATTTGTGAATTGTGTTTTTGATGCTATGGAGGCAAGTGATTGTGAAGAGCTGGTGGCACTCTTGAAAGTCTTGGGTGAAGATTTAAAAAGATCCTTTTTGGGATTTGGAGATGGAAAAGAAAAGTGAAAAGAATTAAATGACAATAAAGACTTTGAAAATATGATGGTAAGAAATGAAAATGGAAAAAATGAAGAACAAGAAGATAATAGAGGGGAGAAGAAATTAGAAGAGAGAAATCAGATTGATGAATACACCGAGACCTACAGCGACAAAAGGAAAAAGGACATTGAAAATGGACAGACTGATGACTATGTTGGAATTTATGATGATTACACTGGGATTTACAGTGACAAAAGGAGAGTAGGGGGAGAATATTGGTATTGGATGAAACAACTTAAAAAAGAAGGGGGAAATAAGGAGAAGAGATTAAGAAGAATTGAAAGTAGACCTATACAAATAATATACTTAAAGGGAAGAAAAGGAGTTTGGAGGAAAAGAAGTTGGGGGTACAAATGTAAAAGGAAGAAAAAAAGAAGTTAAGAAAAGGGGGTGGAAATCAAAAGAAAATGGATGATTGATGATCGAGAGGAATAGATTTTTTTCTATTTCAGTATTATTACCGTATTTTTCGGAGTATAAGATGCAGCTTTTTACCCCCCAAAAGAGGGTGAAAACTTGGGTGCGTCTCATACACCGAATGTAGCCCCACCCAGCCACCCCCCCCTCCTTGATCTTTGCCTGCCAGCAATTTACCTTTTTGCAGCAAACAGCAGCAGAGCCTCATTAGCCACTGATTATCTGCCTCCCGACACTCAGCTGATTTATTGAAATTGTCGGCAAGCCCATGTGCTAAAATGAAAGTGAAACTAAAGCTGCACGGAATCAAATTGCTGGAGGGAGAGGCAAAGGTAGAATCTTATTTTCTTGTGCTAACCAGACTGTGCTGAAACTGGCTGTTTTTTGCTGCAAGAAGGTAAGTCTTGAGTCTAAGAGCCTAATCCACTCGAGCTCATCCCCAAGTATGTATGGTTGCTGCATGGTTGTTGGATGGTTTTAATATTGTGTTTTTAATTTTTATATTTGTTTTTAAGTAATATTTAGAATTGGTTATTCTTGTATTTTCTCTGCTGTACGCTGCCCTGAGTCCCTCGGGAGTTGGGCGGCATATAAGAAAACCAAAATAAATAAATAAATAAATAAATAAATAAATAAATAAATAAATAAATAAATAAATAAATAAATAAATAAATAAATAAATAAATAAATAAATAAATAAATAAATAAATAAATAACTATAAATGCTTATAGAATGTTCAAATTATTAAACTTATTTTTAAAGATTGTTTTATTATTGTTCTAGACCAGGGGTCTCCAACCTTGACAACTTTAAGACTTATGGACTTCAACTCCTAGAGTTCCTCACCCAGCTTTGCTGGCTGAGGAATTCTGGGAGTTGAAGTCCACAAGTCTTAAAGTTGCCAAGGTTGGAGACCCCTGTTCTAGACAACTTAACAAAATGAAGAAGCTTTTTAAAATAAATGCTTGATCTGAAGAGGCCCAGTGCTATTGTATCTTCTTTTAAATAGCAGAGAATACTTCCAGAAAGCCACATCAATTTTAAAGTATAATCTGAAATGTCCTGTTTTAGTATTAAGTATTAGTATTAAAATAAGGCAGCTGAATTAAACACTGACTTGGTCATGTTTGGAGTAGATCTATTTAAATAATTGGGAGGAGTTAGTGTGATTACATTTTAAGAAAACTTTTTGGGATTAATATGCTGCCATAATGTACATTTCTCCAATTCTTTGCTATTTCTATGGGTCAGACACACATGCACAGAAATACACAGCAAACAGTGTATATCATCTGTGATGTTTGCTGTTTGGCAAATTGCTGGGAGGCAGAGGCCTTTTTTCCTTGTTTTCCTCCCCCAAAACTAATGTGCGTCTTATACTTTGGTGCATCTTATACTCCAAAAAATAGGGCATATTATATTGGATTGTGATAATTATTATTAATAGTGAATAAGATTTGATTAAATATTTAATATAATCATTTAATAAATAAATGATTTCCTGTGAATTTATAATTTTATTATAGATTGGTATAAGATTGGTTGTATTAAATTAAATTTAAAATTGATGGAATTAAATATTTGTACTGACAGAGGGAAAGATGAAACATAAGAAAGAATGAAAATAGGTCAATTGTTGGAAATACATATAATTTGAATAATAATTATTTTTTGTACAGGATAAGATTTGTTTAATTTACGAATTTCATGTAATACAGAGAGAATTCTGATGATTAATATAAGAAGTTGAAATGAATAATTAATATGATTACAAGATTTTAATATAAATTATTTAATTAAAATGTTGATTTTTATGGGGCATTTAGAAATGATAAAAATAGGGGGAAAAGAAAAACGAATGATGAGTAAAGAGATTAAGGAAGGGGAGGAAGCAATATGGCTGAAAATTAAGAGGCAGGAGAGATAATAACTATCTTGAGAAGTTAAGCTATAGCAGTTAATTTGGAGTTAATATTGGAAATTAATTGGTGGTGGACCCCGAAGACAAAATTAGATTTGAGGCAACATTAGTTTAGCAACATATACCTAGATTAAAGAGCTATATATATATATAGAAATGATATAAGAATAAAAATCTTAGAAGAGGCACTGCTAGTGGAATATACTATCAGTCTGTTAAATATGTGATGAGTTAGGATGAAGAGCACTCAGGGAAAGGTAAAGAGGGAGAAAGAGGAAGTAGGAGGTGAAGGGAGAGGAGAAGATGTGGAGAGAGGTAGAGGGGGACTGAAGGAGCAAGAAGGTAGAAGGAGGAGATGGAGATAGAGGGAGGGGTGTGTAACGGAAAGAAGAAGAACAGACTGATGAACAGTGGTTGGTGCAAAATAAGATATTGACTTTTGAATGGTTGAATCAAAATGTATAACTATGTATATTATTGATATATTTTAAGGTATGTATGTATTGATAAACAAATGAAGTTGTGGAGAAAAAATAAAAAACTTTTTGCAAAAAAAAAAGACAATTCACAGCTCCCTGGTTTCAAAGGGAGCATACAAGACAACAGGACAGAACATCAAGGGAACTAGCAAAATTCATGCAGTTATCGTTTGAAATGTCTCTCAGCAGTGGGGAAAGGCCCTTAGATTTACCATCTGACTTTTATCATTAAAACTGGCACAAACTACCAATACCTTCTCTTTTATCTTAGATCAACTATAGTGTCATCAACCAGATGGCTGAGCAAAATCATCATTTTCCTTTTTCATATCGGATGACCCCAAACCAAGAACCTCCTTACTCAGCAATTGTCAAGCTGCTCCTGCAGTTCCAATGGACGTGGATCGGCCTCCTTTCTCAGGGCAATGAAAAAGGAGAAAAATTCAAAAGACGCTTGGAAGTTCTCGCCCTAAAAAATGGGATTTGCATTGTCCTCTCAGGAACCGTTCCAGAAGCAAATCTGAAGAGAAATGCTGGAGAAACTCTCATGCAAGAAACAGGGGAAATCTTCTTTTCTCTTATCAAGAGTCAAATAAAAATTATAGTATGCCAACTAGATTCTCAGGCCTCAGGAATCTTAGCAGCAATAATACAAAAAAATGATATGACTAATACATCCATTGTGGGAAGAGTGTGGATTGCAACAACTTTGACAGTTTTAAGTGTAGGTATTTTTGACCTCTGGGTTGATCTTCAAAATAAATATGCTTTGTTTTCCTTCCTCATCCAGACAAAGAGAAGGACTCAATATTTTGACTTTAAATCTTATGCATCTATTATCCTACTATATGGAAAGAAAGCATTCCAATGTTCTTATTCAAGTCCTGTGTTATCTAAGAAAGTTTGGAAAAAATGCAGAGAAAAAGAGAACTGGGAATTCCCACCCCATGATGTGATTGCAAGAATCCTGTCTCAGGATTCCTCCCGAATTTCCCAAATAATTCAAATTGTGGCCTGGGTTCTCAGTGCTGCCTCTTCCTCCCAATTGAGTAAGAGGAGAATGCAAGTTGGAGACCATCAACCACCCAGGATTGTACAGCCATGGCAGGTAAGTCTTCTCCTTTGAGGTTCCATTGATTCTCCCTTTCCAATTCCTCAATATTAAATTAGTTTTAGAAAGGGGTGAGATATTCCTAAGAGCAATTGTCCAGTTTGGGGTATTTGAGAGTGAGTGTCAACTCTGAAGCTGACCTGACCGAGGCCATTTTGATGCTTCAGTATTGCCTCACTGGTGCTGAAGGATAGGGAGGGGTGTTTTGTAGCCAAAACAAAATATTTTCTCCTGGGAACCAAGGACATTCCCACCGATGGCCAGAGGGAGGATGAGTGAAGTCACCAGGCAACTGATTGACACCTTGATTGGACCATGTGACTGTTTGGAAAGGGGAGGAAAACTTTTACTTTTAATTAGCAATAACAATAGCACTTAGACTTATATACCGCTTCATAGTGGTATAGAGCCCTCTCTAAGCGGTTTACAGAGTTCAGCATATTGCCCCCAACAATCTGGGTCCTCATTTTACCCACCTCGGAAGGATGGAAGGCTGAGTCAACCTTGAGCCGGTGAGATTTGAACAGCTGAACTGCTGAACTGCAGTGCTGCATTTTAACCACTGTGCCACCTCGGCTCGGTATTAGGTGAAAATTGCGGGAACATTTAGAGTCAGTTTTCACCAGCCTATGCCTATATGATATGTCGAATAAAACGTCTATTTGAGGATCCTGCTTGCCTCGGAGTCCTGTTTGCTACGGGTGTATTACTTGGAACCCTGACATTAAACCGACTCTAAATGTTCATAGGACCAAAGTTCATTGGACCTTTCCCCATAGTGAAAGTGATTAACCTTGTTACAGTACAACATAGACTTCCACTTGGGCCCCGGCTTGAGTCTCTCTGAGTACCTACCAGCCATCCATGGCTGCGTGGCTTTCACTGCTCGCCTCCACGTGGACTTGGGGCAACTGGAGCTGGTAGCAGGGCTGTGGGCTGTGGCTGGATCTGGGTAACGAACTGTATTGCACCGAGCCGAGCGAGCCGAGCCGAGCCGTGCTGGCTTTCCTGTGCGCCGCCAACTTGCTGGAACTGTTTTGAAGATGTTTTGCAGAAGGAACTATGGCCGCTGCTGACGGCGGAGCAGTACAACCTTGGGTTCCTTCAGAAAGGCAGAGGGGGCGGGGGGACTCGGCCATGCCCGGTGGCCCCAGCAGCTTCCCACAAGCGGAGAGAACCAGGAACCAGGTGGGCGGCGTCCCTGTGACCGGTGGGCTCTTGGAAGTGCAAAGCAAGCAGGGAACCTGTGAGGTCCGGCCTCCTGTGTCCCCCAAGCGCCCATGCAGGGACCCCGAATCCCCTTCCAAAGCCTGTGTGGGAGGCAGAGCAATGGTGCCAAGCAGGAGCCCTGGCAGGCATGGCTCTGGTTGGGACGGAGCCATTGCTGGAGCGCACCTGCTGGGGAGGCCGGCCGAGCGCTCAGCCAGCCGCGGGAGGCATTGGAACAGCCAGGCAGGGTGGCCCCGGCCCAGCTGCAGCCACTGTGGCATGGGGTGGTGGTGGTGGTCTTGTTGTGCAGTTGGGGTGGCCCCTCCCCGCCCCTGCAGTACCAGAGCCATGCGCACCCTGACAGCGAGGAAGAGTAGGAAGGCGGTGTGGAGGCGAGTGTCCTGGCAGCCATGTTGTGAGGAGGGCTGTTCCGCCCTCAGGAGGGAATGCCCCCCCAAATACAGGCGGGGGACAAGGGGAAGTCTTGAGCATCTGACTGCCTCCATTTTGCTGTCCTCTGGGTCAGGGCTGTCTGAAAGAGGCTTCTGCAAGAGACAACTGGCCGAGCCGAGCCAAGAGTGATGCAGTTGCAATTGCAGCTGCAGCCGAGCTTGGCTGTCTCTACAGGTCCAGCAGCAATAGAGACACCAGCCCGGGTGTTCCCATTAGCACCGGTTTCCTGGCTGCGCTGAAATGTCACCAACGGCTGCCTCCATTTTCTCGCTGCCTCCAAACTAGATCCAGAGCACCCTTCTCTGCACTGCCTCCTGGGGCAGGCAGGTTGGCCTCTGAGGTGGCAGGGAAGGAAGAGAAAGGCGGGAGGGGGGAGAGGGAGAAGGTCGGCTGCCAACCAGACAGGGCTCCCGGTGGGAGGAGGGAAATGTCTTGGGAGGCTGCGCTAACAGAAAGAAAGAAAGAAAGAAAAATTTATGACCACAATTGAACCCAACATTTAGGTTGCTAAGCAAGAGCCTTGTTAAGAGAGTTTCACCACATTTTACAAGTTGGCCATGCCCACCCGGTCACCTGACCAAGCCACACCCACCTAAAGCCACATCCAGCTGACATCCAAACCACACCCACAAAATAAGCCACGCCCACAGAACCGGTAGGGGAAGTTTTCACATTTCACCCCTGATCAGGCTGGTAGATCAGGCAGCACCAAAACCAATTGTGGTGCAAGGAAAAATACATTATGAGGTAAAGAAAATCCTAGAAAACCACGGGAACATTTAGAGTCAGTTTTCACCAGCCTATGCCTATATGATATGTCCAATAAAACTGATATTTGAGGAACCTGCTTGCCTCAGAGTCCTGTTTGCTATGGGCATATTACTTGGAACCCTGACAATGAGTTAGAGAGAGAGGACAGAGAAAAAAGTTCCAAAGTTAAACAACCTGTGCTAGTTTGGGATGCTTTTGTGACAGAAATAGCTCTATGGTGACAACGTAATTTTCAAAATTAAACAAGCATCAGAATATTCCAACAATCCTCAACCCTTTATTGTGATCACAAAGTGATCTAGTCTCCAAGCTAAGGAGTTCAGCTGGATTGTTTGTTCTGGATTAAAATCGGACTTTGCTGGCTAAAAGTTTCTAACATAGCAACAAGATATAAATCAAAGCATCTTCCGCGGGCAACAAAAGATTCATCCACACATCTTCTGAACTAATGGATATGCTTCCATAGCTATTCTTTGAAAGAGATATCATCACTATGCAATTTTTGTTACTTTCCTAGCCCAAAGTTAAACTCCGCTAACTTCATCTTGATCAGGATTGATGGTAAAATTTTATTCTCACTCTTCTCCCATTACAAGTTTTCCCATATCTGCAAATGGTCTTGTCTCAGATGGACTGCTCTGGGTTCGTCTGGGTTTGGGTGATCCTCTAGCGAAGATTCTGTGTGGCTCGGCAAACCCCACAAATCCCACTCCTGATTGGCCCTGCCCCACCCAACCTGCCACCCCACACCACCCCACACCCCTCCCACCCCACCCCTCCTACCCCAACCCGCCCCTCCCAGGAGTTTCTACACAGCCTGTTTTGGATGCCAGGTAAGTGCAGGGTCAGCATGTAGGCTCGGGGAGGGTGGAAATGGGCCCATTTCTGGCCTCCAGAGAGCCTCCGGAGTCTGAGGAGGGCGAAAACGCCCACCCCCCACCATGGTGCAGGAGGCCGACTAGGCCAGGCCCACCATGGACATGCGCACTCAGCAACCGGGCAGAGAAAACTTTGCTAAATTTTTTGAAGCCCACCCCTGGCTAAATCAATATCCTTCGGACTGTAGTGGGGATTTGAAGAGGTTGAATTATTAGGAGTACCTCCAATCCAAAATAATAGCAAGAAAAACATTGAATAAAGGCTCAAATTGTCATGTTTTTTCTATGTTTTTATGCAGCTTCATAAGTTCCTGAGAAACTTCCAACATCACAATATTTCTAGAGATGGGATTTCCTTTGATGAAAATGGAGTTCCTGTTGGTGACTTTGATATCATGCACTGGACATCAGTTTTGAACAAATCATTTGTGGGGGTGAAAATTGGGAGTGTAGAAAGAGAAGCCTCCTCGGAAGTCAAGATTTCTGTCAATCAAAGTGCCATCCAATGGCCAACTTTATTTAACAAAGTAGTTGAGGCTGCTTTGATTTTGCTCTTCTATTTATTTCCATGTGTGGAAATGTTTATGCTCAGAAATAATTCTTATTGAGGTCAATTGAGATAACTTCCAAATAAGAGAATTTAAAGCCTCATTAATTTATTAGATATCATTTTACTTTAGAGGTTTTACAATAGTCTATCACACACTGGAACCTGCTGCATTGTATTGCAGGATTTGCAATCTACATTATTAAACTGGAATATGTTGCCATAAATATAGTACATCAAATTATCTTGTTTTCAGTAAGAGAAAATCCAGAATGTCTACGGAGATTCTCAGTCATTCAGGTGATGGTTGTGGCAAAGGTGCTTTTTCAAAAGGCACCTGGACTTTGTCTACCCTTGAAGATGTTTCGCTTCTCTTCCAAGAAGCTTCTTCAGTTCTGACTGAATGGTGGAGAATGGAAGGATTTGGAACTGCTGAAAAGACTCTGTTGTAAACAGGATATAGATTCAGCAGTTGAAAAAAGGTTCCACACCCATTTGCACTATTCAGGTGACCTTGAGGACACAGATAAACTTCTAAGTGGCCTCAACAACTTTCAGAAAGACTGCTAACGACCAGATGACTGCAAGGAATATAAATCCTTCCATACGGAAATCCTTCCAAGGGAAAACAAAGATCAGTTGTCTTTTGAAAAAGCACCTTTGAGTGAAAATTGAGAATATGAAGGTTTTAGCCCACTGAATTGCATAAGTGAAAGGTATCACTAAGAACGTGGTGAGGAAAATGAGAGCAGCTAAAAAAAGTCATTTATATATGGTGATACAATGATCAGTTGTAGGAGAGAAAGATAGGGACTCTAGAGAAATCTAGATGTTGAAGGTTTCCTGAGAAAGCAAAGATGGAGAAATATATATATATAAGTTATAGCATTCTCATACATGCCCTAAGGAGAAACACCTTTTGTAATGGAATTACTTTCCTTTGGAAAGAAGAATAAGGCAATGAGTCTGTTTTGGGATCTACAATGGAGACTGATAGAGAAAGAGAATGACCTTTCATTTGCCCCTTCCAAGCAGAGTAATTAATGTTCATGCCACAACTCCGTGACTCATTTTGCTCAATGTGCTCCTGAGCTTCTGGAAGCCAGTTGATTTCAGTCAATCCTTCTAATTCATATATTGCCCTGACTAATCTTTCTGTTTATGCTTAGAGGGTGCCTTATTCAAGATGTACAGAAAGTTGCTCCCCAGGTTATGCCAAGCTTGTGAGAGAGGGAGCCCCAGTTTGCTGCTACGACTGTTCTCTGTGTGGGGAAGGAACATTCTCTGGGCAAGAAGGTACAGTGGGTGGCTCCAAAAACAACAAAAAATCAGGATACAATCATTATTCTCTATTGATTTTGGGGGGGTATTTGATCAAGAAGCAAGAAAAACATGACATTTCTTGAAGGCATCCACAAACTTTTGAAAGATTGGGCACTATCACCAAATTTTGTATGATGACGTGAGGATTAAAATAAATAATGAAAGGTTGCTGCTTTCTATTGAGTTGTTACTTTCTTGCTTGGTTTTGGGAAAGAGGACAAGTTTTCAGAGCTGATAATCACATTCGTCTTCAGCCTTTAAAAAGAGTGCTGATTATTTTAACTTATTTATTTAGCGTATGGCGGGTCACACACAATATTAAAACACTTAATTTTTACAAATTAAAAACAGTTACAACAGTAAGAAAAACCTAAAAAGGAAAACAGAAATAACATTTCAAATCTTAATATCAAGTTTGGAGATCCAGTCAGTAGCTGCCATTGTTGTGCAGAGGAAGTCCCTACAGTCTCCTGGATATCTTCTGTTAGGGCATTCCCTCACTATATGCTGAATAGTCTGTCGAGGAGCCCCGCAATCACATTGTGCTGAAGGTATCTTTCCCTATTATGCAAGGAGTTAGCACACACCCCATGAGTTGTTCTAATTCTATTATATGTCACCCACATGTATCGGGATAGGCCAAATCCTGGAGGTATACTACTAGGGCTAATGTGCCCAGAGACATCTTGGGGGGTGCAGCTATTCCACGCCTCCATCCACTTTTGTGTGATGTTCTGATGGTCAGCCATCAACTTATGTGCTGTCAAGAGTGGTGGATTTCTTGATTTTAATCGACATCTTAAGAGGTCAGGAATATATCTATGTATGGGTAGAGAGGAATTTGCCAGGATCTTGCTGTACTCCCGAATAAGGGCTTCTTGTTGTCGTAAGTGCGGGGGAAGTATGTGACTAAGAACTGGTAGCCAGTGACTAGGTGTTCTTAGTCACATACTTCCCCCGCACTTACGACGACAAGAAGCCCTTATTCGGGAGTACACCAAGATCCTGGTAAATTCCTCTCTACCCATACATGGATATATTCCTGACCTCTTAAGAAGTCGATTAAAATCAAGAAATCCACCACTATTTTAACTAATGTTGTGTCATATGAATATCCCTGGGCAGAAATATTATATTATTCCTTCAAAATGAAGTAATTGATTTGTGATGCGGTTTTCATGCTCCTACAGTTGCAGAAACAGATACATGCTAACCATTTTTTTTAGATGGAGTCCATTGTGAAAAGTGTCCAGATGACCAGTATTCCAATAAGAAGCGAGATCACTGTGTCCCCAAACATATAAGCTTCTTATCTTATGAAGAATTGTTGGGACTCATCCTGGCTTTCTTTGCCATTGCTTTGTCCCTAACCACTGCCTTTATTCTGGGAATCTTCATTAAATACCGAGAAACTCCCATAGTCAAAGCCAACAACTGTGAACTCACCTACATCCTCCTGGTTTCACTCCTGCTTTCTTTCTTGACCTCCCTTCTATTCATCGGTCGCCCTGTGAAAATGACCTGTCTCCTTCGACAAACCATTTTCAGTATTGTTTTCTCAGTTGCTGTGTCTTCCTTGCTGGCCAAGACTGTAATGGTGGTGGTGGCCTTTCTGGCCACAAAGCCAGGCAGCAGCATGAGGAAATGGCTGGGGAAGAGTCTGGCCAACTCTATTGTTTTATCCTGCTCTGGTATTCAAGTAGGCATATGTATGATATGGCTGGGAATCTTTCCCCCATTCCCAGATTCTGACTTTCATTCCCAACCAGAACATATCCTGCTGCAGTGCAATGAAGGCTCTGTCACCATGTTCTACTCTGCTCTTGGTTACATGGGTCTTTTGGCTGCCATCTGTTTCTTGGTGGCATTTCTGGCTCGAAATCTGCCAGGGGCCTTCAATGAAGCCAAAATGATCACCTTCAGCATGTTGGTTTTTTGTAGTGTTTGGATCTCCTTTGTTCCCACATATCTGAGCACCAAGGGGAAATACATGGTAGCCGTGCAGATCTTCTCCATCCTGGCCTCTGGCCTGGGTTTACTAGGCTGCATCTTTATCCCCAAATGCTACATTATTATCCTGAGACCTGCAATGAACAGCAAAGAACATCTAATGCTAAAAAAACTTTAAGATTCCTTATATTGGTGTCTATTTTTGTACAGTTTACATGCAGTATAAAATCACATACTTTGAAGTAATGTTTTATGTGTTGTAGCTTATTTTTCTTCATTCCGTGTGAATAATTGAGTAGTAAAGTTGCTAAAACTACTCAAACTATTAGAATTAATCATATCCTTCAATTGTCACAATCTGAATTCATGTTAAGTCATAAACATCATCAATGACATTAATAAAATTTCTGAAACCATGCCAGATAAACTGTTACCAGGGGTGTTCTGATATTGTTTTAGATTAAATAAAAGCCTATGGTTAATGATGATGTGTGTTTTTGTTACTTATATAGGTTGGTGTTATATTTTATTTTTTGGGATGATGTTCTGACTTTGTTTTTTAAATATAGTTAATTTCAAATACTGTATATATTTGATTGAACTCTTCCGGTTGGATAATGTAAGATCACTTATAGATAGATAAATGAGATAGATAGATACCGTATTTTTCAGAGTATAAGACGCACCTTCTTACCCTCAAAAAGAGGGTGAAAATTTGTGTGTGTCTTATACACCGAATGCAGCCCCACCCAGCCACCCCCACCCTTTCGCCTCTGCCTGCCAACAATTTACCTCCTTGTAGCAAACAGAACAGAAACAGAAGCCTTATTAGCACACTAAAAGATTACTTGCCTCCCGATCTACAGCTGACAGAGGCTTGCAAGCCACGTGGTAAAATGAAACTAACTACGGTGGCTGTAATGAGACAAAATGCTGGGAGATAAACTGCTGGCAATATTAGACTGCTTTAATTGAAATAAGGCAAGCTATAGCTGCTATGGCTCAAAGATAGAGCTCTTGCCTCACAATCAGGAGGTTGTGAGTTCTATCCTTGGTAGAGGCAGATTCTGTTAATATGTTATTTTGTTAAATGTTTGTAGAGTGTTCAAATTATAAGACTTATTTTTTAAAGACTGCTTTATTATTGTTCTAGACAACTTAACAAAATGAAGAAGCTTTTTAAAATAAATGCTTGCTCTGAAGAGACCCAGTGCTATTGTATCTTCTTTTAAATAGCACAAAGCCTTCCAGAAAGCCACATCAATTTAAAGATCTGTAAAAATATAATCTGAAATGTCCTGTTTTAGTATTATTAGTATTAAAATAAGGCAGCTGAATTAAACCCTGACTTAGTCATGTTTGGAGTAGATCTATTTAAATAATTGGGAGGAGTTAGTGTGATTACATTTAAGAAAACTTTCTGGGATTAACATACTGCCATAATGTACATTTCTCCAATTCTTTGCTATTTCTATGGGTCAAGCACACATGCACAGAAATACACAGCAAACAGCATATATCATCTGTGCTGTTTGCTGTTTGGCAAATTGCTGGGAGGCAGAGGCCTTTTTTCCTTGTTTTCCTCCCCCAAAACTAAGGTGAGTCTTATACTTTGGTGCATCTTATACTCCGAAAAATAAGGTAGATAGATGGGAGGGAGGGAGGGAGGGAGGGAGGGAGGGGGAGAGAGAGAGAGAGAGAAGAGAGAGAGAGAGAGAGAGAGAGAGAGAGAGAGAGAGAGAGAGAGAGAGAGAGAGAGAGAGAGAGAGAGAGAGAGAACATTCTATATATTAACAATAGATAAAATATCAACATGAACATTGGAGCAACTTTAAGTTTTTTTCTCCATGAATGATTTGTGTGTGTGTGTGGGGGGGTCATATAGACATCTGATGTTATAATGAAGGTGTTCTTATGAGGTGTATTAAAATTGGTTCCTGTTTTTTATCCATATCCATATCCATGTCCATATCCATTTCCATATACTGTACATGTAGCGCGTATGTGTCTGTCTCTCTGTGTGTGTCCCCTGGCAACCTAACAATTCAAAAGAATGTAAATGCAAGTAGATAAATGGGTACCAGTTCAGTGGGAAAGTAACAATGTTCTGTGTATCTTTGGTGTATAGATATGCCAGCCAGGTGGAAGCATCTTCAGACAAAGCTGGCTCTTCATTTCTGAATCAAAGATGAGCACCACCTATACCTACCTATACCTTTACCTAATATATATATAACTACGTTTTTGTGCATGTGTCTCTTTGTCTTTTTGTCAGTCAGCCCTTCAGTGTATTACAGATTAGGAAAGCTGTGTCATATAAATCAGTACTACTTTTATCTGACATTGTCTTGGTAATGGTCTCTCAATGCCATTACCTCTGCCTTCTACACTATCTCTCTTTGGATATTCAGAAAGCATTGGAAAAGCAAAGCCCTCCCCAATGCAATTGCAATGTATTTTTATTCACATTCTGATCAGTTTCATTCATTATGCTAAATCAGGATTCTAGATTGTCCTAATTTTGATTTCTGTCATTGTAGTGTCGTACCTATCCTAGCCATTTCTGGGTTAATATAGCAATAGCACTTTACTTATATACCGCTTCATAGTGCTTTACAGCACTCTCTAAGCAGTTTACAGAGTTCAGCATATTGCCCCCAACAATCTGGGTCCTCATTTTACCCACCTCGGAAGGATGGAAGGCTGATTCAACCTTGAGCCTAGTGAGATTTGAACAGCTGAACTGCTGAACTAGCAATCAGCTGAAGGTCGCAATGCTGCTTTTAACCACTGCGCTATCTCAGCTCCTCCTTAACTGCAAAGATGAGAAACATTTCCTCCTTCCAATCGTTTACCAAATCAAAGTGTCCAGAGCTCAGCATGCACAGAGTTTACCAGTGGATTCTGTCAGGAGCCACCGCTGGCCCATATCTTTGGAGTAATTCATACTTTGGAAACTACAACTGTGGAATCAGAGTTTCAGATTAATGTTCATCCTTGCAGAAACTGATTGTCCAGGCAATATATATATACCTAATTTATTTATTAATTTACACTCCATCAAATGGTTTTGGAGGATGCAATGGAGAGAGGTCTCAGGTGCACACTTAGCAGAAGAACTCATACCTGCACATCATATAGCAATGGCCCTGGGCTCAGCTCCAAAAATTTTGTTTAGCCCTTCACCTTCAGCCATTGTGGCATTTTACTCATATAGCATCATCTCTTGGTTCCCTAATAGATACCTTATTTAAGAGACAGCAAATCTCATCACATCAGTAGGACGAGGCACAGTGGTTAGAATGCAGTATTGCAGGCTATTTCTGCTGGCTGCTGGCTGCCCGCAATTTGGCAGTTCGATTCTCACCGGCTCAAGGTTGACTCAGCCTTCCATCCTTCCAAGGTGAGTAAAATGAGGACCCAGATTGTTGGGGAAATATGCGGACTCTGTAAACCACTTAGAGAGGGCTGTAAAAGCACTGTGAAGTGGTATATAAGTCTGCTATTGATATTGCTATCGTGAAGAAGTCAATAATGGGCCATTGTTTCAGATTAACACCCCAGGGAATTTTGACGAGATCTTCTTTGTATCCATGAAGACTAATAGTCTTCTACATTTTGAAAGATACACGACATTTAACAGGGGGCTCCAATTGGTTGTTCAATATATCGTAATCTGGAGTTAACCATTATGGAGTATCTAATCTTCTCTGAGGAAGATGGCCTCATCCACATCAGACAGAATAAGAAGGAATTATAATGGCCCACTGCTTAGTTCAAGAGTGTTGAACTGTTTTTCCATATTTTAAGCTTTAGAATCTGAAGAATAAGTTTGGAGACTAAAAAAACCCTCCTTGGTTCTTGGGGGGGGGGAGAAATTAGCTCCCTCAGAACGGGGTCGCAATTTGGGTGTCCTTCTAGACCCACAGCTAAAATTGGAGCAACATCTTTCAGCTATGGCTAGGGGGACCTTTGCACAAGTACGTCTTGTGCACCAATTGCGACCCTACTTGGAGAAGGAGGCACTTCTCACAGTCACTCATGCCCTTATCACCTCACGGCTGGATTACTGCAATGCGCTCTACATGGGGCTACCCTTGAAGACTGTCCGGCGACTACAATTGGTGCAAAATGCAGCTGCGCGAGCTGTGGTGGGTGTACCCAGATGCACCCACGTAACACCAATTCTCCGCCAGCTGCATTGGTTGCCCATTAGTCTCCGGATCCAATTCAAGGTGTTGGTCATTACCTTTAAAGCCCTACATGGCTCAGGGCCAGGTTACCTTCGGGACCGCATCCTGCTGCATACCTCCCTACGACCGGTTAGGTCCCACAGAGTGGGTCTCCTCCAGGTCCCATCGACCAAGCAATGCCGGTTGGCGGGGCCGAGGGGGAGAGCCTTCTCTGTGGGAGCCCCCTCCCTTTGGAACCAACTCCCTCCAGAGATCAGGATTATCCCCACCCTGCTGGCCTTCTGTAAAGCAATAAAAACTTGGCTCTTCCGGCAGGCGGGGTATGAATGAAGTTTTTTAAATGGATAGTATTTTAATATGGCTTTTTAAAAAATTGTTTTTACTTATTATATGTTTCTATACCTGCTGTGAGCCGCCCAGAGTCCCCCGGGAGTTGGGTGGCATAGAAATTTTAATAAATAAATAAATAAATAAATAAATAAATAAATAAATAAATAAATAAATAAATAAATAAATAAATAAATAAATAAATAAATAAATAAATAAATAAATAAATAAATAAATAAATAAATAAATAAAACAATCAAACTTCCCTGAATTGTTTCTTTCTCGACTTTCAAATTAGGATTATTCTCCTGAGTCAAACAAAACTCTTTTCTCCAACGGCACACCTTTATAGCAATGCTCGTTCCCAATTCCCCTTCTAATTATTAAAATAATCATGATTATTTATTCTCATTTGAGCAAGGTTTATGGGATTTCCACCACCACAATTAGTTGCCAATCAATGTGACAACAAAGGGGATAGACAGCATGTAATAATCTGATTTGTAACAGCCCCCCATGATTGGATCAGAGTTTGGGGTAAAGCTCTGTGCCAAAGAAAGAACTATAGGAAGGATCTCTTGCAGAATATTGTATATGTCAAATGTTGCTGCTGCTGCAAATACAGTTTTTTCTGCTTCTGCTTCTGTCGCAAATTCCCTGTGCCAGTATGCTGATGAAATGTCCATTTAAGGTGATAATAGAAGAAAAGGAGTGGTTCCATTACTACAAGCCAGGAGACTACTGGATTACTGGAATAATGTCTGGAATTGGAGCTCGATTTTACCAATTTTTGTTCTTCAAGCCTCCATCCCACCAACTGAAAAGGTAATTGTCAGCACGTCCAAGGATTCTGGTGATTGATTTTACCTGCTCCAATGTCTTTTCTATGAATGATTTCATTTCTCCTATTCCTCACCTTGAGAAAGGCAAGTTATTATTGCTTCTCCCAATTTGCTTTAGAGGAAAGGCTCCTGGGGAACCTGATGATTTTGTAAAACCTGAATTTGCAAAGTTTCTTCCACAAGTGTCAGCCTCAACACTGGGCAACAGTGGGCACTGCCAACACTGTCCCACGATGAATCTTGCCTGGATGGATTCTGCCTCCTTTCAAAATGATTACCTTGGGATTGTGGAGTCAGCAATTTATTTATTCATATTTTTTAAATTTATTTATGAACAATAGTTAAGCAGTGACTCCCAATAAAGTGATTGAATGATACCTTGGAACAGAGTGAGATCTCTTGTATTTTCTCCCCACTGTTTCTTCCCCTTCCTTACATTTATTCTGTAATTCATACCACCCTCTCCACTCTCTCTTTCCACCCTTTAATACTTTTTCCACTTTTGTGGCTTCCCTGTTCCTTTTGGTTAAAAAAAGGGATACAAAATAAAAGGGATAAAATTCAAGGAGGGGAGAGACTTTGTGTGATAACTTATTGTTTAGTCACAGAGGAATCACATTAACTGTAGTTAACTGTAGAATATAGGACAATAACTATAAAGCCATGAATATTCTGCAGCAAATCTCTAGGTCTAAAGAAGGCTTGTTGAAGAGATATCCATCTTCAGATACGAAATATCTCTTGCTAATCCAGCCCTTGAATCCAGCTGTTAGTCATCTCCAGAGTGGCATAACAGGAAGAAATCATATAATATAATCACAACGTACACAATATACACTTGGTAGCATCACTTATTAACATTTTGGAGGCATTGGAAGATACAGATCTTCTCCTAAGCATTGGGCTAGGAGGTGGCTATGAGCATATGTAGTCTGGTGCCTGGGGGTTAAGGGTATGATTTTAATGACATTTTATGGATTGTTGTGAATTGATATGAGTGATATATTAGCTTTGCAAATAGGTAAGAAAATAAAATAAATGCTTTGGTTTTGCAAAAGTTTATTCTAAGCAGATTGAAACAGTTACAATACTAAGAAACCTTGACACTTTCTTTTTGAGTAAAAGAAGGTGCAGAGGTCTCTTACTATTGTAACTGTTTTCCTTCCCTGGTTACAGAACTATAAGAATATTTTTCCTCATTCCCCCCCCCCGCCCCCAAGTCATAATGTGGAGAAAATGATAGGCAGAATCAGTTCTGGTGATTTTGATAGGATTCCTTTACTCCTGACATAACAAGCTTGCTATCTCTCTCTGATATTTCTTTTGGCAAGAAGCTCCAAGTGGTGTCAATGGGACTGTTCTTCTCATAGAAATTTCAAAAATGTCTATCACCTGCAAAGTCCAAATAAATTGAATAATTTAATTCAATAATGAGTATCTCATTATCTTTTTGGCATTGCACTGTATAAAGCTACAGTAAATATGACATGCTTTCATGAAAACCCAAACTAAAGATTGATTGATTGATTGATTGATTGATTGATTGATTGGAAATTGTCAAACAAAAATGAGAACAAGAATAAGAGAATAAAAATACAATGACAGGGACGATAGGCACATCACTGCACTTATGCACACTCCCTCTACTGACCCCTTAAGTATGAAGTAATGTCCACGGAAGTCAATTTGTGACTGAAACTGTGAAAATTTGTAGCTGTGACAACTGAATCAGGTAGGGCATTCCAGACTTTGATAACTCTATTAAAGAAATCATACTTTTTTTACAGTCAAGTTTAGAACGATTTACATGGAGTTTAAAGAGGTTGTTCGCGTGCATATTATTGCAATTAAAACAGAAAAAGTCATTTATAGGTAAAACATTACTACGTATAATTTTGTATGCAATACCTAGGTCTGACCGCAAGCGACGCAGTTCTAAGTTATCCAAACTGAGAACTTCGAGTTTACCAGCATAAGGAATTCTATTGTGTACAGAAGAGTGCAAGGCTTTTCCCGTGAAGTACTTCTGAACCCGCTCGATTGTACTGATGTCAGTTATATGGTGGGGATTCCAAACAGTTGAGCAATACTCTAAAATTGGTCTAGCATAAGTTTTATAAGCTCTAATTAGCAATACAATGTTTCCAGAAAAAAAGCTTTGCAAAATTATGCTTACAACTCTTAAAGCCTTTTTAGCAATGCTGTTACAGTGAGCTTTGGAGCATTAATCGTCAGAGATAAGTACACCTAGGTCCTTAACAAGGTGAGGGTCATCTGCTAGATCAATTCCACCTAGCTTATACTTGACATTCTGATTACCTTTACCCATATGTAAGACAGAGCATTTATTAATCGAAATATGAAGTTGCCAAATAGATGACCATTCAGACACATAGTCAAGATCACTTTGCAAAACAACAGAATTATCTGTAGAATTGAATAATTTCACATCATCGGCAAAAAGAACACAATTTCTTTTAAGTTGATCACATAAATCGTTGATATAGAGCAAAAAAGATGATGAAATTTCTTATGTTGCAGTGAGAACACCTTCTACCACATTCTGCCCTTCTTGTTGGCTGTTCATGAAGTCAACCAGAATTCAAGGCTCTTACCCAACATCACCCTGGGCTACAACATCTATGAGAACTTTTTCAGTGCAAGAATGACATATGAGGCCATGCTGGATGTGCTGTCTACAGGGCAGGAAAACGTCCCAAACTACAGATGTGGAAGACAAAAGAACCTGCTGACGATTCTTGAAGAGATGGATTCTGAACTCTTTGATCATATATCTAAAGTCTTGAGCATCTATAAAATTCCACAGGTATAAAGCCAAATAAAATTAATTCCGTGTTATAAATTGTTCAGATTTGCCTAGAAGGAGCACTTGTATATATTTCTCCAAATAAATTGAAAGTCAGAGAGTAAATATTAGAAGAGTTGAAATAATTTTTAATTCACAAAGTATGTGTATATACATAAAGTGGTGGGCTGCTGCTGGTTCAGACCGGCTCTAGCGAACTGGAAGTTCCGGTGATCAGTTGGCCCCACCCACCCGTCCCTGCCCTATCCTGTCCTATATTTCCATAGAACAGAGGAGCAGGATGTTTGGTCAATATAATCAAGATAGGCATTCCATATCGTTGAATCATTGACAATAACCTACATCTCACTTTTTTCTGTTTTATTTAAGGTAGTATCCTCATATTCAGATTGATTATCATATACATTATTAAATTGCTCATATTGTTGTAGTTGTTTATATAATACATGAGCCTGAGTTTTATGTAAAGTGTATTTTTGTAACTTAGGGGTACAATAAGAAATAATGGAAGGCAGACATTGCATAAAACAGCAAAAGCTAATAAGTATAACCAAAATCACTGTTACATGATTCATCAAGGGCTGTAGAAGATCTTCTAGAATGATGAGAGGCAATATCTTCTTTCGTAGTTAAAACAGCAGTAAGATGACTTAAACAACATTGGGTTTCATATAAATTAGCCGGAATATAATTAAAGATGATAGGACAAGAAACAATGGATGGAAACTAATACTGCATTTAGTTTTGGTCGCCACGATGCAAAAAGGATGTTGAGACTCTAGAAAGAGTACAGAGAAGAGCAACAAGGATGATTAGGGGACTGGAGGTTAAGACATATGAAGAATGGTTGCAGGAATTAGATATGTCTAGTTTAATGAAAAGAAGGACTGGGGGAGACATGATAGCAGTGTTTCAATATCACAGGGGTTGCTACAAAGAAGAGGGAGTCAAGCTATTCTCCAAAGCATCTGAGGGTAGAACAAGAAGCAATGGGTGGAAACTAATCACGGAGAGAAGCAACCTAGAACTAAGGAGAAATTTCCTGACAGTTAGAACAATTAATCCGTGGAACAGCTTGCCTCCAGAAGTTGTGAATGCTCCAACACTGGAAGTTTTTAAGAAGATGTTGGATAACCATTTGTCTGAAATGGTGTAGGGTTTCCTGCCTAAGCAGGGGGTTGGACTAGAAGACATCCAAGGTCCCTTCCAACTCTGATATTCTATTCTATTCTATTCTATTCTATTCTATTCTATTCTATTCTATTCTATTCTATTCTATTCTATTCTATTCTATTCTAATAAAGGAAGGAAGCAACCTGAAATTAAGGCTTTGAGGTCAATTAACCATTGGGACAGCTTACCTTCAGAAGTTGTGGGTGCTTCATCACTGTGGTTTTTTAAGAAGACAATGGACAGTCACTTGTCTGAAATGGTATTGGGTCTCCTACTTAAGCAGGGGGTTGGACTAGGACAGGGGTGTCACTCAATTTCATTGAGGGCCGCATCTGGGTTGAATTTGACCTCAGGGGGGGCATGGCCAAGGTGGGCATGGCCAGTATGACATCACTTGTGTCAGGGGGCACCTGTGGTTGCCCAAATTCTCTTCCAGGGAAAACGGGCTCCTGAGCTCCGTTATCGGCTGGGATAGCCTCCTGCAACCCTCTGCCAGCCAAAATTGAGCTTGGGAGAACCATGCAGGGCCCTCTCTAGCTCCATTTTTGCTGGCAGAGGCACCGCGGGCTGTTCCTTTGTTATTTCCAGGGCGGCCCAGCAGGCCAGATCTAAGCACCCCAGGCCTTGAGTTTGATACCCCTGGACTAGGGTCTCCTGCTTGAGCAGGTGGTTGGACTAGAAGACTTTCCAGTTCTATTCTGATTGACTAATTGACTGAGTGGATGTGTGACCCATAGAGTTATAATGTGTCCAGAAGGGTGTGCTCTATGAGGACCACCCATGAACATTACCCACAGATAATTCAGAGCTCCCTGGTTTCAAAGGGAGCATACAAGACAACAGGACAGAACATCAAGGGAACCAGCAAAATTCGTTATCATTTGAAACATCTCTCAGCAGTGGGGAAAGGCCCTTAGAGTTACCATCTGACTTTTATCATTAAAACTGGCACAAACTACCAATACCTTCTCTTTTATCTTAGATCAACTATAGTGTCATCAACCAGATGGCTGAGCAAAATCATCATTTTCCTTTTTCATATCGGATGACCCCAAACCAAGAACCTCCTTACTCAGCAATTGTCAAGCTGCTCCTGCAGTTCCAATGGACGTGGATCGGCCTCCTTTCTCAGGACAATGAAAAAGGAGAAAAATTCAAAAGACGCTTGGAAGTTCTCGCCCTAAAAAATGGGATTTGCATTGTCCTCTCAGGAACCGTCCCAGAAGCAAATATGCAGACAAGTGCTGGAGAAACTCTCATGCAAGAAAAAAGGAAAATGTTCTATTCTCTTATCAAGAGTCAAATAAAAATTATAGTATGCCAGTTAGATTCTCAGGCTACAGGAATGTTAGCAGCAATAATACAAAACATTGATATGACTAATAAATCCATTGTGGGAAGGGTGTGGATTGCAACAACTTTGACAGCTTTAAGTGTAGGTATTTTTGACCTCTGGATTGATCTTCAAAATAAATATGCTCTGTTTTCCTTCCTCATCCAGACAAAGAGAAGGACTCAGTATTATGACTTTAATTCTTATGCATCTATGGTCACATTGTATGGAAAGGAAGCGTTCCAATGTTCTTATTCAAGTCCTTTGTTATCTAAGAAAGTTTGGAAAAAATGCAGAGAAAAGGAGAACTGGGAATTCCCACCTCATGATGTTATTGCAAGAATCCTGTCTCAGGATTCCTCCTGTATTTCCCAAATAATTCAAATTGTGGCCTGGGTCCTCAGTGCTGCCTCATCCTCCCAACGGAGTAAGAGGAGAATGCAAGTTGGAGACCATCAACCACCCCAGGTTTTACAGCCATGGCAGGTAAGTCTTCTCCTTTGAGGTTCCATTGATTCTCCCCTTCCAATTCCTCAATATTAAATTAGATGGGAGGAGGAATGAGATATTCCAAAGAGCAGTTGCCCAATTTGTGGTATTTGAGAGTGAGTGTCCACCCTGAAGCTGACCTGACTGAGGCCATTTTGATGCTTCAGTGTTTCCTCACTGGAGCTGAGGGATAGGGAGGGGGGAATAGAGATAGCTGGGGTTTTGAAGCCAAAACAAAATATGTTATCCTGGGAACCAAGGACATTCCCACCGAGGGCCAGAGGGAGGATGAGTGAAGTCACCAGGCAACCGGATGACACCTCGATTGGACCATGTGACTGATTGTTTGGAAAGGGGAGGAATACTTTTACTTTCAATTCGGTGAAAACTGTGGGAACATTTAGAGTCATTTTTCACCAGCCTATGCCTTTATGATATGTCCAATAAAACTGATACTTGAGGATCCTGCTTGCCTCAGAGTCCTGTTTGCTACGGGCGTATTACTTGGAACCCTGACATTCAACCGACTCCAATTTTCCCCCCAAGTTTTTATTTTTTTAATTTTTTACAAACATATCAATGTGTGAACAGTGTGGCACCTGAGTGTCTTACATTTCAGTAGAAATGGAATAATATCCATCCTATTTACCATGTTTGACAATCTTATATAGTACTGGTAATAATACACATATTTTTGTTGAATTATAATCTTTCATTATTTAATTATTCAATATTTCAATATGTTATTTTTATGCCAATCATCATTTTCTGGGTAGCGTTCCTTTTACTACAAATAGAATATTGATAATCATATTTGTTACATTTCACAAACTTATATAGTTCTAATAATAATACACATATTTATGTTAAGTTATAATCTTCCATTATTATAACCCCTCTTTCTCTACTTCCCATCCCTATTCTAACTTTTAGTTACACCACTATTATATTTAAAAATGTTCCCTTTGTATCCATTGTCTCTTACTCACTTTAAAGCTTTAATTGTTCTTTTCTTAGCTTGCCTCCCATATTTCTCTCTTGGGTCTTTATCTCTATCTTTCTACTTCTTGGCCAACATTTTAAACATTTCTCCCTTCTCTGCCCTATTCCATTGTCTAGTTTCCGAATTATCTAGTCTTGCCCCTATCTCTCTTCCAAAAAAGTCTCCTTGTAACTCCAGTTCCTCTTTTACTTCCCTTAAGATACTCTCCCCTCTGCTTGTTTCGTCAGTGTTAGAACCCTGTTCAAATGATTGGTTTGCTAATATATGAACAAGCCACAAATCAATGTTATGTGTGTATCTCTTTAAATGAATTGTAGGCTGATTACTATATAAGACAGCAAGAGAGCATGCTCAGAATGTCTCTGTCTCTGTGTGTGTTTGATGGTGATCTGAAGTACTGAGTTTCTGCTGATTAACTCTACTGCTTCACTGATGAGTAATTGACTTTGTGACTGTGTGGAATTACTGTGAAGAGTTGCTGTGTGAAAAGAGTAACTATCTGTGATAGTGTAGATTTGATTGATAGCTGTAATCTTTGTTTGTTAGTTAAAACAAAGATAGGCAAGAAGTTGATTCTTCGCATTGACTGACTTACTGTGTATGACCTGGACTTCCTATTGAACTTTGCTACTACTTTAAGTAAACTATCTGTAAATACTAAACGTATTCTGTTTATTGACCGAATAGCATTCATATCAAGCTGCAACACCACAACCACAATCACCATTTCGCTGTGTATGTGCTCAACAGCACAATAACTCCTTAACATTGGTTATGGGCCCAGTAAGTCCCAAAGGAGTAGTGCAAGTGGTTTGTTGCTAGTAAAAAGATATTGAGTGTGGAAATTCAGTTTTAATATTCATAAAGTTAAAGAAGCATTACAATAATAATGGCTCAAGCAAAGTCAACTTATCTATCAATGATAACTCGGCTGGATGGGACTAACTATGCTACTTGGTCTACAAAATGTAGCCTACTTTTGAGAAATGAAGGCTTATGGACTTTGATAACCAATCCACTGGATACAACAGGTTGGGATCCAACAAAAGATGAAGACACAAAGAAGATAGCTGAATTTAAATGAGACAATGATAGGACTTTAACCATAATTGGACTAACACTAAATGACAAGCAACTTGTCCATATTCGTGGAGAAGAAAAAACTGCAAAGCGTTGGGACATATTGAAAAGGATTTATGTAAGGGATAGTGTTGGTGCACACATTCATATAACAAGAAAACTTTTTCGAACTTGTTTAATGAAAGGAGGTGATATGCTCACTCATTTGGAGAATATGAAGAAGACTCTGCAGGAACTGCATGAAAAAGAACTGATTTATACAGAATTACAGCAGGTGTACATAATTTTGTCTTCATTGGACAAGAGCTACGATGACTATGTATCTTCCTTAGAGGTTTTGACTAGGGATGAACTGACTCTACCTGGCATAACTGGAAAACTACTTGAGGAGTCCAGAAGACGTGAAGATAGAAAATTGATGAGAACAAAACATCCACAAGAAGAAGAGAAGACATCTTCTGATGTTTATTTTGTTAGAAAATGCTATACTTGTGGGGCTAGAGGACATATAGCTAAGTTTTGTAGAAAGAATAAAAAGCAGAATATCAGAAATGACCAGAGAGAATACAAAAGTGTTGGTTTGACTATGCCTAATGTAACTGATAAAATAAACCATAATTTATGGGTGACAAATAGTGGGGCTACAAACTGTATAACAAACAATAAGGAAAAGTTTGTAAAGATGGAGAAAAGTAGTCAATATGTTGCATTAGCAAATGGTTGGAAGATGAGAGCTAGTGGAGAAGGAAATGCATATTGTTTAGGAATTAATGAAAAACTGCCAATGCTATATATGCCTAGACTGGTTTATAATCTATTATCTGTGAAAGTATTAGTTAAAGCAGGTTATACTGTAACATTTATGGATGATAAATGTCAAATCCAAAAGGAAGGTAACAATGTTATAGCTAAATTAGAAAATGGTTTATTTTTATTGCATGAAAATCCAGTAGAAAATGCTAATTCAGTTTTTGAGAACAAATTATTATTTTTGTTTTTATCTCCTTCTTGTCATCTCATTTTATTTGTTGGTTTATCTGTTCTGTTTTTTTCATTTACTCTTTCAATTGGCTCCTCCTTTTCCTGGGTGTCTTAGTCTCTCCTTGTCCTTTGTGTCATATTTTCCAGCTCTTCATCTATGCTCTGCATTTTATTCATAAACTCCTTGTAGCTTCTTGTCAAGGTATCCTTAATACTCTGAATTATTGATGCGATTTCTTCCCAAATTCCACTCATTTCTTGCTGGTGTGACATCTCGTTTAGTTTTATTTTATTTCTTCTTCTTTTTTTGTCCAATAATCAAAAAACGATATATTCAAGCCTAAAGTCACTTCTTAGAAAATTCAATATTCATTAGTCTTGATATCCCAATGCTAATCAACCAGTTCCTCTGATTAATCCAAAAACAGAACCTTCATAATCCCTTGGTAGGTTCAGTCTTGTGTTGAAGCCTTCAAGGGTCACTTTAATAATAACGTCTTTCTTGTTTTCACGTTTAAATCTCCAATAGCCAAGTATTTCCAGGATTTTGGGAATGTGTTATGCCTTTCTTTTGTCAGCAGGTGACACTCTTAAGTCAAATTTCAATATTAACCATTTTTATCCAATTTTAATGGTAATGATCCAAAATTAAGGTGACCAGACGTCCCGATTTTGGCGGGACACACCCGCTTTTTCGCAATTTGTCCCGCGTCCCGCCCGCCCTCTTAAAAAGTCCCGATTTTTAAACCTCCGACGGGAGAAGGCAGAGATACCAGCAGTTTAAAACGAAGCTCCACCCAACACCCAACACCCAAAATCTAAAGGCAACTACCGGCCAGTTACGGCAGTTGAGGAGTCCGACAAAGAATTCGGAAATTGCATGATTGGCCGCCGAACCTGAGCACCCCTTCCAAAAACCCTAATGGCCAGCATGAAATGCGGCTTTAAATCTCCCTCCAGTAAGCAGGGAGGGCGTGGCTTTTTGCAGACCTCCGGCCTATCGCAGAGTAGGAAGAAATACGTGCAAAAACCCCGCTCTCGTTTCTCTTTAAGAAAGGCAGCCAATCATTCTTTCTCAGCCCAACTTATTATCTTGCAGAGTTGATGTTGTGGGGTGAAAATAGGCGGAAGCGGTATTGGGTATGTTTGCTGCCATCAGTTATAAAAAAATAACGAGGCGAGATTTTTTAAAAAATTAAACTGAATATATCTTTTTAGCTTGATTGTTACTAGATTCCTCCTTGTTTCTGTGGTGCCTTCCGCGCGCGCGTCTCCATTGATGACAAGCACGCGGGCTCCCCGGTACAGCCACAGTGATCCTGTTTGCTCTAGTTTTTAACTCTTCGGGGATCTCTCCCCCCTCCTATTTTACTACTCTCCCCTCACCTGCATTATTAGAGGAACTGAGGAAGAGTCGTCCGGAGCTGTTCCAAGGATGAGGAAGAGAGAAAGCCATTGTGCTTCAACCTGAGCGCCTTTAGTGGCCTATCGCCTTCTTATATCGCCGGGCTTTCTAATTTGCATGCCCCAGGTAGCGGTCATTGGCTCCCCGGTCACTGTGGCTGTACCGGGGAGCCTGCGTGCTTGTCATCAATGGAGACGCGTGCGCGGAAGGCACCACGGAGCAGAGGCACCTGGCGAGCGAGCGGGCAGGCGGGCAGGAGACGCGGGCAGGAGCCTGCCGCCGATGCCGCCACTCGCCTCGCTCGCCAGGTGCCTCTGCTCCGTGCTGCCTTCCGCACGCGCGTCTCCATTGATGACAAGCACGCGGGCTCCCCGGTACAGCCACAGTGATCCTATTTGCTCTAGTTTTTAACTCTTCGGGGAGTTCAATGGAGACGCGCGCGCGGAAGGCACCACGGAGCAGAGGCACCTGGCGAGCGAGCGGGCAGGCGGCATCGGCGGCAGGCTCCTGCCCGCGTCTCCTGCCCGCCTGCCCGCTCGCTCGCCAGGTGCCTCTGCTCCGTGGTGCCTTCCGCGTGCGCGTCTCCATTGAACTCCCCGAAGAGTTAAAAACTAGAGCAAATAGGATCACTGTGGCTGTACCGGGGAGCCCGCGTGCTTGTCATCAATGGAGACGCGCGCGCGGAAGGCACCACGGAGCAGAGGCACCTGGCGAGCGAGGCGAGTGGCGGCATCGGCGGCAGGCTCCTGCCCGCGTCTCCTGCCCGCCTGCCCGCTCGCTCGCCAGGTGCCTCTGCTCCGTGGTGCCTTCCGCGCGCGCGTCTCCATTGATGACAAGCACGCGGGCTCCCCGGTACAGCCACAGTGACCAGGGAGCCAATGACCGCTACCTGGGGCATGCAAATTAGAAAGCCCAGTTTTCTCTCTTCCTCATCCTTGGAACAGCTCCGGACGACTCTTCCTCAGTTCCTCTAATAATGCAGGTGAGGGGAGAGTAGTAAAATAGGAGGGGGAGAGATCCCCGAAGAGTTAAAAACTAAAGCAAATAGGATGCAAAGAAAGAAACGCGGCTGCGCCCAAGCCACTGCCGGCTCCCGAAGGGAAGGCGGGAGGCGAGGAAAGGCCTCCCGCCTCCCCCCCCACCTGGACGCCGACATTGGCGGTCTTTTGCCCTCTGCGCATGCGCAGCGTTTTGCGCATGCGCAGAGGGCAAAACTCAAATGGGCGGCCCCGCCCCCCGTCAGTGTCCCGCTTAAAAAAAAAAATCTGGTCACTTTATCCAAAATATAAGTTTAGTTTTTAGGTAAACAGTTCCAGCATTTTAAAATGCCTATCCAAAATGATGCCTGTCCAATTTAAAAATTAAATTTTCTGTATTTTAACGATATTTCTGCCTTCTTCCCTTTGAATCTCTTTCCGTCAATTTTAAAATTTCCCTCAAAGTGTTGCTGCTACTTTTAAAAATAGTTGTGAGTCTCTCTTTTCCTGAATATTCTTTTTTCATTTTTTTTATTATTTCCACACAGACAATGCACATATTTATAGATTCATTTTCATTTCATTTTTCTATACATTCCATTCTTATTTTATATATACATTTCTCATATTTTCCTTAATGCTTTATTTAATTCAGTTGTTTTTCCCCTCTTCAATCTTTTACAGCCCCACCCTTCCACCTTCCCTCTTCACCTCCTCTACACTTCCTTATTCTCTCTCCTCTCCTCTCCTCTACAATCCCTGCTACCCTCTCTCCTACTTCTCTACCCCTCTCTTACCTTCTCCTCTTCCCTACCCCTCTACCTAACCACTCCTTCTATGCTGTATTTTCTTATCAATAATCTAATTTTCAACCCTGAATTTTTATTTTTATTTTACCTAGTCTCATATTTTCCCATATTATTCCTTTCCTAAATTCTCCATTTCATTTTCCCCTTTTTATGTGTTTGTCGATCAATATACTACCGGTTTTGGTTTTTCCCCTTCCCCCCCTTTCCCTCCCAACCCCCTACTTTCTTTGTAAGTGTTACATCTAGGTTAAATCATTTTTCATTTAATCCTCTTCATTTATATTCAATTTCAAACCATTTATAAAACTTCCCCCATGTCTTGTAATACAAAGAGTCTTCTTTATCATTTAATCTTAGTGTTAGTCTATTCATTTCAGCACAGTCCAAAATCTTCTTTATTATCTGTTCTTCCTCTGGGGTCTTTCCTGCTTTCCAGTTTTGTGCAAATACAATCCTCGCTGCTGTTATTATATGTATCATCAAGTATATTTCTTCTATCTTATAATTTTCTGGCACAATTCCCAATAGGAAAATTTCTGGTTTCAATTCTGGTTTTTTCATCATTTTTCCTAACCAAGTCTGTATCTTAATCCAAATATTTTTCGCTTCAGTGCATGTCCACCACATGTGGTAGTAAGAGCCTGATGTCTGTTGACATTTCCAACATTTCAATGGTTTGTCTTTGTATATTTTTGATAGTCTTTCTGGTGACATGTGCCATCTATCTCGTAGATATTCTCTTTATATGCTGTTGATTTGGTTAGTTTATAATTTCTTTCCCATATTTGTTGCCATTTATCCAATTCTATTGGATAGCCAAAATTTCTCATCCAAATTATCATTGTTTCATTTACAATTTCTTCTTCTAACTCCGTTTCTAACAAAAAGTCATATAATCTCTTAATCATTTTTTCATCTTTGCCTGTTAAAATCTCATCTAATTTATAGGATTCCATCATAAATCCTTCTTGTTTATCTTTTCCGTATCTTGATTGTATTTGCAAATGTGTAAACCAATCCATCTTTATTTCTTGTTTTTCCAGTTCTTGTTTTGTTTTTAGATTTCCTTTTTCTGTTAATATATCTTTATTTTACAACCTTTTAAAAAATCATTATTTTTGGTTGTGCAAGTGCTTCCATTGTTGAAAGTCACATTGGAATTTTCATATAATGCTTCCATTTCACTTTTTCCCACTTTTCCCACTTTTCCTTAGGTAATGATTTTGAAAATATGCATGTGCTTTACTTTTTCCATACCACAGAAAAGAATGCCAACCAATTTGTAGATCATGGCCTTCTAGAGTTAGTAACCTTGTATTTCTCAATAAGATCCATTCTTTTAACCATGTCAGCACCGCTGTTTGGTAATTAGGGACACCAAGTCCACCTCTTAATCTTGCATCTTGTAATAGTTTCATTTTAATTCTAGTTTTTTTGCTTTGCCAGATAAATTTTGGTATTATCTTATTTAATTCTTCAAAAAAGGTTTTCTCTAATTTAATAGGAATTGATTGAAATAAATATAATATTTTTGGTAAAATATTCATTTTTATTATTGTGATCCTACCCATTAGTGATACTTGTATTTTCTTCCACTTTTCTAGATCCAATTCGATTTGCTTTTTCAATTTAATATAGTTGTCTTCTTTTATCGTTATACATCTTGCAGTTAAGTAGATACCCAAATACTTTATCTTTTTCGCTATTTGAATATCTACTTTCTCTTCTAATTTTCTTTTTTGTTTGTCTGTCATATTTTTCACTATCATTTTAGTTTTATCCTTATTCACTTTTAATCCCGCCACTTCTCCATATTGTTCTATTTGTCTCAAGACTTTTGGTCCACTCTCCAATGGGTCTTCCATAATAAATACTAAGTCATCTGCGAAGGCCTGTAATTTATATTCTTCTTTTTTAATTTTCATTCCTGTTATTTCTTTGTCTTCCCTTATTTTCCTGTTTAATATTTCCAATGTTAAAATAAATAATAATGGTGATAAGGGACATCCTTGTCTAGTGCCTTTTTCTATCCTAATTTTTCCTGTTAATTCACCATTTATCATCACTTTCGCTATTTGTTTGTTATAAATTGTTTTTACCATATTCAAAAAATTTTCTCCAAAATTCATCATTTCTAATTGTGTTATCATAAATTTCCAATTAACATTATCAAAGGCCTTCTGTGCGTCTAAGAAGAGTAGTCCAAGTTGTTTCCCTGGGTGGGTTTCATAGTATTCCAATGTGTTTAATATAATTCTCATATTGTCCCTTATCTGTCTTTTAGGTAAGAAACCATTTTGATCTGTATGGAACAATTCGCTCAATAGTCTTTTCAATCTAGATGACATAATTGAAGCAAAAATCTTGTAATCCACGTTTAGTAAGGAAATTGGTCTATAATTCCTTATATGTTGTAAATCTGATTCTTCTTTAGGTATCAAAGCTATAAATGCTTCTGTCCATGAATCTGGAATTTTTGCTTTTAATAAAACTTCATTAAATATTTCCAATAATACCTCACTCAGTGAATCTTGTAATGTTTTGTAATATTCTGCTGGTAATCCATCTGGTCCTGGAGATTTCCCATTTTTCTGTGCTTTAATTACCTCTATTAATTCCATCATTGATATTCTACCCTCTAGATTCTTTTTGATATTCTCGGAGATCCTAGGTACTTTTGCTTTTTCCAAATATTCTCTAATTTTATCTTCCTTTATAGTTTCTTGTTTGTATAATTCTGTAAAGTCATGGAGAATGACTGAAAGAAGCTTCCCATGAAATGCTGAATCAATCTGTTTCAGATTGTAGTGGTGATTTGAAGAGGTTGAATTATTCAGAGTACCTCCAATCCAGAATAATAGCAAGAAAAACATAGAATAAAGGCTCAAATTGTAATGTTATTTCTGTTTTCTATGCAGTTTCATAGGTTCCTGAGAAACTTCCAACATCACAATATTTCCAGAGATGGGATTTCCTTTGATGAAAATGGAGTTCCTGTTGGCGACTTTGATATCATGCACTGGGCATCACTGTGGAACAAATCAGATGCAGGGGTGAAAATTGGGAATGTAGAAAGACAAGCCTCCTCAGAAGTCAAGATTTCTGTCAATCAAAGTGCCATCCAATGGCCAACTTTATTTAACAAAGTAATTGAGGCTGCTTGGATTTTGCTTTTTCCTCCATATCTGGACATTTTTCTGCTCTGAAATAATTCTTATTGAGGCCAATTGAGATAACTTCCAAATAAGAGAAGTTAAAGCCTCATTAATTTATTAGATATCATTTTACTTTAGAGGTTTTACAATAAACTATCACACACTGGAACCTGCTGCATTTTATTGCGGGATTTGCAATCTACATTATTAAACTGGAATATGTTGCCATAATTTATAAATTATCTTGTTTTCACTAAGAGAAAATCCAGAATGTCTGTGGAGATTCTCAGTCATCCAGGTCATGGTTGTGCCAAAGGTTCCTTTTTCAAAAGGCACCTGGACTTTGTTTTCCCTTGAAGATGTTTCGCTTCTAATCCAAGAAGCTTCTTCAGTTCTGACTGAATGGTGGAGGATGGAAAGATTTGGAACTGCTGAAAAGACTCTGTTGTAAACAGGATATAGATTCAGCAGTTGAAAAAAGGTTCCACACCCATTTGCACTATTCACGTGACCCTGAGGACACAGATAAATTCCAAGTGGCCTCAACAACTTTCAGAAAGACTGCTAATGACCAGATGACTGCAAGGAATATAAATCCTTCCATATTCCACCATTCAGTCAGAACTGAAGAAGCTTCTGGAATGAGAAGCGAAATGTCTTCAAGGGAAAGTTGTCACTAAGAATGTGGTGAGGAAAATGAGTGCAGCTAAAAAAGTCATTTGCATATGATGATACAATGATCAGTTGTAGTAGAGAAAGCTACTTCCGGTTTGGCTCCGACGGCATCGCCGACGCTCCTGGTTGGGCGCCGTTCCGAACTCCCGTAAAAGCCGCCAGAACAGCTGTCTGGCAGCTTGAAAATCTCTTCCCCGGGCAAAGGGGAGAGATGAGAGCTTGACAGGTGGGGTAGAGCCCCCCTAGTGCCCTAGGAGCCATCTAGGGGTGCGAAGGGTGAGGGCTCCCCAGGCAGCCCGGGAATCCGGAAACCTCCGCTTATGTGGAGCAAGATGCCGCGACCACCGCTGCTTCCACAATGGGATGTATAATTATTTTAAGCTTAAAGAAAGCAGCCAGAGAAAGGCAGGAGTCCAGAAGGGCAAGTATCAAAATTTTTGACTTTAATTCCACTGCTGGCTTTCACTTCGGGAAGTAACAAAGTAGCTTAACAAGCAATAAGCAACAATATGGCGATTGGAGATCACGGGTGTGGAAGTGAATGTGACTTTCGTTTTGCTACCAGCTTTTTTTCTTATGGAAACTTCGGATCCTGAGAATTGGCTTTGTTCTTTTTGCTTCCTGATTTTGGATTAAAATAATAACTTATATCTTTACAAAAAATAAAAGATTAACTGGTTTTGGATTTGGAAAGAACTTTGCTAAGTAGAGATTTGGCTTTCTCTTTGTACACTTCTGGAAATACTGAAATGGCTTCTAAACCTGGAAAGACTGTTTTGAATAAAAGAACTGAGTACTCTTCTGGTCATATTTCAAAAATGCAACTTACTTCTGACTTAACACCTTCACAGTCTTTAACACCTGAAAATTTATTGAATACTTTAAAAGTTATGAAAAATGAACGGATTATGGAATTTAACTTAAAAATCAATGAAATAGATAAAAAAATGCAGGCTGCTTTAAAGAAGATGGATCAACAACTGAGGGACGATATGCTTGAGGTTTTTAAAGCACTAGCAGTAAATACGGAAGTTTTGGCGAATGATTTGGAAAAAAATAAACAAGCCTTGATAACTTCGGGGGAATACATAGACAAAATTCAAAATGACATTGTAAATTTTGAAACAGAGGTGTTAATGACTCAATTCAGAAGCATGGAATTTGCTATAAGAGTGAGGGGCCTGAAAGAAGGAAAATATGAAGATTTGAAAGGAAGGATGGTGGAGGCCCTGGAGCAGGTGTCTGGAATGTCTAAAGAGGAACTGGTTATGCAAATTGATAAGATATACAGAGTTAATTCTTGGTTTGCAAAACAAAAACATCTGCCAAGGGACATTGTAATATATTTTACCACAAGAGCTTTACGGAATAGAATTATACAGGCGACTTTTAAGAATAATCTTCAGGTAAATGGCCAGGAAATAATGATATGGAAAGAAATCCCTCCTAAAATGCTTAAAGCCAGAAAAGATTATGCCTTTTTGGTTGATGAGTTTAAAAGACGAAATCTACAATATAAATGGGATGCACCAACAGGTGTAGTGGTGAAATTTTTGGGAAAAAGATACCGGCTTAATACGATAAAGAAAGCTACTGAATTTTATGTCAACGTTTTAAAGGCTGATACATCCAAAATTCCAGAGGAAAGAAGCATGAAAGTAACAGAGGAGGAGGAGAAAAAGCCATTCATACTTGTTCAAACCGAAACAGCTTCAAAGATTCAAAGTGATTGGCAGACCCAGTCAGATGCTTAAAACGTGGAAAAGGAGATGGAGAATCGGGGTCAGATGGGAGGCGAGCTGACAAATTTAAAACTATCAAGCTATAAAAGGATGCAGTGTTGAAATTTACAGGATGGATGGAGAGGCTAACAGGATTGTATTTCTTCTTTTTATTTCTTTATTTTATTAATATTTTCTAATGATTTATGGATGGAGAGGTTAATATGATTGTATTTCTTTTCTCTATCTCTTTTATATATATATATATATATATATATATATATATATATA
The DNA here is from genome assembly GCA_023053685.1 of Diadophis punctatus similis. Taxonomy (NCBI): domain Eukaryota; kingdom Metazoa; phylum Chordata; class Lepidosauria; order Squamata; family Dipsadidae; genus Diadophis; species Diadophis punctatus. Next base: position 2,591,692 of record JALIGW010000067.1, read on the forward strand.
TATATATATATATATATATATATATATATATATATATATATATATATATATATATATATATATATATATATATATATATATATATATATATATATATATATATATATATATATATATATATATATATATATATATATATATATATATATATATATATATATATATATATATATATATATATATATATATATATATATAATTAATATTTTTTTTAAGATTCAGAATTTTTCTGAAGCTAATAATTTGATATATTGTAATATTATGTTATTAATATTGTGTTTGACTTTATGATCAAGTTTAAGACCTTTGAGGTATAAGGGGTTAGTTTTTAAAACATCGGAATTAATAATCTGAAAGAATATTTTAAATAATTAGGTATTTTGAATAGGTATAAAAATGTTTAGTTATTGTTTATGTAATATTTATTCAAGTCCTATTTAGCTTTGAGGAAATGTTCTGTGTTGTAACTGATTGAAAGGGGGAGGAAAGATTTTTTTCCTCCTTTTTTTCTATTTTACTTTTGTTTCTCTCTTACTTTTATCTTTTCCTATTTTTAGTAGTTTATATATAGATTATATAAAAGATAGAGGTTTAGTGATGTAAATTATAACATGAGATGTTGTATGATGTTTGATTAATATAATGCTTTTTTCTTTTCTTTTATTTGTTTATTTTCTTAATTCTTTAAATTTTTATTTTTTATTTTTTTTATCCTTATTTTTCTTTTGATTACGCTTTAAACAGTTTTGAATAATTCGGAGTTAAAGGTTTAAAAAAATGTGGAAATTAAGAATTTCTTTTAACTTAATTTAATTTTTTTTTAATATTATGCCTTGTACTTTCTCTGGGAAGTCCGGGGGGAGAGGGGGGGAAGGGAAGGGGGGGTCGGGGTTAGGGGGGAAGGGGGCGGAGAAAAAAGAAAAATATTTGTACTTTGTAATTATAAAACTTTTTGAATAAAAAAAATACTCAACCATTCAGTCAGAACTGAAGAAGCTTCTGGAATGAGAAGTGAAACATCTTCAAGGGAAAACAAAGATCAGTTGTCTTTTGAAAAATCACCTTTGGGAGAAAATCCAGAATATGAAGGGTTTAGTCCACTGAATTGCATAAGAGAAAAATATCATTAAAAATGTGGTGAGGGACATTTCGGTCAAATGTATCATTTTCAACGTCCATTCTTCAATTGTAGGTATATCTTCTTTCTTCCAGTATTGTGCTACCAACAATCTGGCAGCAGATATACAATTCAAAACCAGCTTGGTCTCTATAACCGAACAATCCGTTATTATCCCCAACAAAAAGAATTGTGGTGTAAATTTGATCTTTTTCTTTAAAATGTTTTGTATAATCCACCATATTTTTATCCAAAATGCCTTGATCTTTTTACAAGTCCAGCATATATGAAAATATGTAGCATCCCCACATTCACATCTCCAACATTTAGAATCTAAATTTGGATACATACAAGCTAACTTTTTTGGGTCTAAATGCCATCTATAAAACATTTTATAAAAATTTTCTCTCAAATTTTGTGCCTGCGTAAATTTAACATTTCTGACCCATATTTTTTCCCATGTATCCATCATTATCGGTTCACCAATATTCTGAGCCCATTTTATCATACAATCCTTAACTAATTCTGTTTCTGAATCTAATTCCAATAAAATATTATATAATCTCTTTATATGCATTGGGCCCTTATCTTTCATTTGTACAATCAAATTGTCCTCTTTTTTCAGAATACCAGTTTTTTGATCGTCTCTCCATCTAACTTGTAATTGTATGTATTGAAACCATGTTCTGATTATATCTTCTTCTCTTAATTTCTCAAACAATTTTAATTGAAATAAATTTCCCTCTTCAGAAAGAAGTTCTTTATATGTAATTTTATCAACTTTTTGTTCCATATTATTATTTTCTATCGCGTGTCTGGGTACTGTCCATAAGGGTAACTTATCATTTAGTTTAGATTGGTGTTTTTTCCAGACACGCAATAGAGCATTTCTTAATCTATGGCTCTTAAAAGCTTTATCTACTTTTTTATCATATATTAAATAAGCATGCCACCCAAATACCAAACCATATCCCTCAATGTTTAATACACTCTCTTCCGTTAAATTAATCCAATCTGTAACTGCTGAGAGGGCCGCTGCTTCATAATACAATTTCAAGTTAGGCACTTTTAAACCACCTCTTTCACGTGTATCCTGCATAATCTTCTGATTTACCCTTGGCTTCTTCCCAACCCAGATAAATTTATTTATACCCTTCTGCCATTCCTTTATAACTTCATCTTTTTTAAGTATTGGTATCATTTGAAAGAGGAATAAAAACCTTGGTAAAACATTCATTTTAACAGCAGCTATCCTACCCAACAATGACAATTGTAATTTCTCCCAGCTTTCCATATCCCTTTGTATTTTTGACCACAATGGTTCATAATTATGTTGATATAATTTTGTATTTGTGGACATAATATTAACCCCTAAATATTTAATCTTTTGAGCTATCTCAAAGCCAGTTACCTTTTCTACTTCTTCTTTTTGGTTTTTTGTCATATTTTTAACTATTATTTTTGTTTTAGCTGTATTTATTTTAAAACCCGACACTTGTCCATATAAATGAATTGTATCCATCAGAGTCCTAATAGATTGTAATGGTTGAGTTACAGTAACAACCAGATTGTCTGCGAACGCTCGAAGCTTATATTCTTCCTGCCTAATTTTTATTCCTTTTATTATATCATGCTCTCTTATTTTATTAAGTAATATTTCTAAGCTCAAAATAAAAAACAAGGGAGATAGGGGACATCCTTGTCTTGTTCCCTTTTCTATGTTAAAAACATTTGTTAATCCACCATTGATTGTTATTTGCGCCATTTGTTTGCGATATATTGCCCCAATAGATTGTACAAAATAGTCTCCCAATTGTAATTTCTCTATTAATCTTAATAAGAACCGCCAATTCAATCTATCAAAAGCTCTATCAAAAGAGAATGACCGTTCATTTGCCCCTTCCAAGCAGAGTAATTAAAGTTCATGCCACTACTCCTTGACTCATTTTGCTCAATGTGCTCCTGAGCTTCTGGAAGCCAGTTGATTTCAGTAAATCCTTCTAATTCCTATATTACCCTGACTAATCTTTCTGTTTATGTTTAGAGGGTGCCTTATTCAAGATGTACAGAAAGTTGCTCCCCAGGTTATGCCAAGCTTGTGAGAGAGGGAGCCCCAGTTTGCTGCTACGACTGTTCTCTGTGTGGGGAAGGAACATTCTCTGGGCAAGAAGGTACAGTGGGTGGCTCCAAAAACAATAAAAATCAGGATACAATCATTATTCTCTATTGATTTTGGGGGGTATTTGATCAAGAAGCAAGAAAAACATGACATTTCTTGAAGGCATCCACAAACTTTTCAAACATTGGGCACTATCACCAAATTTTGTATGATTTTGTGAGCATTAAAATAAATAATGAAAGGTTACTGCTTTCTTTTGAGTTGTTACTTTCTTGCTTGGTTTTGGGAAAGAGGACAAGTTTTGAGAGCTGATAATCACATTCATCTTCAGCCTTTAAAAAGAGTGTTGATTATTTTAACTAATGTTGTGTCATATGAATATCCCTGGGCAGAAATATTATATTATTCCTTCAAAATGAAGTAATTGATTTCTGATGCGGTTTTCATGCTCCTACAGCTGCAGAAACAGATACATGCTAACTATTTTTTTCAGATGCAGTCCATTGTGAAAGGTGTCCAGATGACCAGTATTCCAATAAGAAGCGAGATCAGTGTGTCCCCAAAAGTATAAGCTTCTTATCCTATGAAGAATTGTTGGGACTCGTCCTGGCTTTCTTTGCCATTGCTTTGTCCCTAACCACCGCCTTTATTCTGGGAATCTTCATTAAATACCAAGAAACTCCCATAGTCAAAGCCAACAACTGTGAACTCACCCACATCCTCCTGGTGTCACTCCTGTTTTCTTTCTTGACCTCCCTTCTATTCATCGGTCGCCCTGTGAAAATGACCTGTCTCCTTCGACAAACCATTTTCAGTATTGTTTTCTCAGTTGCTGTGTCTTCCTTGCTGGCCAAGACTGTAATGGTGGTGGTGGCCTTTCTGGCCACAAAGCCAGGCAGCAGCATGAGAAAATGGCTGAGGAAGAGTCTGGCCAACTCTATTGTTTTATCCTGCTCTGGTATTCAAGTAGGCATCTGTATGATATGGCTGGGAATCTTCCCCCCATTCCCAGATTCTGACTTTCATTCCCAACCAGAACATATCCTGCTGCAGTGCAATGAAGGCTCTGTCACCATGTTCTACTCTGCTCTTGGCTACATGGGTTTTTTGGCTGCCATCTGTTTCTTGGTGGCATTTCTGGCTCGAAATCTGCCAGGGGCCTTCAATGAAGCCAAACTGATCACCTTCAGCATGTTGGTTTTTTGTAGTGTTTGGATCTCCTTTGTTCCCACATATCTGAGCACCAAGGGGAAATACATGGTAGCCGTGCAGATCTTCTCCATCCTGGCCTCCGGCCTGGGTTTACTGGGCTGCATCTTTATCCCCAAATGCTACATTATTATCCTGAGACCTGCAATGAACACCAAAGAACATCTGATGCTAAAAAAACTTTAAGGTTCCTTATGTTGGTGTCTATTTTTGTACAGTTTACATGCAGTATAAAATCACAAACTTTGAAGTAATGTTTTATGTGTTGTAGCTTATCTTTCTTCATTCCATGTGGATTTTGAATTATAATAATTGAATAGTAAAGTTTCTAAAACAACTCAAACTATTTGAATTAATCATATCCTTCAATTGTCACAATCTGAATTCATGTTAAATGATAACCATCATCAATGGCATCAATAAATTTTTTGAAACCAGGCCAGATAAATTGTTACCAGGGGTGTTCTGATATGGTTTTAGATTAAATAAAAGACTATGGCTAATGATGATATGAGTTTTTGTTACTATATCGGTTGGTGTTATATTTTATTTTCTGGGTTGATGTTCTGACTATGTTTTTTAAAAATAGTTAATTTTAAATCTATATAAATAAAAATATAACTGTCCATTTGGGAATGATCTAAGATCTCAGAAACTACTTCACCGATTGCTTTGAAATTTGACACAATGTTTCATTTGAATATGAGAGTGTTTTTATATACCTATATTATATAAAAATATAAAATCACATACTTTGAAGTAATGTTTTATGTTTTGTACAAGAGCATATAAGGAGAATCTGTAGAAAATGTTCTATAGATGGCATATGTCCCCGGAAAGATTGGCAAAAATGTTTAAAGATAAATCAATTAAATGTTGGAAATGCCACTAGGCAGCAGGATCGTATTATCATATTGGTGAATGTGTGCAGAAGCAAGAAATTATTGGGCAGAAATTCGAAAGTGGTTAGAAAGGATGACACAGCAACATATTGACTTAAAACCAGAACTGTTCCTGTTGGGTATTTTATCAGAGAAATATACTAAACAAAATTTATACTTGATCATTCATGTAATAACTGCAGCTAGAATAGTATTTGCACAAAATTGGAAAGCAGGTAAAATCCCTACAAAAGTCTAGATAATCAAGAAAATACTGGAATGTGCAGAAATGAACAGATTAACAATGGCAATCAAAGGGAATGAAGAATCAGAGTATTATGATGTAATGGAGTGTTTTTATCATTGGATAGAAAATGAATATAAATGAAAAGAGATATGGAGTTACATAAAATGAAAGGGAAAGGTTTTGATAGAGGATAAGTTTAATTGAATTGAAAAAGTAGAGTTGTTTATATATAACAAGAAAATAGTGGTAAAAGAAAAGATATTGATTTAAAATGTTATACCCAGATGACACACTGTGATGGATGATGTATTGTTTGTTGGAAAAAAATAAAAACTTTTTATTAAAAAAAGTAATGTTTTATGTGTTGTAGCTTATCTTTCTTCATTCCATGTGAATTTTGAATTATAATAATAATTGAATAGTAAAATTTCTAAAAAAACTCTAACTATTTGAATTAATCATATCATGAGTTTCTGGTAAGATGGCGGACGATTCAGACGCCTAGTCCCATCGCTAGAGTTTAATAGTAGAGAAAATACCTAAAAAACTAGTGTTAGAAATAGGATAAGGGCAACCAAACAAAGAGAGCAAACATAAGTTAGTTCCAGAGACTAAATACATTAATATCTAAGGGCTAGGACCAGCGGAACCCCCAAAAATGGAAAAACAACTAACCACGTGGAGTGAGGAATAGCTGGAGAAATGGTCAGGCGGCCGCAAAATAAAACCGAGGCCAGCTGAGGGCGAGAAACCCGAAAGCCGACCGAGACCAGACAATGAGAACAGTGAAGCTGAGAGGCGATACTGAGTGGAGAGAGAGAGAGTAAGATTAATTAAACACACTGCTTCCTTGAAGGGATTGCAGCGAAGCTCTGCGAGGGAGGGGATCTCGGAGGGGATAGCTGAAAAGCTCTGGACTGCCCGATCGGCCGGCTGAGGCGACCACTGCATCTCCACCCTGAAGAGATTGCCACGAAGCTCCGCAAGTCTCGGATGGGATCACCCACTGCATCCCTGCCCTGAGAGAATTGCCATGAAGCTCTGCAAAGCTCGGAGGGGATTGCTGTGAAGCTCAGAGAGAATTGCAGCAAAGCTCCTCCATGTGGCTGGGAAGGAATCGCCGACAAGCTCTGGAGCGCTCGATTGTTCGGTGACCGACGAGGAAGTGAAGATCGTGATCGCCTGATATCGTCTGACCTGGTGAGATCAAGATCGTCTGACCCAGTTGAGCCCCTGTGAGCCCTGATCCTGTGTGTGCATGTGCCCCGACAAGGATAGCGTGTACCATCGGAGCCCATTCCGGAGAGTCACCAGTGTGTTCCAGAGTATTTCAGCGTGCCTCAGTCTGTTCCAATGTGTTTCAATGGAGCCTGCTTCGGCGCGGCTTGATCCCCCTGCACCCAGCAGATCGTCCGGTAACCGCCATTAAAGAAATACAAACCTCGTAGCTTTAAAAAATAGTAAATTGGGTTTTTTTCTTCGGTTTTTTAAGGCATTTTGTTTGTTAGACATAGCCATTTAAAGCTCTTGCAATGCTGCTTAGGCAGGGGGTTGGACTAGATGACCTTGCAAGGTCCCTTCTGTAAATCTGTTAAATGTGTTAAATGTGTTAAATCGGTTTCAGGTGCCATTTGTGTACTATTGCATGGTCTGTGAGTCAGTACAGCTGCTTTTGCATGGTGTGTTAGCCAGTTGTGTTGTTGTGTGTTGTGCGCGTTTGTGTAAAGTGTAAAAGTTTTTTTTCAGCTCTTTGTTGCTCTGTGAGGCTCATGCTTGTGGCAGAGGCCATTTTGTGTGCTCTAGCAATGCTGCTTAGGCAGGAGGTTGGACTAGATCACCTTGCAAGGTCCCTTCTGTAAATCTGTTAAATCTGTTAAATGCGTTAAATCTGTTGCAGGTGCCATTTGTGTACTTTTGCATGGTATGTGAGTCAGTACATGCCCAATGAATCACCTGACCACCAAGCCATACCCACATGAAGCCATGCCCACCAGACCTCAAGCCACGCTCACAAAATAAGTCACGCCCACAGAACCGGTAGGGAAAATTTTCACATTTCACCCCTAATATAGAGTCTCTCTCTCTCTCTCTCTCTCTCTCTCTCTCTCTCTCTCTCTCTCTCTCTCTCTCTCTCTCTCTCTCTCTCTCTCTCTCTCTCTCTCTCTCTCTCTCTCTCTCTGTCCTGCCAACCTAGCAATTCAAAAGCATGTAAATGCAAGTAGATAAATAGGTACCACTTCAGTGGGAAAGTAACCATGTTCCATGCATCTTCAGTGTATAGTCATTCCAGCCACATGACTATGGAAGCATCTTCAGATAAAGGCTCTTCATTTGTGAATCAAAGATGAGCACCGCCCCTTGGGTTGGTCATGACTGACAGGGGAAATCTTTACCTATACCCACCTAAACCTTTACCTATAAATATATAAATTTGTTTTTGTGCATGTGTCTCTTCTTTGTCTTTGTCTTTTTGTCAGTCAGCCCTTCAGTGTATTACAGATTAGGAAAGCTATATCATATATGTCAGTACTACTTTTATCTGACCTTGTCTTGGTAATGGTCTCTCAATACCATTACCTCTGCCTTCTACACTCTCTTTCTTTGGATATTCAGAAAGCATTGGAAAAGCAAAGCCCTCCCCAATGCAATTGCAATGTATTTTTATTCACATTCTGATCAGTTTCATTCATTATGCTAAATCAGGATTCTAGATTGTCCTAATTTTGATTTCTGTCATTGTAGTGTCATACCTATCCTAGCCACTTCTGGGTTAACTTCAAAGATGAGAAACATTTCCTCCTTCCAATCGTTTACCAAATCAAAGTGTCCAGAGCCCAGCACTCAACAATTATGAACTCAACAAGAATGAAATGGTATAGGGTTTCCTGCCTAAGCATGGGGTTGGACTAGAAGACCTCCAAGGTCCCTTCCAACTCTGTTATTCTATTCTATTCTATTCTATTCTATTCTATTCTATTCTATTCTATTCTATTCTATTCTATTCTATTCTATTCTATTCTATTCTATTCTATTCTAACTTGGTGGTGTCCCATACGCAACATGTCCATCAGAAGATTGCCACACAACACAACAGGAAAATCCTACCATTCCTTTGCAAGAGTCACACATTTTTTATTCCCAGGTATATGAAGTATGTATGTATGTATGTATGTATGTATGTATGTATGTATGTACGTACAGTTTGGCTTAACTTGGATGTAGGATTTCTCTCATTTACTGTGAGAGTAACATAGAGTAGTGTAGAGTAGAGTGGAGTGGAGTGGAGTGGAGTGGAGTGGAATGGAGTGGAGTGGAGTGGAGTGGAGTGGAATGGAATGGAATGGAATGGAATGGAATAGAACAGAACAGAACAGAACAGAACAGAATAGAATAGAATAGAATAGAATTCTTTATTGGACACGTGTGATTGTATACACAAGGAATTTGTCTTTGGTGCATATGCTGTCAGTGTACATAAAAGAAAAGATACATTTGTCAAGAATCATAAGGTACAACACTTAATGATATTCATAGGGTACAAATAAGCAATCAAATTATACTAGGAAACAATCAATATAAACCGTAAGGATACAAGCAACAAAGTTACATTGATACAGTTATAAGTGGAGGGAGATGGGTGCTAGGAGAACAGATGTTTTTGGCTATGAGATCCAATTCAGATCAGAGCTGAAGAAGCTTCTTGGATGAGAAGAAAAATGTTTTCAAAGAAAAATCAGAAAGTCCAGTTGCCTCTTGAAAAAGCATCTTTGGGAAAACCATGAACTAGATGACTGAGAATGTCCATAATCATCATCATTAACAACAGATGTTCAACTCATCTAAAAACTAGTTTATGAAAATTTCCCAGTGACAGTTTGTCTGCACTGGTTTCAGACAACTTGTATAATTTCACCATGGGCTTTTAACCAGAAGTGGGTTCCTCCAGGTTCGCACAAGTTCTATAGAACTGGTAAGAAACTGCTGGTGATGTCATAGTGATGTCAAAGAGCTGGTTCTGTCAGTGCCAGTCTGTGGACACCACCATCTTTTTTTTTTGGATTTTTTTTTGGATTTTTTTTGGGGGGGGGATTTTTTTGCTGATTTTTCTTCTTCTGTGCATGCGCAGAAGCCGAGTTTCCAGCACTGCATATGTGCTGCCATCTTGTTTTTGGCTTAAAAAAATTGTTTGGAATTTCCAGAACTGCACATGCACACACACGTGAAGTGCGTGCCCACGCCCATGAGGTGCGCCCACGTGGCGTGGGAGGAAGCAAACCGGCGGCGAGGTAAGTTAGAACCCACCCCTGCTTTTAACACAATTGTTTTAAAGATGATGAATTCTGAAGATTACTTCCTCAGTCTCATTATAGGTAGTTATTGCTTAACAATAGCAATTGGGCCAGATTTTCTGTCTCTAAGTGATGTGATCATCAAATATGGTGTCCTGTGATTACATTGCTTAGTAAAGGCAATCTTAGCAGTACTCATTGCTGTTTTTAAGTGAGAATTGTGGGACATTAAGGAAAGAACTCAAAGGACAGCAACTTGCAACTTCTTGCAAGAAGATGGTGGAAACTCATAAGTCCTGGGTGGCTTGTAAGCAGGCAGGTGAGTGGGTGAGTGCTATGGAGTGAGGTGGGATGGGAATACTGTGCCAGCTGGGGGAAAATGGTGAAGTGAAGCATGAGTGCATGCAGGCTGAGGACAGATTGCTGTGACACAATACGAGTGCATCTGAGCTGGGGAAGGACTGCTGCTTTGAGGCACAAGTGCAACTGGGCAAGTAATGGGATGCTGCATCCCAAGTGCACACTATGGAGTACATGTTCTGTGGATTTTGTATTCCATAGTGAAGCTGCTTGGGGGAAAATGCTGTGAGACTAACTTGGAAGCTTCCCTATCATCTGCCCTATTGACTTTGGAAAGCCAGCAGGGAAGCTTGCTAATGGTTATCATGGCACTGCTGGATGTTGCAACCATTGTAAGGGAGAACTACTTGCCTAGCAACCAGATTGTAATCATGTCACTGTGGGCTTACTGGAATTCCCATTATTGGTCCGCAGGAGAGATGGGCAAGCATGAGCATATGAAGCTTCACTCGTGTGAGCAGAGGGCGCTTGTGCTCGCAGACAAAGTTCCATTCCCGCAAGCAAAGGGTGCTTGCACTTACGCAAGTGGAGCTTCATATGTGAGCACAAGCACCCTCCGCTCAAGTACCCTCTGCTTGTGCGAGTGGGGCTTTGCGCATGAGTGAAAGCACCATTCACATGAGTTGAGGTCGCACACACGAGTGCCACTTGCACACACTAGAGCTGTGTGCATGCACATACATCTGCCACTCACATGCCCCTCCCCGCACCAGGCCTGGCTGCCAAGTTGGAGTGATTGGGGACCACTGACTTTGACAATCAGTCATAAGTACCACTTGTTCAACACCATCCCAAATTTGAATAGTCGTTATATATGTGGTTGTTAATGGAGGACTACTTGTAGCTATCCATTATAATTCAGAACCCACATTGACAGACAAAGATTGTTTTCAATATCTAAAAAGAAGATTACCACCAAGGCATATTATGTTATAATGCAAGTAAGCAATAAAACTGAGCTGTACAAAAATATTTTTCTAAAATCAGGAGCCCTCATTCTTTTTTTTGCATTAGATGCTCCTTGGTATTCAATTCAGATCTTAGAATAATGATGTAGCATTTGGGGACAAAGATACAGACCAGTAAGCCCAGGCTAGAGGTCAGGATGGAGAAGATCTGCACGGCCACCATGTATTTCCCTTTGGTGCTCAGGTAGGTGGGGACAAAGGAGATCCAAACACTGCAGAAGACCAGCATGCTGAAGGTGATCCACTTGGCTTCATTGAAAGTCCCTGGCAGCTTTCGGGCCAAGAAAGCCACCAAGAAACAGATAGCAGCCAAAAAGCCCATGTAGCCAAGGACAGAATAGAACATGGAGACTGAGCCTTCATTGCATTGCAGCAGGATATGTCTTGGTTGGGAATGAAAGTCAGCATCTGGGAATGGGGGTGAGATTCCTAGCCATATCATGCAGATTCCCACTTGAAAACCAGAACATGACAAGACAATGGAGTTGGCCAGAGTTTTCCCTAGCCATTTTCTCATCCTGCTTCCTGGCTTTGTGGCCAGAAATGCAACTATCACCATAATAGTCTTTGCCAGCAAGGAAGACACAGCAACTGAGAAACTGAAACTGAAGGCGACTTGCCGAAGAAGGCAAGTCACTTTGTTGGGATGACCAAGAAACAGAAGGGAGGTCAGGAAAGTAAGCAAGAGGGAGATCAGAAGAGTGTAGGTGATGTCTCGGTTGTTAGCTTTGACTATGGGAGTTTCTCGGTATTTAATGAAGATTCCCAGAATAAAGGCGGTAGTTAGAGACAAAGCAATGGCAAAGAAAGCCAAAATGAATCCCAACAATTCTTTATAGGATAAGAAGCTTATACTTTTGGGGACACACTGATCTCGCTTCTTATTGGAATACTGGTCATCTGGACACTTTTCACAATGGGCTGCATCTGAAAAAAAAATCACCTGTCTAGTTCTGCAGCTGTAGAATCATGAAAATTACAACTGGAATCAATTGCAATTACTACACTATATAAAACATGTTTTTAAAAGTGAGAGAGAATATTGAGGGCAGTCAAGAACATACTCAAAAATATTTTCCCATTGCACTTGGTTAAGGCCTATGTTGGAAGGTGAGAGAACATATTCGTGAAGGATAAATCAACAATGAGTTTTATAGTGAGAAATTATATGGAACATGGAGCTGAATATGACCTGAAAAATGGAACTGTAGTTATATTTTGAATTCTATTTGAGGCAAAAGATGGGTGGAAATCTGGATCTTTGACTTTAATTAATTCAGTTATATTACGACATATATAGTTGTCTTGTTTCTTTGCATATTTGATAATGACAAGGGCTCTTACATCAAGTTCACTCACTTGCTTGTTCCAGGAAGTGCAACGAAGTTGTTGATTGTGTGAACTCAAATTGTACTAACTCAAAATATTCATGTCTAATTTAAGTGGAATAAAGTTTATGTTTTCACTCCATTTTCTTTATGGAGTGTGGCTCTTCGCTCACCAAGTCTGGCCTGCAGATGGAAATATTTCAGTATTTCTTCCCTGAGGAATTTGTAGATCCCAACATTAATTACAAATAATCATTGCGTGTTTTAAAGACTGAGAGACCGATGAGATTATCCAGTCTCACAAAATGTGTCTTCTTTCCTGAAACCAGGTAAGAGAGTAACCTGGTTTACTTGAGGAATTTCATCTCCCTTTCATTATGTATTTCGATAGCCACATCATCACACAAAATTGGGTGATAGTACCAAATCCTAAGGGGACATGGTGGTTCAGTGGCTAAGACGCTGAGCTTGTCAATCAAAGGTCAGCAGTTCAGCAGTTCGAATCCCTAGTGTCGCATAATGGAGTGAGCTTCCGTTACTTGTCCCAGCTTCTGCCAAGCTAGCAGTTCGAAAGCACGTAAAAAATGCAAGTATAAAAATAGGGACCACTTTGGTGGGAATGTAATAGTGTAACATGCCGGCCACATGACCACAGAGATGTCTTCAGACAGTACTGGCTCTTCGGCTTTGAAACAGAGATGAGCACCGCCCCCTAGAGTCGGGAACGACTAGCATATATGTGCAAGGGGAACATTTACCTTTACCTTTTACCAAATTCTTGAAAAATCTGTGGATTCTGTTGAGAAATTAGATTTTTATTGCTTTGTAGAATTATGAAATTACTATGCTCTTAATTAAGATCTACACCTGGCAGCAAAATAAACAACTTTAATAAATGTTGCCCACAAAAACAAGAGTGAATATTGATTGCATCCTTGATTTCACTTTTTCCTCGGAGCTACCTACCTTCTCCCACTGAAAACGTTCCTTCCATACACAGAGAACAGTCATAGCAGCAAACAAGTTCTCCCTCTCTCATGAGCTTGGCATATCCTGGATAACAACTTTCTGCACATCTAGAAGAAGGCACCATCTAAATATAAAGATCATTTAGGGCAACCTATGAATTGGGGTGGAGTGGGTTTTATTTCAAGAAACTGGTTTCTGGTAGCCAGGTAGCACAATGAGCCAATTCAGCCAAGGAGTAGATGCAGAGGTGGCTGCTGCCGGTTCGGATCGGTTCAGGCAAATTGGTAGTTCTGATCAGCGGCTGGGCCCGTCCACCCGACCTGACGCTATCCCGTCCTATATAATTGCTGTTTTTTTTAATGATGCGCACATGCCGCGCACTCGCTCACATTTTCGGTTCTGAGTGAACCAGTTGTTACAGTATGTGATGCCCACCTCTGAGTAGTTGGCACAGCAGTTACTTTTCTTTCTAGCTATTGGAGCCACCCTTTCACACAAACCATTATGGAAAAGGACTTTGTGTACCAGCAGCAAATAAAGATGATTCTCTTTCTGGTTCAATCTCTATTTTCATTCCCTTTGTCTTATTCTCCATTCAAAGGAAAGTGGTTTCATTGAAAAAGATGTTTCTCCTCAGGGCGTATATGGGAATTCTATATCTTCTGTCATTCTCTCCCTCTCTGCTTGAGCAGGAAATCTGCAAACTCTGACTTTTGTTATCTCTGCAAAAGTCTCTATGTTTCTCTCCTGGGGCTGAACATTTTATCATGAATGGCCATTTTTTTAACTGCCCCCATAATACCCCATCACTTTCTGAACCTGACATTTTTCTTTTGTATAATTCAGTGGGCTGCTCTCTTTAACATCTGGATTTTCTCTTATTGAAAGTAAGATTGTATGATAGGGTTAGGGTTAATTATAGAGCCAGTAATGAAGACAGTAAAGACCCCAACACAATTTGTGGAACAGTGGGTTGTGATAAGTACTGAAACACGTGAAGTGTTAATACCACTTCATAATGCCTTGGTAAGGCCACACTTGGAATACTGCATTCAGTTTTGGTCACCACGATGTAAAAAGGATGTTGAGACTCTAGAAAGAGTACAGAGAAGAGCAACAAAGATGATTAGGGGACTGGAGGCTAAAACATATGAAGAACGGTTGCAGGAACTGGGTATGTCTAGTTTAATGAAAAGAAGGACTAGGGGAGACATGATATCTCAGGGGTTGCCACAAAGAAGAGGGAGTCAAACTATTCTCCAAAGCACCTGAGGGTAGAACAAGAAGCAATGGGTGGAAACTAATCAAGGAGAGAAGCAACTTAGAACTAAGGAGAAATTTCCTGACAGTTAGAACAATTAATCCGTGGAACAGCTTGCCTCCAGAAGTTGTGAATGCTCCAACACTGGAAGTTTTTAAGAAGATATTGGATAACCATTTGTCTGAAGTGGTGCAGGGTTTCCTGCCTAAGCAGGGGGTTGGACTAGAAGACCTCCAAGGTCCCTTCCAACTCTGCTATTCTATTCTATTCTATTCTGTTCTGTTCTGTTCTATTCGATTCGATTCGATTCCATTCCATTCCATTCCATTCCATTCCATTCCATTCCATTCCATTCCATTCCATTCCATTCCATTCTGTTTGTAAACACACTTAAAGACACATGATAGCTAATGGATTAATGGGACTTTAGGTTCCCTTATTTGGAGGTTATCTCAATTGTCCTCAGTGAGAATTATTTCTGGGCAGAAAAACTTTCATATGTAGAGATAAATAGAAGACTCAAAACTAAGCAGCATCAGCTACCTTGTTAAATGATGTTGGCCATTGGATAGCACTTTGATTGATGGAGACCTTGACCTCTGAGAAGGCTTCTCTTTCTACACTCCCAACTTCCACCCCAGCAGTAGACTTGTTAGGAAAAACAGTCCAGTGGATGATATGAAAGTCAGCAGCAGGAACTCCATTTTCATCCAAATAAACTCCATCCCTGGAAATATTCTGAAGCTGGAAGTTTCTCATGAACTGATGAAGCTGCAATGACAAAGAAAATCACATGTGCAGATTATACACTGAGTCCTTATTCAATGATCCTATGACTATAATGCTGGAAGTGCTCTGAATAATTCAACTTCCTTGGCTCAGCACTTTGGCCTGCAAGAGGATGAGTCCAGATTTTAAACTTCTGTCCCTACTTTTCTATGGAATACCAGATCTTTTTCAGATATACTGTATCTTCTACTTTCTTGAAGGAATCATTATATTGGCCTACAAAGCTATAGCTTAGTATCACAATGTTAACAGCAACAATAAAAAACAAAATTACATAATGCTTAAATTTCAAGAGTTAATTGAATATAATCAGATCCAAGTTTTTCTGTGATACTGTATGATACTTTCTTGACTTCTTATGCTTTACTTTTTTTTAGAAAGATCCAGCTTATGTGTGTTTGTATGTGTGTGTAACTCAGACAACAGGAAATCATACTCTCTGTTTCCTATTCTCTGAAATGGTTCCTTTCTGGAGATCAAATCTACTGTAAATGTCTTACACATTGCATCCCATTTCAGTCCCCCCCCCCCCGGACTTCAGTTGACACAGCTCTGAATGTGGCAAGCCTAGCAAGAAACAGAGATGGATACAAGAGATGACCTTTGGACCATTGTACAAATAGCAGAGGCTTTATGGAGTGGAGCAACAAAGCAAATCCCAAGAGATGAAATACAGAATGAACTGGGTTGGGAAGAACAGACCCCAGAACCTGGGAACATAGAGATTAGTGCTAGAGATATAGCTTTTCTTGTCACCCCTCCTTGTATCAGCAAAACCACTTATGCCCTGAATTTTATTGTGTGGATCATTGACTCCATTTTGACTTTGTGGCATCTGTTTGGCCATGGATTGTGCTATCTTCTTCAGTGAATCTGTCAGCGCACCCATCTCCCTTCCCTTTTCGATCACAACGTCTGGGGGAAGAAAACATGCATAGTACCTGTGTGCTGCAGGAAGGAAAAGTGGCAATGAAGGAGAATCTAAACTTTAACAACCTGTCAGAACATGACTTGTGTATCAGATTAAGTCTTTCTCACTGCTTGTTTAGTGGGAAATTCCCCACATGCCCCACTCCCAAAGCTAGACACAAGTGCTCTTCTGGCCCACTTTTTCTGGTGCCCACTCATTCCACAGATAATGTTCAGATTATCTTTCTTGTAGGGTTAGTGTTAGGCTCTTTATTATTTTCCCTTCAGGGTTCTATTTGGCTTAGTATCTCACACTCTTATTCATTCTTGTGCTCCTTATCTCTATGGTCTATTTCTCACTGATCTCTTTTTTTCTGCCTCCATCCATTGTCTGCTCTTTCTTGTTTTCTCTCTTTCTTTCTCAGGCCTCTTTCTCTCCTTCGGTTTCCCTTGCTCATCTTCCTCTCAGATTGTCTCCTGGACTATCTCTGTCTTCCTTGTCTTTGTCCTTCATTTTTCTCCCACACACTGGCAGTCCTGCTGGTTCCTTCTGAAAGGGCTGTTCAACGGTGCTCATATGGGGACTCCCCACTTCAACCAGTGCTACTCCAATATACAAGCTTGCAGGTCAAGTAAGGGCATTTTCATTTTTATTTGCATCTGGCATTCCTGCTTGAGACTTAGAACTGCAAGTGAGGAGCCTATAAGATGCCTGGTCAGTGATTTCTGAAGGGGCTATTAACATTCCATTGGAAGATATTGCATGTCAGGTTCTCTTGCTGTCTAAACCCAGAAAATCGTATAGGGAAGTCACTGTCCATCAGATGTGAGATGGTTTGCCCACACAACCCCAAAGGGGATAATAGAATCAGGGTAAACCCAAACCTCTGTTACTTTACCACCCCAACCCCATTTGAGACAGGACAATTTGAGATATTGAGCAATAGCACTTAGACTTATATACCACTTCATAGTGCTTTACAGCCCTCTCTAAGTGGTTTACAGAGTTCAGCATATTGCCCCCAACAATCTGGGTCCTCATTTTACCGACCTCGGAAGGATGGAAGGCTGAGTCAACCTTGAGCCTGGTGAGATTTGAACTGCTGAACTGCTGAACTAGCAGTCAGCTGAAATAGCCTGCAGTGCTGCATTTTAACCACTGCGCCACCTCAGCTCTTAAGGCTTAGCTTGAAGGCTTAGAACATATTTGAAGGCTTGAACATTGGGCGCTATCTAACAAAATGAAATTCAATGGTGAAAAAGTAAGGTTCTACATTTAGGCAAGAAAAACAAAATGCACAGGTATAGTATATGTGGTATCTTGCTCAACAGTAGTAACTGTGAGAGGGACCTTGGAGTCCTAGTGGACAACCATTTAAATATGAGCCAGCAGTGTGCAGCGGCTGCCAAAAAAGCCAACACATTTCTAGGCTGCATTAACAGAGGGATAGAATCAAGATCACGTGAAGTGTTAATACCACTTTATAATGCCTTGGTAAGGCCATGCTTGGAATACTGGATTCAGTTTTGGTTGCCACAATGTAAAAAGGATGTTGAGACTCCAGAAAGAGTGCAGAGAAGAGCAACAAAGATGATTAGGGGACTGGAGGCTAAAACATATGAAGAACAGTTGCAGGAACTAGGTATGTCTAGTTTAATGAAAAGAAGGACATGAAAGCAGTGTTCCAATATCTCAAGGTGCTGCCACAAAGAAGAAGGAGTCAAGCTATTCTCCAAAGCACCTGAGGGCAGGATAAGAAGCAATGGGTGGAAACTAATCAAGGAGAGAAGCAACTTAGAACTGAGGATAAATTTCCTGACAGTTAGAACAATTGATCGATGGAACAGCTTGCCTCCAGAAGTCGTGAATGCTCCAACATTGGAAATTTTAAAGAAGATGTTGGATAACCATTTGTCTGAAGTGGTGTAGGGTTTCCTGCCTAAGCAGCGGGTTGGACTAGAAGACTTCCAAGGTCCCTTCCAACTCTGTTATTCTATTCTATTCTATTCTATTCTATTCTATTCTATTCTATTCTATTCTATTCTATTCTATTCTATTCTATTCTATTCTATTCTATTCTACTCTATTCTACTCTACTCTACTCTACTCTACTCTACTCTACTCTACTCTACTCTACTCTACTCTACTCTACTCTACTCTACTCTATTCTATAGAACGTAGAATAACAGAGGTGGAAGGGACCTTGGAAGTCTTCTGCTCCAATCAAACACAATTTTAACATTAGGCCAGATCTATATGATGTTAGAGGTCTTAGCTTTGGGTTATGAATGGGACAATAGCAATAGCACTTAGACTTATATACCGCTTCACAGTGCTTTACAACCCTCTCTAAGCGGTTTACAGAGTCAGCATATTGCCTCCAACAATCTAGGTCCTCATTTTACACACCTCGGAAGGATGGGAGGCTGAGTCAACTTTGAGCCTGGTGAGATTTGAACAGCCAAATTGCAGGCAGCTGGCAGTCAGCAGAATTAGCCTGCAGTACTACATTCTAACCACTGCACCACCAGGGCTCATTGAAGACAAAGGATTCATAGCAACATTGTTTCTTTCAAAGACTAACTATCGAGGCATCAGTAGTAATAGAGGGTATGTGTGGATGAGCTTTTTATTACCTCCAGAAGATCCTGGGAGCAGACATTGATTTACACTTTTTTTTTTGCTGTGGTGGCATGTTTTAAGAAGGAAAAAAACCACTTTTAATCCAAAATACAAATTTAGGATTAACGACTTGGCTTAACAACTAGACAAGACCAGCATGTGCTATCATGGGATGATAGCTGAGGATGGATGAAGCATCCCAATGCTTATTTAATTGGTAAATGGGGAAATTGCTTTGACAATATGGAGGTATCCCTTTTATTATAGCATCTTGTGAAGAGCCGTGGTGGCACAGTGGTTAGAATGCAGTACTGCAGGCTATTTCTGCTGACTGCTGGCTGCCAACAGTTCAGCAGTTCAATTCTCACTGGCTCAAGATTGACTCAGCCTTCCATCCTTCCGAAGTCAGTAAAATGAGAACCCAGATTGTTGGGGTGGGGAAATGCTGACTCTATAAACAGCTTAGAGAGGGCTGTAAAACACTGTGAAGCGGTATACAAGTCTAAGTGGTATTGCTATTGCTATTCCAAATCAGCACAGGTAGTTTAAATTTGCAAGATTTCTCTCCATCATCTCTTTCTCAACACTCTCAAATACTACAAAGTGGACAACTGGTATTTGGGATCTCTCACCCCTCTCTATTTCCAATTTAATATCGAGAAATTGAAAGGGGAGCATCAATGGAACCTTGAAGAACAAGTCTTACTTGCCATGGCTGTACAATCTGGGGGGACTGATGGTTTCCAACATGCATCCTCCTTTTATTCAGTTGGGAGGAAGAGACAGCATTGAGGACCAAGGACACAGCTTGGATTGCTTTGGAAATAGCGGAGGCATCCTCAGACTGCATTCTTGCAACCACATCATGGGGTAGGAATTCCCAGTTCTCTTTTTCTTCACATCTTTCCCAAACTTTCTTAGACTTCACAGCCTTTCTGTAGGAACACTGGAACGCTTCCTTTCCAAATTGAAAGACAGCAGAAGAATACGAATTAAAGTTACGATATTGTTTCCTTGCCTTTGTCTGGGTGAGGAAGGAAAACAAAGCATGTTTATGTTGGAGATCCACCCCATAGTAAAACATTGTTTTACTTAGATCTGTCAAAGTTGTGGCAATCCACACTTTCCCCCCAACGAATGCATTCTTCCTTCCAGAAGTTTGTATTAATCCTGATAGTATTGCTGTGGCCTGAAAATCCAGTTGCCAAACTATAATTTTTATTTGACTGTTGATAAAGAAAAAAAGCTTTTGCCTTTTTCTTTTCATAAACATTTTCCCAAAACTTATATCCGTATTTGCTGGCGGGATGGTTTCTGAGAGGACAATGCAAACTCCGTTTTTTATAGCTAGAGTTTCCAAACTTCTTTTAAAGTTTTCTCCTCTTTCGTTGTCCTGAGAAAGGAGGCCGATCCACGTCCATCGGAAATGCAGGAGCAGCTGGACAATGGCTGAGCAAGGAGGTTCTGGTTTTGGGGTCACACGGTAGAAAAAAGGGAAATGGTTTTTCTCAGGAATGTGACTGATAGCACCACAGTTGATCTAAGATGAAAGAGAAGATATTGATAGTCTGTGTCAGTTTTAATGATAAAAATCAGATGTTTGAATATAAGAGCCTTTTCCCACCGCTGAGAGAAGTTTACAGAAAACAAGACATGCATGAAACTTATTGACTCCCTTGGTGTTTTCATCTCTTGTCTTGTCCACTCCCTTTGATGCTAAAGAGCCTTCTGCTAATTTGTCAGTGATCCTCATGGATGAACCTCATGCAAGTACCTCTTTCTGGTGAAACCCTAGCCAAGCAGCTAATTCTGGGGGATGGAGTGGATGCAGTGGGACAATTCTGCTGCCAACATCTAAGGCTCACATTTGCCCTAACACTCTATGGGTCACCCACATAGTAGATAGTCAGCAAGTGATCCTAATAGATAGAATAGAAGAGAATAACAGAGTTGGAAGGGACCTTGGAGGTCTTCTAGTCCAACCCCCTGCTTAGGCAGGAAACCCTACACCACTTCAGACAAATGGTTATCCAACATCTTCTTAAAAACTTCCAGTGTTGGAGCATTCACAACTTCTGGAGGCAAGCTGTTCCACTGATTAATTGTTCTAACTGTCAGGAAATTTCTCCTTAGTTCTAAGGTGCTTCTCTCCTTGTTTAGTTTCCACCCATTGCTTCTTGTTCTACCCTCAGGTGCTTTGGAGAATAGTTTGACTCCCTCTTCTTTGTGGAAGACCCTGAGATATTGGAACACTGCTATCATGTCTCCCCTAGTCCTTCTTTTCATTAAACTAGACATATCCAGTTCTGCAACCGTTCTTCATATGTTTTAGTCCCCTGGCTGATATTTAAATGGTTGGCTCATATTTAAATGGTTGCCCATTAGGACTCCTAGACCTCTCTCACAGTTACTACTGTTGAGCAAGGTACCACCTATACTGTACCTGTGCATTTTGTTTTTCTTGCCTAAATGTAGAACCTTACATTTTTCACCATTGAATTTCATTTTGTTAGATGGAGCCCAATGTTCAAGCCTGTCAAGATCCTTCTGTATCTTAAGCAATCCATGTGATGCTACTCATGGAACTTCTTTTCTTTCAGTGAATAGACAAACATGTTTATTTCTCATAGATTCCTACTCCTTATTTGATTGCTTTATATGTTGAATTGAAATATTTAGGGAGCCGAGGTGGCGCAGTGGTTAAAAGCAGCACTGCAACCTACTTCAGTGACTGCTAGTTCAGCAGTTCAGCTGTTCAAATCTCACCGGCTCACAGTTGACTCAGCCTTCCATCCTTCTGAGGTGGGTAAAATGAGGACCCAGATTGTTGGGGGCAATATGCTGAACTCTGTAAACCGCTTAGAGAGGGCTGTAAAGCACTATGAAGCGGTATATAAGTCTAAGTGCTATTGCTATTGCTATTGCTATTGATTTGTATATCCCACCCTATCAAATTTATTATTTGAATATTATTTCACTAGTTTTATATCAGTGATTTGAAAAATTTACCAATAAAGGATCATATTTGCAGCTCAGAATTGAAATGGGAGGTCCTTGGTGCTCTCTGAGCTTGATTGTTTTCTTGAAGATGTTTCATTACCCAAACTAGGTAACATCATCAGTGCATTGAATAATGAAAAGTCTGCAAAAAAATAACCAAGCTCAGAGGCACCAAGGACCCCTCATTTCAAAAATATATTAATAAACCATTTAGTTGGTTAATAATAATAGACTCAGACATCTGATTTGCAGATGCATGTTTAATAACCTCATTCTAAATAACCCAAGGATGCTGGTGTTGTGATAAGCTCTAGTTCATCATAGGAGAAAATAAGTTTATGGTGGCATCCTTTGAGTTGTTGTGTAGACAAAAGGAAGCATGTTAATGAAGCTGTCTGGATGTGTTGTAAGCTGTTCCATGGTCATCCTTGACCCATTTACTTTTCCTTCATATCTTTATTTTGCAATTTGCAATTTGATTCTCAGAGCAATACTTTTTTTAAAAAAAATAAGGAATTTCCTGACTATGAGAGTGATTCACTGCTGCACTAACCTACTTTCTTGAGCTCCATCACTGGAAAATTTCAAGGAGCCATTTGTCTGGACTGGTCTGAAGATTCAGTTTCTGGGCAGGAGATTGTTCTAGATCTCTATGGTCCCTTTTAATTTTTTCATTCTATAATTTTATGACCAAAATCACTTGTTTTGTTTTGGTCATTAACTTTTTTAAAATTTCAAACTCAGTTATTCAACACTCATACATTCTTGACTCTCTTTCTTCTGGTTTGACATACCCATTTTACAAAATTCCCAACAGCCATGGTCTCCAATTCAGGGGTGAAATGCTCCCAGTTCGCTTGTGCCTGTCATTCATCGGAGAGCCGGTCACGAAGGCAGCGTGAACGTTCTGTGCATGCGCAGAGGGTAAAAGAACTCAAATGGCGGCGTCCGGGCAGGTGGGCGGAGCCTGGCGCTGCCTTCGCGACCGGCTCTCCGATGAATGACAGGCACGAGCGAACCGGGAGCATTTCACTACTGCTCCAATTCATTTTAATATACTTGTGACAAATTTCACTCACACATCCATTTACCAAAGTGGACAGAAGTACACTGTTTTGTACACCTACTAAAGGCTTTTCAACAAACACTCATTCTTGCAACAGGCCACATTCAAGCTGTTCTTTTCTTCAAGCATTTGTGTGCCTTAACGTTTCTTCATCCTTTCTCCAACTTTAATAAACATTCTACTAAGAGACCCAAGTTCATCTACTTGCTATTTGAAGAAAGGGTCTTCAGTGATAGAAGAGGAAAAGTCTCAAAGCCAAGGGAGCTGATGTCTTTTTAATAGTCTTTGGATATTGCAAACTAACAGTAAAAATACTTAGAGCTGAACTTAGCTCCCAACGAAATAAAGCTCTGAGGCTAGAAGTTCCTCAAAGTTTCAATTTATTAGAGATGCTATGTTGGCAACATCTGGAATCTGGCATCAAACCCGAATCTGAAAGCTTCCGGGTTTTCTCCACCCAAATGAAAGATGCCACCCAGCCACTTTATCGCAGCTGCAGGGCACAATCGCCTTGACTTTCTGGAAAGAATGTTATTTAGACTACTACATATCACCTACTCCAAATAATCCCCATTCCCATTTTCTCACAGTAGAAAATGTGGCAGGCCTGAATACAAAAAGGTAAAAGATGGCCTGACGCCATGTTGTGGAATGGAGTAAAAAAAATACTACTTTGTGATTTTCAGGTCTTTTAATATCTATTCTGCCTTTAAAGTTATTTGTGTGTTTTAGTACTGTTTTCTGAGCTAATTTAGAATTAAGGAGCCATGGTGGCACAGTAGTTAGAATGCAGTACTGCAGACTACTTCTGCTGACTGCCGGCTGACTGCAATTTGACAGTTCGAATCTCACCAGGCTCAAGGTTGACGCAGCCTTCCTTACTTCTGAGGTCAGTAAAATAAGGACCCAGATTGTTGGGGGCAGTATGCTGACTCTGTAAACAGCTTAGAGAGGGCTGTAAAGCACTGCAAAGCGGCATATAAGTCTAAGTGCTATTGCTATTAAGTCCCTATTACAGTCGTACCTGTGGAATTTTATAGATGCTCAAGACAGTAGAAAGATGATCAAACCGTTCAGAATCCATCACTTCAAGAACAGCCGGCAGATTCCTTTGTCTTCCACATCTGTAGTTTGGGACATTCTCCTGCCCTGTAGACAGCAAGTCCAGCATGGCTTCATATAGTATTCTTGCATTAAAAAAGTTCTCATAGATGTTGTAACCCAGGGTGATGTTGGGTAAGAGCTTTGGATTCTGGTTGATCTCACGAACAGTCAAAAGAAAGGGCAGGATGTGGTAGTAGCTGGCCAACTCACTGCAACATGACAGATATTCAGAGTTCATCGTCTTCAGTTTGGATTTCATTCATCAATTCATAAAAGCATGCCAAATTTACTGTGGATTTATATCTATATAGTGCAATGTCAGAACTTATCGCTCAGATAAAAAAAGTGGAAACCCCCAAATCATTCTTTCTTGCCTTTTGCATGTGATAGACATCTTTGCAGATTTCTATTAAAAGAAATCAAATTGATTCCAATAGGAGTTTCTTTCCAAAACAAACACCAAAGAGTTATAGTAAACTTGGAATATCAGAATGAGAGAGATTCTACCAAAATCACCAGAGCTGATCCTAAATATAATTTTCTCCATATTATGACTTGGGGGAGCAGGGGAAAATTAGGAAAATAATCCATACACATTCACTAACTCAGTTGGGAAAACTAGTAAAATAAATGGAAAAGTTTCTTAGTACTATAATTGCTGTATATCTGTTTAAATAAACTTTTTGCAAAACCAAACATTTGTTTATTTTGTTTACTTACTTATTTACGTCTTACAAGGCCACCTATGACCCTAGGAGTTTCACAGTAATCCATAATAGTTAAAAGAAAATACCCTTCTCCTCAAAGGCCAGTCCAGAGACATCCTCACAGCTCAACCTCCCATCCCAGAGCTTGGGGAAACAGCCAGATCTTCACAGTCCTCCAGAATGCTAAAAGGAGGTGTTGCCAAGACTATAGCTATATGTCATCATTGTATTATATGGTTTCTTCCCATTAAGACCACCCAGGAGGTGACTAATATTGGATTCAAGTGCTGAATTAGCTCTTGAGCAAATACAGCATATTACTCATCTGGAGATGGTCCACTTCTCAACAAGCCATCTTTCATCCAAGACATTATTTCACTACAGGATATTGATGGCTGGGGAGTTATTGCACTATATTGAACAATCTTTAATGTGATCCTCTGCAGCCAAACCATTAGCTTATCATATCTCTATTTTGCTTGAATTTGGTTTTCCAAAGGTATTCCTTTTTTTTAAGCAAAAAGTGAAATGGAAGTCATAAGAGCTTGGAAAACAGGTAAAAGACATTGGTTGGAAGGAAAGGTTGGAAAGGGATGAAGGAAAGATAGAGCAGAGATGCAAAAGAGGAGGTCTCCTTCTACTCAAAAATATTGAGTCACTTGACTGTGAAATATGTCACTATATATCTCTGATGTATAAATAAATATTTGCTGACTCTCAACAGTAATAATTTTGGGAACAGGTTGAACCCCACCTAGGCAAAAGTCATTTTGGGAGTGTTTTGCCAGGACTGCCCAGTGTTGAGGCTGACTTTTGTGCAGGAACTTTAGCAACAGAGTGGTAAATGCCTGGAACTCACTACCTGGCTCTGTGGTTTCGTCACCAAACCCCCAAAACTTTACCCTTAGACTGTCCACTGTTGACCTCACCCGATTCCTAAGAGGTCATAAGGGGCGTGCATAAGCGCACCAGCATGCCTACCGTCCCTGTCCTAATGTTCCCTCATATCAATACCCATCTTATGTATATAAACGATGTTATATCTATGTATATTACCAACACGTACTTGACCAAAATAAATAAATAAATAAATAAACTTAAAAGGAACTTTGTATGCTTAACTTTTGCAAAACCATCACGTGCTGCAGGAGCCTTTTCCTAAATCAGATTGAGAGAAACAATAAGGACCTGCCTTTCTCAAGATGAGGAACTGGGGAATGGAAAGTATTCCTGGGAGGAAAAATACATTAGAACATGTAAAATCACCAGAATCCTGTACTTGGAGAAAATTACGTTTTCAATCGGTGGGTTGGTGGCATGGAGAAAACATATGGGTAGAGTTGAGAAATCATTCCTGATGTTATTCCACTAATCAGGTAGTATCCTGGCTTGTAGTAATTAAACTCCTTCTTTTCTTCTATTATCACCTTCAATGGGCATTTTGTCAGCATCGTGGCACAGGGAAATTTGGACAGAAGTTGAAGCAGAAAAAACTGTATTTGCAGTAGCAGCATTTGGCATGTATTGACGGAGAGTCTTTCTATAGGTTTGTCTTTGGCACAGAGTTGGATCTCAGAGCTCACAAAAGAGCACAAGTGCAGTGAAGATGGTCAGTTTCACCCCAAATCAAGCTAGACGAACCTGCAATTTCAGACTGGCACAGTCCCTGCCCAATTCTACCACATCCTGCTTTCAGCAGAGCCCAAGATGGTTACATGTCAGATTTTCAGTTGTTGTATATCCCATTTCCGTCACATCAGTTTAGAACTAATGGTAATGATGGAAATCCCACAAACTCTGTTCAAAATAGAATAAATAACCATGATTTTGATAATTAGAAGGGGAATTGTGAATTGTTGTTGTTACAGGTGTGCAATTGGGGAAAAAAACAATTTTGCATGACACAAGGGCATAACTCTAATTGAAGAGTCAGGAAGGGAATTTAGGAAAGTTTGTCTTCTACTCCGTAAACTTATTCCTGAGATTGAACACTTTTTTCACTAGCCAGTAGGGACATCAGAATTTCTTATTAGTCTCTTTACTGTGGATGAGACAATCTTCCTCAATGAAGGTTGGATACTCCAGAATGGTTATCTCCACACCTCATCAGAGGGCCCTGTTAAAAGTTTACCTCTATTTTTCTAAATGGGGAATATTATTGGTCTTCAAGGTTATAGATAAGATCTGCTAAAACATTCCCTGGATGGTGCTGCGATGCCTTAGATTTTATTTTGTGTTTTGCTTAATTTGTATTGGCTTGCCTTTAGAGCATTGATCTGAAAAATGGCCTTTTACTGATTTCTTTATGATATGATCACTTTTGCTGTCACTTACATAGATTTCCTAGTAGGGGACCAAATGATGTTGCATATTTAGTGCAATATCAACAATGGCTGAAGGTGAAGGAGTAAAGAAAATCTGAAAAGGTGGCCCTCTGGATAATGACATGTGATGAACCGGTCTAAATACACCTTATTAGCATGCACGAATGAAACCGATGCTCATTGCATGTAGAAATCTCCTCTAAAACATTTTATGAAACATAAATTAAGTAGTAAATTAGTTACATATCTTGTCTGGATCAACCCTGAAGTTGGTCAATTGCTTCATTGAAGAACATGAATCTGATGTTCTGATTTATATATAGGAGCTGATGAGCTGCAAAAGCATAATGGGTTATGTTGTGATTATATTTAAAAATATCTTTTTACTGTACTTGCTCAAGGCCTAAGTTGCATGTTTATAAAATAGACCAAGAAATATTTATGGAGTAAAAAATGATCAATGGGCAATAACCAAGAAGTGTTAGGAAGCATGTTGAATTGAAGCTGAAAGGAGAAAATGAAAAAAAAGTATCAGAGTATGAATATTCATAGACTAGAATAGATCAGCCAATGGGGACTGTTTGGATAGTCATGGTAACAAGGTCAGCCAATGAATAGGCATAGCAACTGGGTCAGCCAATGAGACAGAAACTTAAGCAAGAAGATCTGAGTCTGTGCAGAAGCAAAACAAGTCTGGTCTTGTCTGTCTGCTGAATTGAAATTGGAAACTGTTCTCTCCTGCTGCCTGTGTGTTTTGCCTGTAACTCTCTACCATGTTGGAAGAATCTTCCATTGGTATTGTACATTTATTGTTTGTGTTATATTGTATATAAAGAGAAGTTAATGAATCCTGTTGAATCAGTTATCTGTGTGTGCTTCCTAGATTTGATTTTTGCTGCAAACTCTGACAGGCAGAGGTGGGTTTCAGCAGGTTCTGACCAGTTCTGGAAAATCGGTAGTGGAAAATTTGAGTAGTTCAGAGAACCGGTAGCAGAAATTTTGAGTAGTTTGGAGAACCAGTAAATACCACCTCTGACTGGCCCCGCCCCCATCTATTCTCTGCCTCCTGAGTCCCAGTTGATCAGGAGGAAATGGGGATTTTGCAGTAACCTTCCCATGGAGTGGGGAGGGAATGGAGATTTTGCAGTATCCTTCCCCTGGAGTGGGGTAGGAATGGAGATTTTACACTACCCTTCCCCTGCCATGCCCACCAAGCCACGCCCACCAAGCCATGCCCACCAAGCCACACCATGCCCACCAAGCCATGCCCATAGAAATGGTAATAAAAAAATTTGAACCCCACCACTGCTGACAGGGTTATGGGCCCAGAACACACAAAGATTGAATTGTAGTTTAAGCTGAGAGACTGCCTGTGTGAGAAATCAGGCAGCGAAAGATTGCAGGATGGCTGCTGTTGAATTTGAGGAGAGCTCTCTGCCTCGTTTGGGACAGAAGAACTATATAATTTGGGCTGCAAATGGGATGTTTTCTGAAGGCTGGGATATTGTTGTTAATCCACCACAAGCACCATTAGCAGCTGCAGAGCAGATGCAGCAGGATAAAGCAATGGCTTATATCATCTTGAGTTTAGAAGATGAACAATTTATCATTGTAGCTGATTCAAAGACTGCACAGGAAGTCTGTCTGAAGTTAAGAAGTGTGCATGTGAGTGTGTCAGCATGCAATATTGTTCAATTTTCAAAACAATTATACAGATTGCAACCAGGAGAATTTGTGGAATAGAATTTTGTACAAATGCAAACTTTATTTGTGGAGTTAGAACAGCGTGGAATGAATATTTCTGAATCTCAAAAGGTGCTGTTGGTGTTAAACAGTCTGGATGAAACATGGGACATAGTTTCCGCAGTATTTGAATGCAAACCATAGCAGGAGTTGTGTTTGGAGGCCTTAAAGTCTTGTTTGATTACTGAGGAGAACAAACACCATTTTAGAAAAAGTTAGGAGGAGAAATTCCTAAGGTGGGGGCCCAAGGAGCAGAAAGAGAAGAGCAACGGAAAGTTCCAGACTGGCTGTTTGCAAGAAGCAGAGCAACAGAAAAGATGTCTGCAAAGAGCAATGTAGCAGCAGAAGAACCCAGAATACAGCCCAGCAATAGAGGGGGTGTTTCATTTGTGGTGAAAATACACATTTAAAGAAAAACTGTTTGCAAAGGAAAGACTATTTGCAAGGAAGACAATTAGCTGATAAACAAGTTGCTATGGCAAAAGTCAGCTATTGCAATAGCAGAGACAAATGGTTAATAGACAGTGGGACAAGTCAAAAAATTGTTAATAATTCTAAATTGTTTTACAGGATGGATCCAGCTGCTGAAGATGCAGTAGCCTTGGCAAATGGCCAGAAGGCTAAAATCATTGGAAGAGGCAGAAAGAAGGAGAAAGAAGGTAGAGGAAAGACAGGGAGACAGTGGGAGGGGAGTGTTATGAAATAAAATATAACACCAACCTATAGAGTAACAAAAACCACACATCATCATTAACCATAGTCTTTAATTTAATCTAAAATCATATCAGAACACCCTGGTAACAGTTTATCTCATCTGGTTTCAGAAATTTTATTAATGCAGTTGATTATGGTTATGATTTAACATGAATTCAGATTGTGACAATTGAAGGATATGATTATTTCAAATAGTTTGAGTTGTTTTAGAAACTTTACTATTCAATTATTATAATTCAAAATCCACATGAATGAAGAAAGATAAGCTACAACACATAAAACATTACTTCAAAGTATGTGGTTTTATACTGCATGTAAACTGTACAAAAAAACCCACAAACATAAGGAACCTTAAAGTTTTTTTAGCACCAGATGTTCTTTGGTGTTCATGGCAGGTCTCAGGATAATAATGTAGCATTTGGGGATAAAGATGCAGCCCAGTAAACCCAGGCCGGAGGCCAGGATGGAGAAGATCTGCACGGCTACCATGTATTTCCCCTTTATTTCTCTGAGGTACTTGCCAGGGTCACTCGATGAGGGGATGGGCAGCCTTCTCTCAGCACGTATGTCACGGTGGGTGATATTATTCAGGCAACCTTATGCTCATTAACATCTCAGAATTATGGTAAACATTGATGCCAAATTCCCCCCCCCCCATTATTTTTGGAGGTTTAAATTGTGTTTAAACCTCTGGTATCTTATCCCTTTATTTCTCTGAGGTATTTGCCAGGGTCTTGGAGGTTTAAATTGTGTTTAAACCTCTGCTATCTTATCCCTTTATTTCTCTAAGGTACTTGCCAGGGTCACGTGATGGGGGTTGTGGTGGTCAGCCTCTTCTCAGCAGGCATGTCATGGTTTCCCTATAAAAGCCTCTGCTATTCTATTCCCTTATTTCCCTGAGCTTGGCTCAGAAATGTTGGAAGGGAATAGTTAATTAGTACAGCGTGTGTCCAGCAGAGGGCGCTGGTTTTCAACAAAATCATGTTTTACCTGTTTTCAAAAACTCATGCTTTTACCTGTCACAGGTGTGACATCTATATAATATAGGTATATAAAAACACTCTCATATTAAAATGCAATGTTGTGACAAAATTTCAAATCAATCGGTGAAGTAGTTTCTGAGATCTTAGATCATTCCCAAACGGGCAGTTATATTTTTATTTATATAGATTTGAAATTAACTATTTTTTAAAAACATAGTCAGAACATCAACCCAGAAAATAAAATATAACACCAAACTCACATCATCATTAGCCATAGTCTTTAATTTAATCTAAAACCATATCAGAACACCCCTGGTAACAGTTTATCTGGCCTGGTTTCAAAAATTTTATTGATGCCATTGATGATGGTTATCATTTAACATGACTTCAGGTTGTGACAATTGAAGGATATGATTAATTCAAATAGTTTGAGTTGTTTTAGAAACTTTACTATTCAATTATTATAATTCAAAATCCACATGGAATGAAGAAAGATAAGCTACAACACATAAAACATTACTTCAAAGTTTGTGATTTTATACTGCATGTAAACTGTACAAAAATAGACACCAACATAAGGAACCTTAATGTTTTTTTAGCACCAGATGTTCTTTGGTGTTCATGGCAGGTCTCAGGATAATAATGTAGCATTTGGGGATAAAGATGCAGCCCAGTAAACCCAGGCCGGAGGCCAGGATGGAGAAGATCTGCACGGCTACCATGTATTTCCCCTTGGTGCTCAGATATGTGGGGACAAAGGAGATCCAAACACTACAAAAAACCAACATGCTGAAGGTGATCAGTTTGGCTTCATTGAAGGCCCCTGGCAGATTTCGAGCCAGAAATGCCACCAAGAAACAGATGGCAGCCAAAAAACCCATGTAGCCAAGAGCAGAGTAGAACATGGTGACAGAGCCTTCATTGCATTGCAGCAGGATATGTTCTGGTTGGGAATGAAAGTCAGAATCTGGGAATGGGGGAAAGATTCCCAGCCATATCATACAGATGCCTACTTGAATACCAGAGCAGGACAAAACAATAGAGTTGGCCAGACTCTTCCCCAGCCATTTCCTCATGATGCTGCCTGGCTTTGTGGCCAGAAAGGCCACCACCACCATTACAGTCTTGGCCAGCAAGGAAGACACAGCAACTGAGAAAACAAAACTGAAAATGGTTTGTCGAAGGAGACAGGTCATTTTCACAGGGCGACCAATGAATAGAAGGGAGGCCAAGAAAGAAAACAGGAGTGAAACCAGGAGGATGTAGGTGAGTTCACAGTTGTTGGCTTTGACTATGGGTGTTTCTCTGTATTTTATGAAGATTCCCAAAATAAAGGCAGTGGTTAGGGACAAAGCAATGGCAAAGAAAGCCAGGATGAGTCCCAACAATTCTTCATAGGATAAGAAGCTTATACGTTTGGGGACACACTGATCTCGCTTCTTATTGGAATACTGGTCATCTGGACACTTTTCACAATGGACTGCATCTGAGAAAAAAATGGTTAGCATGTATCTGTTTCTGCAGCTGTAGGAGCATGAAAACCGCATCAGAAATCAATTACTTCATTTTGAAGGAATAATATAATATTTCTGCCCAAGGATATTCATATGACACAACATTAGTTAAAACAATCAACAGTCTTTTTAAAGGCTGAAGACGAATGTGATTATCAGCTCTCAAAACTTGTCCTCTTTCCCAAAACCAAGCAAGAAAGTAACAACTCAATAGAAAGCAGCAACCTTTCATTATTTATTTTAATGCTCACATCATCATACAAAATTTGGTGATAGTGCCCAATCTTTGAAAAGTTTGTGGATGCCTTCAAGAAATGTCATGTTTTTCTTGCTTCTTGATCAAATACCCCCCAAAAATCAATAGAGAATTTCTATTGTATCCTGATTTTTTGTTGTTTTTGGAGCCACCCACTGTACCTTCTTGCCCAGAGAATGTTCCTTCCCCACACAGAGAACAGTCGTAGCAGCAAACTGGGGCTCCCTCTCTCACAAGCTTGGCATAACCTGGGGAGCAACTTTCTGTACATCTTGAATAAGGCACCCTCTAAACATAAACAGAAAGATTAGTCAGGGCAATATAGGAATGAGAAGGATTGACTGAAATCAACTGGCTTCCAGAAGCTCAGGAGCACATTGAGCAAAATGAGTCAAGGAGTTGTGGCATGAACTTTAATTACTCTGCTTGCAAGGGGCAAATGAAAGGTCATTCTCTTTCTCTATCAATCTCCATTGTAGATCCCCAAAAGACTCATTTCCTTATTTTTCTTTCCAAAGGAAAGTAGTTCCATTGGAAAAGGTGTGCAAGTTCCATTGCAAATAACTGTGTTGCGCAGAGATGGACTTTCCATCCTTGTGCACGGCAAGATACCCCTTTCTGATTAGCTATCTCTTGTAGCATAGCTTTCTTCTCTTCTTTTACTCTGACATCCTTAGGGCATGTATGAGAATGCCGTAACATTATATATATTCTCCATCTTTGCTTTCTCAGGAAACCATCAACATCTAGCTTTCTCTAGAGTCCCTATCTTTCTCTCCTACAACTGATCATTGTATCATCATATGTACAGTAAATGACTTTTTAGCTGCCCTCATTTCCCTCACCACATTCTTAGTGATATCTTTCACTTATGCAATTCAGTGGGCTAAACCAGTGCTCCCCAACATTTTGTCACCCTCGGCACACCATAGCCTCTCCCAAAATTCCACGGCACACCACATACAAAAATTGGATAAAAAAACAAATATAATCTTCAAAATATCATTTTGAAGAGTATAACAATATGGGAATGTCAAACTGGGCATAACAGAATTACTTGATTTATTATTTTATTTGACAATTAGGTAGGTACTTGTAACACATCCATCAATTCATAACTCTATATTCTAACTGTTCTCTAACAACTTATAACTAATGCGACACCTGCGCTTGTTTTAATGAACACAGAGATTTGATGTTCGGTTTAATACTGGACAGAGCAACCCGAAGTTCTTGATCGATGCCCTTCAAGCATGACCGCTTGTCATTTTTTATTTGAACTGACGCTGAAAAACTTTGTTCACATATATATGTGGTTTCAAATGGTAACAGAATTTCGACAGCCTTCTTGGAGATATGGGGATATTCTTCCTCAATCCCAATCCAGAACACATCCAACGGAACTTGAGCGAATTTTATTTTTAATGACCTGTCATTCCTCAATTCAAGAAATTCCTCTCAAATCTGAAAGGAAAGTACTTCGGTAGAATTTTTGGCAATCGTTGCAAAAGGATTTCGAACCCAATCGTATTGCTCCATATTGATTGTATGAAAGTAATGATCAAACTTCTCTAAGAGCAATGTTAAATGTCGTTGAGCTAAATTTATTATGAACTGCTTATTATTTTCAATTTTAATCTGGTTTATTCTTTTGTACATTTCTAGTGATCCACGTCCTAACTCCGTTTGCCAAAGTTCCAGTTTCTCTTTGAATCCATTTAATTTGTCAGAGCACATTAATACATTTTCATTCCGACCTTGCATCCTTTTATTGAGTTCATTCAGGTGCTCGAATATGTCAGCCATGTATGCTAGTTTTGTAATCCAGTGATCATCCTCGAGGAGCTGGTGTAGTTAGAACATGTTTTGCTTCAATAAAAAATGGCTCACCTCGTTGCGAAGCTCAAATAATCTTGCCAGAACTTTTCCTTGGGATAGCCAACGTATTTCAGTGTAAAACAATAATGACTGATATTCTGATCCCATTTCTTCGCAGAGCATTTCAAAAATTTGCGTATCCAGGGCCCTTGTTTTAATGATGTTTATGATTTTCACGCATTTATTCATCATTTGCAATAGTTCATCTGGCAAGTTTTTCGCCATCAACGCTTCTTGATGTATGCAGCAATGGGTAATTTGTATTTCCGCATTTTGTTGTTTTACACATGAGACAAAACCTTTTTTATTGCCCATCATTGCGGTGGCGCCATCCGTACAAACACTTATGCAATTACTCCATTTAATGTCATAAGTATCAAAGAAATCATTTGTAGCACGAAAAATTGCCTCACCGGTAGTCCGCTCTGGAAGTACTTTGCAAAATAAATAATGCTCTTTTATAGCACCCTCATCAATGAAACGGACAATACAAATTAGTTGTGCTTGGTTCTTAATATCAGTTGTTTCATCAATTTGGAGTGAAAAATTTCCAGCTGCTTTTAATTTGGTAATTACTGTTTTCAGAATATTGCTAGACATATCGTCAATACATCTTTTTACAGTATTACCTGACAACGGAACATTTTCTACTTCCTTAACTGCACCAGGTCCAAACATTATTCGAATGATTTCCATGCATGCTGGTTTAATGAGGGTTTCGCCAATTGTATGTGCTTTCTTGTGACATGCAATTAAATTTGCAATAGAAAAACTAGCTTCTAGCGCTTTGTCAGAAACTGTGACTGATGACTTCATAAATTGTATCTGTTTAGCATTTTGACTCAAAAGCCGTTGAAAATATTGTATGTTCTTGTTGGCGCAACTAGGATGTTTCGATTTTAGATGGCGAATCAGTTTACTTGGAACCATTGCCTCATTAGACAGCTTTTCCCTGCAAATTATGCATTCTGGTTTTGGAGCCGTTTCTTCACCATACCACGAAAATCCATATCGAATATATACTTCGTTGTACTGCCTTTTCGTAATCTTCTGTTTTTTTGCAATATCGCTCATGCTGGTTTCATCATCAATTGTCGGTGAAGTTGGGCGTTCTTTTCGCAAAAACTTGTCCATATTTGAAGCCGTACAAAATAAATATAATTCATATACCGATTTTCTAAGTTTAACTATGCGAACTTAAAAATTAGAACACAGTGCAGAAAACGACAGATAGGTAATACCTAATAATGAACACTGCTCTGTCCAGGCACTGTAGACTTGTGATCAGGACAATCGTGAGTGGGGGAAGGGGGGGAATAGAACTTCTCGGACTCAGAGCTGTAGGGCCACGGCAGCACATTGAATGCAACAAAACATTGCTGGGCAAAATCTAGCATTCGGTGGGTGGCAGGCCGTTCAGGATATGACGCAAGCTTTTGCCACGGCACACTTGGCATGGCCTCACGGCACACCAGTGTGCCATGGCACACCGGTTGGGGAGAACTGGGCTAAACCCTTCATATTCTGGATTTTCTCCCAAAGGTGCTTTTTCTAAAGACAACTGATCTTTGTTTTCCCTTGAAGATGTTTCGGTTCTCATTCCAGAAGCTTCTTCAGTTCTGACTGAATGGAGGAATATGGAAGGATTTATATTCCTTGCAGTCATATGGTCATTAGCAATCTTTCTGAAAGTTGTTGAGGCCACTTGGAATTTATCTGTGCCCTCAGGGTCACCTGAATAGTGCAAATGGGTGTAGAACCTTCCTGCAACTGCTGAATCTATATCCTGTTTACAACACAGTCTTTTCAGCAGTTCCAAATCCTTCCATCCTCCACCATTACATCAGAACTGAAGAAGCTTCTTGGATTAGAAGCGAAACATCTTCAAGGGAAAACAAAGTCCAGGTGCCTTTTGAAAAAGCACCTTTGCCACAACCATGACCTGAATGACTGAGAATCTCCATAGACATTCTGGATTTTTTCTTACTGAAAACAAGATAATTTGATGTACTATAAATTATGGCAACATATTCCAGTTTAATAATGTAGATTGCAAATCCCGCAATACAATGCAGCAGGTTCCAGTGTGTGATAGATTATTGTAAAGCCTCTAAAGTAAAATACTATCTAATAAATTAATGAGACTTTAAGTTCTCTTATTTGGAAGTTATCTCAATTGGCCTCAATAAGAATTATTTCTGAGCATAAAAATTTCCACATATGGAGATAAATAGAAGAGCAAAACCCAAGCAGCCTCAACTACTTTGTTAAATAAAGTTGGCCATTGGATGGCACTTTGATTGACTGAAATCTTGACTTCCGAGGAGGCTTCTCTTTCTACACTCCCAATTTTCACCCCTGCATCTGATTTGTTCAAAACTGATGTCCACTGCATGATATCAAAGTCACCAACAGGAACTCCATTTTCATCAAAGGAAATCCCATCTCTGGAAATATTTTGATGTTGGAAGTTTCTCAGGAACTTATGAAGCTGCATAAAAACATAGAAAAAACATTACAATTTGAGCCTTTATTCAATGTTTTTCTTGCAATTATTCTGGATTGGAGGTACTCTGAATAATTCAACTTCTTCAAATCACTACTACAGTCTGAAACAGATTGATTCAGAATTTCATGGGTTGGGGTAGGAGGGGTGTGGTGGGAGGGGCAGGTTGGGGTGTGGTGTGGCAGGTTGGGTGGGGCAGGGCTAGTCAGGAGTGGGATTTGTGGGGTTCGCCGAACCATACAGAATCTTCGCTAGAGGATCGCCCAAACCCGGACGAACCCAGAGCAGTCCATCTGAGACAAGACCATTTGCAGATATGGGAAAACTTGTAATGGGAGAAGATGGAGAATACAATTTTACCATCAATCCTGATCAAGATGAAGTTAGCGGAGTTTAACTTTGGGCTAGGAAAGTAACAAAAATTGCATAGTGATGATATCTCTTTCAAAGAATAATTATGGAAGCACATCCATTAGTTCAGGAGATGTGTGGATGAACCTTTTGTTGCTTCCAGAAGATGCTTTGATTTATATCTTGTTGCCATGTTAGAAACTTTTAGCCAGGAAAGTCCGATTTTAATCCAGAACAAACAATCCAGCTGAACTCCTTAGCTTGGAGATTAGATCACTTTGTGATTACAATAAAGGGTTGAGGGTTGCTGGAATATTCTGATGCTTGTTTAATTTTGAAAATTACTTTGTCACCATAGAGCTATTTCTGTACAAAAGCATCCCAAACTAGCAAAGTTTGTTTAACTTTGGAAGATTTTTCTCTGTCCTCTCTCTCTAACTCACTGTCAGGGTTCCAAGTAATACGCCCATAGCAAACAGGACTCTGAGGCAAGCAGGTTCCTCAAATATCAGTTTTATTGGACATATCATATAGGCATAGGCAGGTGAAAACTGACTCTAAATGTTCCCATGGTTTTCTAGGATTTTCTTTACCTTATAATGTATTTCTCCTTGCACCACAATTGGTATTGGAGCTGCCCGATCTACCGGCCTGATCAAGGGTGAAATGTGAAAATTTCCCCTACCTGTTCTGTGGGCGTGGTTTATTTTGTGGGCATGGTTTGGATGTCAGGTGAGTGTGGCTTCAGGTGGGCGTGGCTTGGTCAGGTGACTGGGTAGGTGTGGCCAACTTGTAAAATGTGGTGAAACACTCTTAACAACGCTCTTGCTTAGCAACCCAAATGTTGGGTTCAATTGGGGTCATAAGTTTTTCTTTCTTTCTGTCAGCGCAGCCTCCCAAGATATTTCCCTCCTCCCACCAGGAGCCCTGTCTGGTTGGCGGCCGACCTTCTCGCCCTCCCCCCGCCTTTCTCTTCATTCCCCACCTCCCCACCAGAGTCCAGCCTGCCTGCCCCAGGAGGCAGCACAGAGAAGGGTGCTCTGGAGCTAGTTTGGAGGCAGCGAGGAAATGGAGCCAGCGGTTGGAGGCATTTCAGCAACCATGTTAAAGGGGACAGCCTGGCTGGTGTCCCTGTTGCTGTGGGACCCGGGGAAACAGCCAAGCTCAGCTGCAGCTGCAATTGCAGCTGTATCGCCCTTGGCTCGGCTCTTCCAGGTACCTCTTGCAGAAGCCCCTTTCAGACAGCCTTGACCCGGAGGACAGCAAAGCGGAGGCAGTCGGATGCCGAAGCCTTCCCCTCGTCCCCCACCTGTATTTGGGGGGCATTCCCTCCTGAGGGCGGAACAGCCCGCCTTGCCCCATGGCTGCCAGCACACACGCCTCCACACCTCCAAGCCGCCCACCTGCTCTTCCTCGCAGCGCAGACTTGTCAGGGTGTGCATGCCTCTGGTGCTGCAGGGGCGGGGAGAGGCCACCCCAACTGCAAAACTGGACCCCCGCCATCCCCCCATGCTGCAGTGGCTGAAGCTGGGCTTGGGCCACCCTGCCTGGCTGTTCCAAGGCCTCTCGCAGATGGCTGAGCACTCGGCCAACCTCCCCAGCAGGTGCGCTCCAGAAACAGCTCCATCCTGCCCAGAGCTGCGCTCGCCAAGGCTCCTGCTTGGCACCACTGCTCTGCCTCCCATGCGGGCTTTGGAAGTGGATTCAGGGTCCCCGCATGGGCGCTTGGGCAGCACAGGAGGCTGGACCTCGTGGGCTCCCTGCTGGCATTGCACTTCCAAAAGCCCACCGGCCGCAGGGACACTGCCCCCAGTTCCCTCCACCTGCAGGAAGCTGCTGGGGCCACTGGGCATGGCCGAGATCCCCCGCCCCCTCCATCTTCCCAAATGAACCCCAAGGTTGTTCTTCTCTGCCATCAGCAGCGGCCACAATTCCTTCTGTAAAACAGCTTCAAAACAGTTCCAGCAAGTCAGCGGGGCACAGGAAAGCCAGCACAGCTTGGCTCAGCTCGCTGGCACAGCGCAGCTTGTTACCCAGCTCCAGCCATGGCCCACAGCCCTGCTGCCAGCGCTGGCTGCCCGAAGTTCCCACAAGGGTACCACAAGGTTCTGTCCTGGGCCAATTTCTCTTTAATACCTTCATAAATGACCTAGATGAGGGAATAGCAGGAGAGCTAACCAAATTTTCAGATGATATCAAGTTGGCAGGAGTAGCAAACACCCCAGAGGACAGATTCAAAATCCAGAGGGACGTCGACAGACTCGAACACTGGGCCCAAACCAACAAAATGAAATTTAACACGGAGAAAAGTAAAATTCTACACCTAGGTAAGAAGAATCAAAAATACACATACAAACTGGGTGAAACCACACTCAATAGCAGTGATTGCAAGAGGGATCTCGGAGTCCTGGTAGACAGCCAACTAAATATGAGCCAGCAGTGTGCATCAGCAGCCAAAAAGGCCAACGCAGTCCTGAGCTGCATAAATAGAGGGATACAATCAAGGACCAGAGAGGTACTAGTACCACTCTATAAAGCCTTGGTCAGACCACACCTAGAGTACTGCATCCAGTTTTGGTCACCACACTACAAAAAAGACATTGAAACTCTAGAGAAAGTGCAAAAGAGAGCAACCAGGATGATAAAGGGTCTGGAAAATAAAACATACAAAGAGCGGTTGCAGGAACTGAGCTTGGCCAGTCTGGCGAAGAGAAGGACCAGGGGTGACATGATAGCAGTGTTTCAATACTTGAGGGGATGCCACAGAGAGGAGCGGGTCAGGCTGTTCTCTATCACACCAGAAAGCCAAACAAGGAATAACGGATGGAAGCTGACCAAAGAGAGGTTCAACCTGGAAGTGAGGAGAAATTTTCTGATGGTGAGAGCGATCAACCAGTGGAACAGCTTGCCAGAGGAGGTTGTGAGATCCCCAAGACTTGCGACCTTCAAGGAGAGACTGGACTGCCATCTGTCTCAAATGGTGTTGGACTAGATGAACTACAAGGTTCCTTCCAACTCTAATAATAAATCTAAATCTAAAATCTAAAGTCCATGTGGAGGCGAGCGCCGAAAGCCATGCAGCCGTGGGTGGCCGGCAGGTACTCGGAGAGACCCTTGCCGCAGGCGGCGCTTCCACCCATGGCACAACCAGAGCCGCGCCACTTCGGCCAGCACTGCCGACTTTCCCACTGGGTGGCCTGGCATGCCAAATTTTGTGTGGCAGTGGGAAGCAGCCCTAGAGCCGGGGCGGGCACCCCATGGTTCGCTTTCTTCCTTCTCCTGCTGCTGCCCCTCTTAGCCCTAATGCAGCAGCTGCGTCTCCCCCAAGGGCCACTCACCCACCCACTGGCCGGGCCTGGCCAGAAGCAGCACTTCTCCCATCACGGGCTGGATGCCGACTTCGGAAGGCAAGCAGGCGTGGGTGACTGCCAGGAAGGCCGCATGGAAGGCCACCAAACATGACAGGGCTGGAGGGAAGGGAGTAGGCTGCTACCTCCCTTCCCCGCCACCCTGACATGCTTTCCTGCATTCCACGTGGCCTTCCGCTTGCCTTCCTTTGCAAGCTGGCCATGTGGAAGGCAAGAAAGCATGTGGAGCTCTTCCCACCCTCGAAGCTCCACACCGACCCATGCTCAAACAGCCTCACTGGGCAGCTCTGCCCTCACCGCGGCCACACAAGAAAATTCCCTGGCACGGTGCAATTCTGGGATGGCAGAAAGCCCAGGGAAGAGCAGACCCTGCCCTTCGGGACCTGAGGCACAGTGGGTCTTCTTCCCCACCTTCCAGCATTGCCTTACCTTCTGCTGCTGCTGCTGCTGCTGCTGCTGCTGCGGCTGTTATGGGGCTGCTGCGGCTGCTGTTGTGGGGCTGAGTCTGAGAGTGGAAGCAGAGTGCACCACGCCCAAAATGCAGGAAAAGGCAAAAGGATTTCCCGGGGCTGCTGGATATGCACACTGCATCTCCCACAACCCTCTTCCAGTGCGGACTCGTGTCCTACCGCATGTGCAGTGCCGGGACATCTGCTTGCAGGGCAAGTGAGCGGCATGCGGTGGACCGGTATAGGGGCATGGCCAGCCAGCCATCGCTAGCGGCTCGGTGAACCACGGGCAGCCATTGCTACCTGTCCGCCCGATCCAGTCAGAACTGGGAGCATTTCACCCCTGGGCCTGATCTGGGAGCCTACTGCTGGCTTTAATAAGCTGCTGTGAAAAACCAGATGCACTTTCCCTAAAAAGCGAGGGAGTCTAAGTTGTACTGTAACAAGGTTGATCACTTTCACTATGGGGAAAGGTCCTATGAACTTTGGTCCTATGAACATTTAGAGTCAGTTTAATGTCAGGGTTCCAAGTAATACGCCCATAGCAAACAGGACTCCGAGGCAAGCAGGATAATCAAATATCAGTTTTATTTGACATATCATATAGGCATAGGCTGGTGAAAACTGACTCTAAATGTTCCCGCAGTTTTCACCAAATTAAAAGTAAAAGTTTTCCTCCCCTTTCCAAACAATCAGTCACATGGTCCAGTCAAAGTGTCATCCAGTTGCCTGGTGACTTCATTCATCCTTCCTCTGGCCATCGGTGGGAATGTCCTTGGTTCCCAGGAGAAAATATTTTGTTTTGGCTACAAAACCCCAGCTATCTCTATTCCCCCCTCCCTATCACCCAGCTCCAGTGTGGCAACACTGAAGCATCAAAATGGCCTCGGTCAGGTCAGCTTCAGGGTTGACACTCACTCTCAAATACCACAAACTGGGCAACTGCTCTTAGGAATATCTCACCCCTTTCTACATCAAATTTAATATTGAGGAATTGGAAGGGGAGAATCAATGGAACCTCAAAGGAGAAGACTTACCTGCCATGGCTGTACAATCTGGGGTGGTTGATGGTCTCCAACTTGCATTCTCCTCTTACTCTGTTGGGAGGAAGAGGCAGCACTGAGGACCCAGGCCACAATTTGAATTATTTGGGAAATACGAGAGGAATCCTGAGACAGGATTCTTGCAATCACATCATGGGGTGGGAATTCCCAATCCTCTTTTTCTCTGCATTTTTTCCATACTTTCTTAGATAAAACAGGACTTGAATAAGAACATTGGAACACTTCCTTTCCATACAATATGACCATAGATGCATAAGAATTAAAGTCATAATACTGAGTCCTTCTCTTTGTCTGGATGAGGAAGGAAAACAAAGCATATTTATTTTGGAGATCAACCCAGAGGTCAAAACTACCTACACTTAAAGCTGTCAAAGTTGTTGCAATCCACACCCTTCCCACAATGGATTTATTAGTCATATCAATTGTTTGTATTATTGCTGCTAAGATTCCTGAGGCCTGAGAATCCAGTTGGCATACTATAATTTTTATTTGACTCTTGATAAGAGAAAGGAAGATTTCCCTTTTTTCTTGCATGAGAGTTTCTCCAGCATTTGTCTTCATATTTGCCTCTGGGACGGTTCCTGAGAGGACAATGCAAATCCCATTTTTTAGAGCGAGAACTTCCAAGCGTCTTTTGAATTTTTCTCCTTTTTCATTGTCCTGAGAAAGGAGGCCGATCCACGTCCATTGGAACTGCAGGAGCAGCTGGACAATTGCTGAGTAAGGAGGTTCTTGGTTTGGGGTCATCCGATATAAAAAAGGAAAACAATGATTCTGCTCAGCCATCTGGTTGATGACACTATAGTTGATCTAAGATAAAAGAGAAGGTATTGGTAGTTTGTGCCAGTTTTAATGATAAAAGTCAGATGGTAAATCTAAGGGCCTTTCCCCACTGCTGAGAGATGTTTCAAACTATAACTGCATGAATTTTGCTAGTTTCCTTGATGTTCTGTCCTGTTGTCTTGTATGCTCCCTTTGAAACCAGTGAGCTCTGAATTATTATTATTTTTTTGCAAAAAGATTTTATTTTTTCTCCACAACTCCATTTGTTTATCAATACACACATACCTTAAAATTCCTTTCACCTTTATAAAATCTTTAAGGCAAAATTCCAGATCTTTAAAAGTTGGGCTTTAGTTATAAGTCCCTTTAATTTTGTTGCATCATTGTATCCACCTATTAACAGCCGCTCCTTAATTTCTGGTCCTTTTGGTCCCATTTTAATATTAGAATATTCCTTTTTAAATTTCTTTTGGCAGTGTGACTCACCAGCCTCCACCTTCTTCAACTTCTCCAGCACTTCGCTTTAAAGTTTCTTTCCCAGATGACTCCAAACTCGCAGGTTCAATCTTTTTAGATGTAACTGCCGTGGGTAAGAACGACACTTTGGAAGGTCATCTTCCGATCGCCGCTGGTTGAGGAGGTTGAGCCGGCTCCCTGGGGGGTTAGCCACCGCCCAGTCCACCAGCAGGGGCTCCTCTTTTTCACCACCCCTCATGGGTGATTCTGATCCGGTCCTGACGCGGATTTGGGGCATCCCCTAGGAGGGTGGGGAAACTCTGTGGCACCGTGGCATTGGCCACACCTTCTTCCTCACTATTATTAATCTTCTCATTGTTCCCATCACCCATATCTTCCCACTAATGACTGTTTGGCTGTAACTTGTTGCTTGTATCCTTACAATTTACCTTGACTGGTTCCTAATATGATTTGATTTTTTATTGGTACCTGGACTATCATTAAGTGTTGTACGTTATGATTCTTGATGAATGTATCTTTTCTTTTATGTACACTGAGAGCATCAGCACCAAGACAAATTCCTTGTCTGTCCAATCACACTTGGCCAATAAAAAATTCTATTCTATTCTATTCTGGCAAAGATACTAGAGTAGGTTGCCATTTCCTTCTCCAGTGGATCACGTTTTGTCAGATCTCTCTGCTATGACCAGTCCTGCATGGCATAGCTCATAACTTCATTAGGCTAGGCAAGCCACAACAAGGCAGTGATCAATGAAGGGGATATATGTATATACACACACATATACAATGCATATGCAAATGCATGTGTGTGTGTGTGTGTGTATGTGTGTGTGTGTGTGTGTGTGTGTGTGTGTGTGTTTGTGTATACATGTATGGAAATATAGGACAGGATAGGGCAGGGACGGGTGGGTGGGGCCAACTGATCACCGGAACTACCAGTTTGCTAGAACCGGTCCAAACCGGCAGCAGCCCAACACTTTATTTATACACAAATACTTTGTGAATTAAAAATTATTTCAAC
Organism: Diadophis punctatus similis; assembly: GCA_023053685.1. Classification (NCBI taxonomy): domain Eukaryota; kingdom Metazoa; phylum Chordata; class Lepidosauria; order Squamata; family Dipsadidae; genus Diadophis; species Diadophis punctatus. The sequence goes on from JALIGW010000067.1 coordinate 2,636,069, forward strand.
TCTTCTAATATTTAATCTCTGACTTTCAATTTATTTGGAGAAATATATACAAGTGCTGCCTTCTAGGCAAATCTGAACAATTTATTACACGGAATTAATTTTATTTGGCTTTATACCTGTGGAATTTTATAGATGCTCAAGCCATTGGAAATATGATCAAAGAGTTCAGAATCCATCTCTTCAAGAATCGCCAGCAGGTTCTTTTCTCTTTCACATCTGTAGTTTGGGACGTTCTCCTGCCCTGTAGACAGCACATCCAGCATGGCCTCATATGTCATTCTTGCACTGAAAAAGTTCTCATAGATGTTGTAGCCCAGGGTGATGTTGGGTAAGAGCCTTGAATTCTGGTTGACTTCATGAACAGCCAACAAGAAGGGCAGAATGTGGTAGAAGTTGTTCTCACTGCAGCATAAGAAATTTCATCATATTTTTTTGCTCTATATCAACGATTTATGTGATCAACTTAAAAGCAATTGCATTCTTTTTGCTGATGACATAAAATTATTCAATTCTACAGATAATTCTGTTATTTTGCAAAGTGATCTCGACTATGTGTGTGAATGGTCATCTATTTGACAAGTTCAAATTTTGATTAATAAATGCTCTGTCTTTCATATTGGTAAAGGTAATCAGAATGTCAAGTATAAGCTAGGTGGCATTGATCTAGCAGATGACCCTCACCTTGTTAAGGACCTAGGTGTACTTATCTCTGACGATTTATGCTCCAAAGCTCACTGTAACAGCATTGCTAAAAAAAGCATTAAGAGTTGTAAACATAATTTTGTGAAGCTCTTTTTCTGGAAACATTGTATTGCTAATTAGAGTTTATAAAACTTATGCTAGACCAATTTTAGAGTATTGTTCAACTGTTTGGAATCCCCACCATATATCTGACATCACTACAATCATGCAGGTTCAGAAGTTTTTCACAAGAAAAGTCTTGCACTCTTCTGTACACAATAGAATTCCTTATGCTGGTAGACTCAAAATTCTCGGTTTTAATAACTTACAACTGTGTCATTTGAGGTCAGATCTATGTATTGCATACAAAATTATATGTAGTAATATTTTACCTGTAAATGACTTTTTCTGTTTAATTGCAATAATATGCATGCGAACAACCGCTTTAAACGCCATGTAAATCGTTCTAAACTTGACTGTAAAAAAATATTTCTGTCATAGAGTTGTCAAATTCTGGAATGCTCTACCAGATTCAGTTGTCTCAGCTACAAATTTTCACAGTTTCAGTCACAAATTGACTTCTGTAGACCTAACTTCATACTTAAGAGATCAATAGAGGGAGCATGCATAAGTGCACTAACGTGCATATCGTCCCTGTCATTGTATTTTTATTCTCTTATTCTTGTTCCTGTTTTTGTTTGACAAATTCCAATAAATACATAAATCTTTAGTTTGGGTTTTCATGAAAGCATGTCATATTTACTGTAGCTTTATATCTATATAGTGCAATGCCAAAAAGATAATCAGACACTCATTATTGAATTAAATTATTCAATTTATTTGGATTTTGTAGGTGACAGACATTTTTGAAATTTCTATGAGAAGAACAGTCCCATTGACACCACTAGGAGCTTCTTGCCAAAAGAAATATCAGAGAGAGATAGCAAGCTTGTTATGTCAGGATCAAAGGAATCCTATCAAAATCACCAGAACCAATTTTGCCTATCATTTTCTCCACATTATGACTTGGGGGTGGGGTGGGAATGAGAAAAATATTCTTATAGTTCAATAGCCAGGTAAGGAAAACGGTTACAATAATAAGAAACCTCCGCACCTTCTTTTACTCAAAAATAAAGTGTGAAGGTTTCTTACTATTGTAACTGTTTCAATCTGCTTAGAATAAACTTTTGCAAAACCAAAGCATTTATTTTATTTTATTACCTATTTGCAAATCTAATATTTTACTCATATCAATTCACAACAATCCATGAAATGTCATTAAAATCATACCCTTACCCCCAGGCACCAGACTACATATGCTCATAGCTCGCAACCACCATCCTAGACCAATGCTTGGGAGAAGATCTGTATCTTCCAATGCCTCCAGAATGTTAATAAGGGATGCTACCAAGTGTATATTGTGTACGCTGTGATTATATTATATGATTTCTTCCTGTTATACCACTCTGGAGATGACTAACAGCTGGATTCAAATACTGGATTAGCAAGAGATATTACGTATCTGAAGATGGATCTCTCTTCAACAAGTCCTTTTTTTATTTCAAAAAGTTTTATTAGTACAAAGTACAAAATTTTTCTCTTTTTCTCCCCCCTTCCCCCCAACCCCCTCCCCTTTCCCCCCATCCTCCCCCCCTCTCACCCACCCACCCCCGACTTCCCAGAAAAAGCACAGGGTATAATATTCAATAAAGATAAGATTAAAATATACTAACAAATTATTAATTTCAAAATTTCTATAGATCTTTAACTCCTTGTTACTCAAAACCTTTTAAGCATAGTCTAAAAATCAGGCATATTATTAATCAACTAACATTTCAATATATCAGACTGTTAACTTATTCCACTATGTATCTTTCATTTTTATAGTCTTTAAGATATAATAATAAAAAGAAGAGAAAGAAGAAATCTTTCTTTCACCATTTCAACCAGATACACAACCATCAACGTCATTTCCTCGATGATAAATAGATCTTTCTTCTTCCGACGCTATACCTCCTTGATAAAATTAAAATATACTAACAAATTATTAATTCCAATATTTCTCTAATTCTTTAACCCCTTATTACTCAAAACCTTTTAAGCATAATCTAAAAATCAAACACATTGTTAATAACCTAACATTCCAATATATCAAATTATTAATTTCACAATTATTCTAAATCTTTAATTCCATATAACTCAAAACCTTTTAAAAGTAGTCAAAAAGAAATTTTTTAAACCAATCCTCTATGTGTTTTTCATTTATATAATCTTTAAAATATAGTAATAAAAAGAAGAGAAGAAAAAGATGAAAAGAAGAAAAAGAAAGAGGAAGAAGAAAAAAAAGTCTTTTTTTCACCATCTCGGCCAGATGCACAACCATCAGCATCATTTCCTCGATAATAAATGTATCTTCTTACTGCAAAATACCAATTTTTATTCTTCTCTCCATCTGGCCTATGACTACCCATACTAAGACCAAGTTCTAATCATTCCTTCTTCTCATTCGAACTTTAGATCTGACTCTTACAGCCATTTGTGGTTTGGTATTTTTTTGAGTTGTCAGCTTAAGTTGTTGTTGTCTTGATACTTCGATACATGTAGCCACTGCTCTAGTATGATTTTGATCTTCTGTCTCTTATTCCACATTATGAACACCACTCTGGTTCTGTAAATCACCTTGACTCATCAAAACTCCTCCCATTTGGACAACTGTCGACGACTCTCCTCTCTCATCTTCCATTGCTTCCTTCATTCTTCTTCCTTCTGGAATTTTGGATATGTTGGTCTTTAACACTTTTACATAAAAATCAGTTGCTTCCAATATCGTATTGAGCCGATATCTCTTTTCCAGATGTATCACCGCTATCCCAGTTGGAGCCTCCCATCTATACTGTATTTGCTGTTTTTTCAATTCTTCCACCAGAAAGGCATAATCCTTTCTGGCTCTCAACATTTTAGGAGGAATTTCTTTCAATGTCATTACTTCCTGTCCATCTACCTGAAGCTTGTTCTTGAAAGTCGCCTGTAGAATTTCATTACGTAGTGTCCTTGTAGTAAAATATATTACAATATCTCTTGGCAGATGTTTCTGTTTAGCAATCCAAGAATTAACACGATATATTTTATCAATTTGCATACCCAATTCCTCTTTTGTCACTCCTAACGTGTGCACAAATGCGTCCAACATCCTTTCTCTTAGATCTTCTTGTTTTTTCTCTTTTACATCTCTTACTCTTAAAGCAAACTCCATATTTCTATATTAAATCATTAACACCTCAGCTTCAAAATTTTCAATATTATTTTGAGTCTTTCCTATATCTTCAACCAAAGTTATCACAGATTGTTTAATTTCTGCCACCTCCTCCTCCAAAATTTCCATATTTCCTACCAGTCCTTTAAAAGCAAATATCATATCATCCCTTAATTGCTGGTGTCAAGTAGCAATCTTTACTCAATTAATCATTTCCAAAATAGAAAGTTGACTTTGGAGTTAGGTTAAGATACTTGCCACCCAGCCTCCTGGCTTTTCTGTCTGCTGTAGTCAAATTGTTAAAAATCCCATATTGAAAGCAGAATTGGTTGCTGCATCTTGCTTCGCATAAAGCGGAGGCGTCCCAGGTCCCGGAGCAGATGACAGGCTGCCTGGGGAGCCCTCACCCTTCGTGCCCCAGATTTTCTCCTGGGGCACTAGGGGGGCTCTACCCTCGCCTGTCGGCTCTCATCTCTCCCCTATGCCCGGGGAGAAGATTTTCAAGCCGCCAGACAGCTGTTCTGGGGGCTTTACGGAGCCCGGGATTAGGCGCACAACATGGAGCGTCCTCAATGCATCAGACCCAACCGGAAGACCTCTTCAACAAGACTTTTATAGACCTAGATATTTGCTGTAGAATATTCATGTCTTTAGAGTTATTGTCCTATATTCTACAGTTAACTACAGTTAATGTGATTCCTCTGTGACTAAAGATTAACTTATCACATAAAGTCTTTCCCCTCCTTGAATTTTATTCCTCTTATTTTGTATCCCTTTTATTTTAAACCAAAACAAACAGGGAAGCCACAAAAGTGGCAAAAGTGTTAAAGGGTGGAAAGAAAGAGTGGAGAGGGTGGTAGGAATTATAGAGTAAATGTAAGGAAGGGGAAGAAACAGTGGGGAGAAAATACAAAAGATCTCACTCTGTTCTAAGGTATCATTCAATCACTTTATTGGGAGTTACTGTTTAACTATTGTTCATAAATAAATAAAATAAATATGAATAAATAAGTTGCTCACTCCACAGTCCCAAGGTAATCATTTTGAAAAGAGGCAGAATCCATCCAGGCAAGATTCATTGTGGGACAGTGTTGGCAGTGCCCAGTGTTGCCCAGTGTTGAGGCTGACACTTGTGGAAGAACTTAAAAAGGAACTTTGCAAACTCAGGTTTTACAAACTCATCAGGTTCCCCAGGAGCCTTTCCTCTAAAGCAAATTGGGAGAAGCAATAATGACTTGCCTTTCTCAAGGTGAGGAATAGGAGAAATGAAATAATTCCTAGAAAAGACATTGGAGCAGGTAAAATCAACCACCAGAATCCTTGGACATGCTGACAATTACCTTTTCAGTTGGTGGGTTGGAGGCTTGGAGAACGAAAATGGGTACAATCGAGCTAAGATTCCAGACATTATTCCATTAATCCAATAGTCTCCTGGTTTGTAGTAATGGAACCACTCCTTTTCTTCTATTATCACCTTAAATGGACATTTCATCAGCATACTGGCACAGGGAATTTGACACAAAAGCTGAAGCAGAAAAAACTGCATATGCAGCAGCAGCAACATTTGACATACAGTATTCTGCAAGAAATCCTTCCTATAGTTCTTTCTTTGGCACAGAGTTAAATCTCAGAGATCACAGAAGACCTCAATTACAGTGAAGAAAGCCCAGTTAGCTCCCAGATTTGGAAGAGCTATCTGCAATTTCAGACTGCTACAGTATTTGCCCAGTTTTACCCGAACCTCTGCTCTCATCAGAGGAGGCTGTTACAAATCAGATTATCACATGCTGTCTAACCCCTTTGTTGTCACATTGATTGGCAACTAATTGTGGTGGTGGAAATCCCATAAACCTTGTTCAAAGGAGAATAAATAATCATGATAATTTTAATAATTAGAAGGGGAATTGGGAACGAGCATTGCCATAAAAGTGTGCCATTGGAGAAAACAGTTTTGTTTGTCTCAGGAGAATCCTAATTTGAGAGTCAAGAAAGGAACAATTCAGGGAAGCTTGATTGTTTTTAGTCTCCAAACTTATTCTTGAGATTCTAAAGATTAAAATGTGGAAAAACAGTTCAATGTTCTTGAACTAAGCAGTGGGCCATTATAATTCCTTCTTATTTTGTCTGATGTGGATGAGGCCAACTTCCTCAATGAAGGTTGGGTACTCCAGAATGGTTAACTCCAGATCATGACATACTGAACAACCTATTGGAGCCCCCTGTTAAATGTCTTGTATCTTTCATAATGTAGAAGACTATCAGTCTACATGGTTACAAAGAAGATCTCGTCAAAATTCCCTGGGGTGTTAATCTGAAACAATGACCCATTATTGACTTCTTCACAATAGCAATAGCAATAGCAGACTTATATACCACTTCACAGTGCTTTTACAGCCCTCTCTAAGTGGTTTACAGAGTCTGCATATTTCCCCCAACAATCTGGGTCCTCATTTTACTCACCTCGAAGGCTGAGTCAACCTTGAGCCGGTGAGAATCGAACTGCCAACTTGCGGGCAACCAGCAGCCAGCAGAAATAGTCTGCAATACTGCATTCTAACCACTGTGCCTCCTCCTACTAATATGATGACATTTGCTGTCTCTTACGTAAGGTATCTAGTAGGGAACCAGAGATGATGCTATATGAGTACAATACCACAATGGCTGAAGATGAAGGGCTAAACAAAATTTGAGGACCTGAGCCCAGGGCCATTGCTATATGATGCGCAGGTATGAGTCCTTCTGCTAAGTGTGTACCTAAGACCTCTCTCCATTGCATCCTCCAAAACCATTTGATGGAGTTTAAATTAATAAATAAATTAGTTATATATATATATATTGCCTGGACAATCAGTTGCTTCAAGGATCAACATTAATCTGAAACTCTGATTCCACAGTTGTAGACTCCAAAGTATGGACTCCAAAGATATGGGCCAGCTGTGGCTCCTGACAGAATCCACTGGTAAACTCTGTGCATGCTGGGCTCTGGACACTTTGATTTGGTAAATGATTGGAAGGAAGAAATGTTTCTCATCTTTGCAGTTAACCCAGAAGTGGCTAGGATAGGTACGACACTACAATGAAAGAAATCAAAATTAGGACAATTTAGAATCCTGATTTAGCATAATGAATGAAACTTATCAGAATGTGAATAAGAATACATTGCAATTGCTTTGCTTTTCCAATGCTTTCTGAATATCCAAAAAGAGATAGTATAGAAGGCAGAGAGGTAATGGCATTGAGAGACAATTACCAAGACAAGGTCAGATAAAAGTAGTACTGATTTATATGACACAGCTTTCCTAATCTGTAATACACTGAAGGGCTGACTGACAAAAAGACAAAGAAAAGACAGATGCACAAAAACGTATTATATATTTTAGGTAAAGGTATAGGTAGGTAAAGGGTTGGTCAGTCATAATCAACCCAAGGGGTGGTACTCATGTTTGATTCACAAATGAAGAGCCAGCTTTGTCTGAAGATGCTTCCATGTTCATGTGGCTGGCATAACTGTACACTGAAGATGCATGGAAGGTTGTTACTTTCCCACTGAACTGGCACCTATTTATCTACTTGTACATGCTTTCAAATTGCTAGGTTGGCAGGGCACACACACACACACAGACAGACACACACACACTATATGTGAAATGGATATGGATATCGATATGGATATGGATTTGGACATGGATAAAAAACAAGGAAGATTAAAATCAAACCAAGAGTTACAAAGACAAGGAATTATAATAGATTGGTGACCCTATTTACAAATTCAAACTAAATACCGTATAAAAAGGATTTAGAACAATTTGGTTTCCAAGATAAAAAACAAGAAATTGACAAAATATTAGAAGAAAAATTGATTACCAAATTCTATAACTGCTTATTAAACTGTAAAATGGAGGACGAAGTTGTTAAGGAAACAATGATTGCCTGGGCAAAAAATTTTGTATACAGTATTGATTTGGAACATTGGGAATAAATGTGTGGGGAAAACTATAAAATGTCAATGTCGGCCGCATACAAAGAAAATATATTTAAAATGTTTTACAGATGGCATCTACCACCGGCGAGATTGGCCAAAATGCACTCATCTACCAAACCAAATTGTTGGAAATGTAATCAGACATGAGGGACATTCTACCACATGTGGTGGACATGTCCCGACGCAAAAAAATATTGGAAGAAAATTTAAAATTGGCTCGAGGAAATAACAGAACAAAAATTTGAATTAAAACCAGAATTATTTATTTTGGGAATAATGAAAGAAAATGTGAAAAAGGAAATTTATTATATTACACAACAGATAATAACGGCAGCGAGAATTATATTCGCATAGAATTGGAAGAAAGACAAGAACCCCTCAAATGTTATGATTGTAAAAAAGGTGTTGGAATGTGCTGAAATGAGCAAATTAACTATGGAACTAAGAGAGAGAGGGGAAGCAGGGTATTATAAAATCTGGGATAGATGGTATGATTGGCTCAAAAAGAAAAGTAAAATTAATGTGTAAATTAAGATAATGAAATGTGTTAAGAAATGAGATAAGAAAGAAAAAATGTGATAGATCTAACCTTAAATTTTAATGGTTAAAATAATGTATATAATGTACCCATATTTTTCGGAGTATAAGACGCACCGAAGTATAAGACACACCTTAGTTTTGGGGGAAGAAAACAAGTAAAAAAGGCCTCTGCCTCCAAGCAATTTGCCAAACAGCAAACAGCAAACAGCAAACAGCAAACAGCACAGATGATATACACTGTTTGCTGTGTATTTCTGTGCATGTGTGCTTGACACATAGAAATAGCAAAGAATTGGAGAAATGTACATTATGCCAGAAAGTTTTCTTAAATGTAGTCACACTAACTCCTCCCAATTATTTAAATAGATCTACTCCAAGGTAACTAAACTCTAATACTAAACAGGACATTGTTACATTTCAGACTATATTTGTACAGAGCTGTTAAAATTAATTAAAATTTCTGGAAGTATACATTATTCTCTATTATTTAAAAGAAGATACAATAGCATTGGGCCTCTTCAGAGCAAGCATTTATTTTAAAAAGCTTCTTTATTTTGTTAAGTTGTCTAGATTTACAGGGATCTCCAACCTTGGCAACTTTAAGACTTGTGGACTTCAACTCCCAGAATTCCACAGCCAGCAAAGCTAACAAAGCTGGCTGTTGAATTCTGGGAGTTGAAGTCCACAGTCTTAAAGTTGCCAAGGTTGGAGACCCCTGGCTCTAGAACAATAATAAAGCAGTCTTTAAAAAATAAGTCTAATAATGTGAACATTCTACAGACATTTATAGTTATTCACTTACCCCCTTCCATCCAGTTCAGCAGAAAATAAAAATCTGCATGTCTCTCCCAGCTATTTACCTCTGCAGCTAATTTCACTTTCATTTTAGCACATGGCAAATCAGCTGTAGGTCGGGAAGCTGCTAGTGACTTGCTTGGCTTTACAGGCTGTCAGGCAGTGATTTTATATTGCCTGTTACATGTATATGCAGGGAGCTGCATCCCTATCGAATATAATGGTTTATTCCTGAGCACGTAGTTAATATGTTCCTAGTACGCATGTGTACATTCCTTTCTTTGATCCGTCCTTCTTTTCCAGCTTCTGTAAGGAGCAAGACGTGTTTTTATAGCTAAGATGTGATTAATGAGAATTTATTGTTTTTTTACCGAAATAAATATTTTATACTTAGAACTTTAAATTGCGGTTTCTTTTCTAATGTCAGAGTTCCAGGAAAAGATCTATTTCACCTCTGATGAGAGTTATTCTTATCTGTCACAGGCTCTTCCCTCTTTGCTGCAAACAGGTAAATTGCTGAAAGACAGAGGCCAAAGGATGGGGGTGGCTGGGTGGGTGGGGCTACATTCGGTGTATAAGACGCACCCAAGTTTTCACCTTCTTTTTGGGGGTAAAAAGGTGCGTCTTATACTCCGAAAAATATGGTATATAATGTAAATAAGAGTATAAAAGTATGGGATAATAGGTAATAGTGTATATATTGAATAGAGAAAGATAAGAAATGTTTAGGTATATAACAATAGCCGTAACTAGGAAAATATGGAAATGAGAAGGAAAATACGATGGCGTAAAGCTGTACTAGTGGAACTATATTTTATGTATATGTAATGCACATGTTCTGTTTTGTACGTTGTATTGTTTGTTTTTTTAAACTGGAAAATTGCAATAAAATATATTTAAAAAAAACAATTTTAATATTCCTCATAAGAACACCTTCATTATCACATCAGATGTCTATATGATTCCCCCCTCCAAATCATTCAGAGTTGTACATATTTTTCTTTTGATTGAATACTGTCTAAAATAATAATTTGTCTCATTAATTTATTCAAAGGGATGGAGAAAAAAACTTAAAGTTGCTCCAATATTCTCTCTCTCTCTCTCTCTCTCTCTCTCTCTCTCTCTCTCTCTCTCTCTCTCTCTCTCTCTCTCTCTCTCTCTCTCTCTCTCTCTCTCTCTCTCTCTCTCTCTCTCTCTCTCTCTCTCCCTCTCCCCTCTCCCCTCTCCCCTCTCCCCTCTCTCCTCTCTCTCCCTACCCCCCTCTCTCATCTATCTATCTCATCTATAAGTGATCTTACATTATCCAGCTGGAAGAAATCAATCAAATATATACAGTACTAGCTGTGGCTCAGTCTGCTTAAATGGGAAAGAAAGAAAAGAGAAAGCGCACATTTCTAATATGTTTAATGTCACAATGTCTCTCAGCAGGCATGTCACGGTGAGTGGCATTATTCAAGCAACTTTATGCTCATTAACATCTCAGAATTATGGTTAACATTGATGTTAATTTTTCTCCCTTTTATTTTTGGAGGTTTAAATTGTGTTTAAATGTCTGCTATCTTATCCCTTTATTTCTCTGAGGTACTTGCCAGGGTCACACGATGAGGGGGTGGGCAGCCTTCTCTCAACCTTATGCTCATTAACATCTCAGAATTATGGTAAACATTGATGCCAATTTCCCCCCCCCCATTTTTTTGGAGTTTTAAATTGTGTTTAAACCTCTGGTATCTTATCCCTTTATTTCTCTGAGGTATTTGCCAGGGTCTTGGAGTTTTAAATTGTGTTTAAACCTCTGGTATCTTATCCCTTTATTTCTCTGAGGTTTAGTTTAGTTTAGTTTAGTTTAATTAAATTTATATACCGCCCTTCTCCAGGGGACTCAGGGCGGTGAACAGCCAAGTAAAAAACATTAAAATACATTTAAGTCAAGTAAAAAACATTAAAATACATTTAAAATAAAATATTCAATGTGGCCCTAATTTAATACCATTAAAATTTAGTAAAATCTTAAAATTTTAAAAACCCCAAAAACTTTTTCACGCCAGCCCGGCTTGATAAAAATAATGCGTCTTGAGGGCACGGCGGAAGGTGGACAGGTCGTGAATTGTTCTTAAGTCTGGAGGGAGCTGATTCCAGAGGGTGGGTGCTCCCACAGAGAAGGCCCTCCCCCTGGGCGCCACCAGCCTACACTGCTTGGCTGATGGCACCCCGAGGAGGCCCTCTCTGTGGGAGCGCACTGGTCGATGGGAGGCAGTTTGTGGCAGCAGGCGGTCTCAGAGATACCTAGGTCCAATGCCATGGAGCGCTTTAAAGGTAGTAACAAGCACCTTGAAGCGCACCCGGTAGACCACCGGAAGCCAGTGCAGCTCGCGCAGGAGGGGTGTTATATGGGAGAGCCAATTTGCCCCCGAAACCACCCGTGCGGCCGCATTCTGGATCAGTTGGAGCCTCCAGGTGCTCTTCATGGGGAGCCCCATGTAGAGAGCATTACAGTAGTCCAGACGCGATGTGACCAGGGCATGGGTGACTGTGCACAGGGAATCCCGATCCAGAAAGGGCCGCAACTGGCGTATCAGGCGGACCTGATAAAAGGCCGCCCTGGTCACAGCTGTCAGATGGTCCTCTAAGGACAGCTGTGGATCCAGGAGGACACCCAGATTGCGAGCCCTTTCGGCGGGGGCTAGAGACTCGCCCCCGATAGTCAGAGATGGAATCATCTGACTATATCGAGACGCTGGGAACCACAGCCACTCCGTCTTAGAAGGGTTGAGCCTGAGTCGGTTTCTCCCCATCCAGATCCGCACAGCTTCCAGGCACTGGGACATCACTTCAAGGGCATCATTGGGGTGGCCTGGGGTGGAAATGTACAGCTGTGTATCATCGGTGTACTGATGGTACTTCACCCCAAACCACGGATGATCTCACCCAGCGGCTTCACATAGATGTTGAACAGAAGGGGCGAGAGAATCGACCCCTGGGGCACTCCATATGTAAGAGGCCTCGAGGATGACCTCTGCCCCCCTGCCAATACAAACTGCGACCGGTTGGAGAGAAAGGAGGAGAACCAATGAAAAATGGTGCCCCCTATCCCTAACTCTTCCAGCCGGTGCAGCATGATACCATGGTCGATGGTATCAAAAGCCGCTGAGAGGTCTAATAGGACCAGGACAGAGGAACAACCCCTGTCCCGAGCCCTCCAGAGATCATCAACCAATGCGACCAATGCCGTTTCCGTGCTGTGCCCGGCCCTGAAACCCGACTGGAACGGATCTAGGTATGATGATTCCTCCAAGTACTGGGGACACTGTCGTGCGACCACACTCTCAACAACCTTCGCCACGAAGCGAAGGTTGGAGACAGGGCGATAGTTAGCTAAAATTGCTGGGTCCAGGGAGGGCTTCTTGAGGAGAGGCCTCACCACCGCTTCTTTCAAAGCCATGGGGAAGTAACCCTCCCCCAAAGAGGCGTTAATAATTCCCTGGAGCCAGCCTCGTGTAACCTCCCGGGTAGCCAGCACTAACCAGGAGGGACACGGGTCCAATAAACATGTGGCTGCACTGAGCCTCCCCAGAATCTTGTCCACATCCTCAGGGGTCACTGAGTCAAACTCTTCCCAGATAACGTTCTCAAGACTATTCCCTGTCACCGCGTCCGTATCCACCCAGTTGGAGTCCAGTTCCCCCTGAATCTGAGCGATTTTGTCATGTAGATATCGTCCAAAGTCCTCAGCCCTGCCTTCCAGGGGATCCTCCCGCGCTTCTTGATGGAGTAAGGAACGGGTCACCCTGAACAGGGCTGTTGGACGATTCTCTGATGACGCGATAAGAGCAGAAAAATACTTCGATTTCTCCGCTTTTATTGCCACTAGGTAGGTCTTAATATGTGACCGTACCAGTGTTCAATCAGATTCAGAGAGACTGGCCCTCCAACCGCTCTCTAGGCGTCTTTTCCGGCGCTTCATCTCCCTCAGCTCCTCAGTAAACCAGGGAGCCGAGCGGGATCGGAGCCGAGTCAGAGGCCGCAAAGGCACAACTCGGTCCAAGGCCCCACCGGCCGCCCTGTCCCAGGCGGCAACCAGGTCCTCGGCTGAGTTGAGGGCTAGATCATCAGGAAGTGGCCCAAGCTCCATCTGGAACCTGTCCGGGTCCATCAGGCGCTTGGGGCGGACCCATCTAACTGGTTCCGCCTCCCTGCGGTGTGGGGAAGCGGTATGGAGGTCTAGGTGAAGGAGTGAGTGATCTGACCATGACAAGGGTTTAATGACTACATCCCCTATATCAAGACCACTCAACCACTGGCCAGAGACAAAAATCAAGTCTAGAGTGTGTCCTCCCTCATGTGTGGGGCCATGAACTAGCTGGGTTAGGTCCATGGCCGTCATGGAAGCCAAGAACTCCCGAGCCAACTCAGATGTTTCACCAACGGATGGCAGGTTGAAATCTCCCATGACCAAAAGCCTGGGTGTGTCAACCGCCACCGTGGCTATCGTGTCGAGTAGCTCAGGCAGGGCAGCTGCTACACGGCAGGGAGCCAGGTACGTAAGCAGCAAGCCCTTCTGAACCCCATGGCCCCATTTCAGAAGGAGGGACTCACAACCAGCTATCTGTGGCACAGTGGTCTCCCTTGGCCCAAGACCCTCATTAATAACAACCGCCACCCCCCCGCCCCTCCCCTGAGCCCTCGGCTGATGGAATGCTCTGAAACCTGGTGGGCAAATCTCCACCAGAGGGACACCTCCCTCCGGCCCCAACCAGGTCTCCGTGACACCCGCCAGGTCCATTCCCCCCTCAACAATAAGATCGTGAATGAGGGGGCCTTTATTTACCATGGACCTGGCATTGCATAGCATCAGCCGAAGACTCGGGTCCTGAGTATCTAAGCCACCCAGTATCCGGGGTGAGCTGTAGAGACCGGGACGCACAATCGCTTTTAAGCAGCGAGTGCGTATCCCCGATACATGATATGGTCTCTTGCTCCCGATTCCATATCTGCCCCTTCCCATCACCGTGCTGATGGCACAACCCTCATTCAAATGTCCATTTTCCATAGACTGCTCCCCAATCCCTCGCCCAACATCCTCTCGCTTGTTACCCCCTGCCGGGCTATGCGCCAGCCTAGGAGGATTTCCCCCCCAATCCCCCTTGGTTGTATTCCCAATTCCCCTTAAAACATATTTATACATTAATTTAAACAAAAAACCTCTTAAACCCCTTTTTGTTGCATGCCATCTCTCAGGGCTCCAAAGCCCGTCATCGAGGAAGGCCCTTGATAATACAGGGGGCCATCGCCGCGAGGGGGGGCATCTAGCAGTGCAAGCAGTTCCCTTGGAGAGTAGCCCATCACATAAATGGTGGGGTGAGGAGAGGGGGCTCCAGATCCATAAAAGTCATATTTCGAGGGGTTGAAGATGTAAAAAGATGTTGAAGAGGCTAAAGCAAGGAGGTTGAGGTTTGGGCCCCTACATTCTCCCACAATGAAGGGGCAGTCAGATTACGTGTCTGCAGGCAGGAAAGCCGACCCATCCATTCTCTCACAATGGTAGATGATAAGAAGTTCTGGTGAGCAAAACTCCGTTCCAGCCTGCTGATAAGAATAAGTTTCCATCGGACTAGCCTCAGTAGCTTCAGCCCGCCTACCATCTCTTTCCCCTCAAGCCATAAGTCACTGGATAACAGATGGAAATAGATGATATATTGCCAAGTTCGAAGGAGGGAGCAAAAACATTACCTATAAGGTAAATGATGATGATAGTAATAAAACGCCCAGAAGTTATATAATGGCCATAAGATGTATAGTTGGCCTGTAAGATGATCCCCGAGGCAGCTGGACAATAAACCTCGGTCTATTCAATCTGGGTCTGTGGAAGGGCGTGCTGCAAAAGATGGCATAGATGTCAACAAATGCCAGCAGCAACACCAGCGGCATCCTCACAGCAGCTTAGCAACTCCGGCAGCTCCAGGTTTTTCCAGCTGCCGGCATAACCCAGATAGAAATCTGGGAGGGTGCACCAAACCCCCTCTACCAAGGGGGGGGGGTGCACCAGGCTTCCTCCATGTTCCGTTCCTCCCCGCTCTGCCAGAGCTCTGCTGGACCCCCCGACCATCTCCAGTCCCATGGGGGCCAGCATTCAGGGACCTGCCTGTTGTCAGAGTCCGGCAAGGTTCTCCACAAAGCTCCACAAAACTGCTAGAATATCTTGAAGCGTGAGTAACGTTGAGAGAAGCCATCGCTGCGGCTGCCTATCCCACATTGCTCCGCCTTTTTCCCCTCGTTGCTGAGCTGTCCTAATACCTATTCAGGCAAGAGATGGCTCGTTAGGCATGTCCAGCCTTCGGCTTACTGGGCGTGGGGCCAAAACAAACAAAGTTGGCACCCAACGCCTGCAGAGACCCCCATTTCCTCACCATTTCCACAGCGTTCACCGGGGAGCTGCCATTCTAGCGCATGCTCAGAATCAGGATTTCAATCAGGAGGTACTTGCCAGGGTCACGTGATGGGTGGTGGTGGTGGTCAGCCTCCTCTCAGCAGGCATGTCATGGTTTCCCTATAAAAGCCTCTGCTATTCTATTCCCTTATTTCCCTCAGCTTGGCTCAGAAATGTTGGAAGGGAATAGTTAATTAGTACAGCGTGTGTCAAGCAGAGGGCACTGGTTTTCAACAAAATCATGTTTTACCTGTTTTTCAAAAAAACATGTTTTTACCTGTCACAGGTGTGACATCTATATAATATAGGTATATAAAAACACTCTGGTATTAAAATGCAATGTTGTGACAAAATTTCAAATCAATCGGTGAAGTAGTTTCTGAGATCTTAGATCATTCCCAAACGTACAGTTATATTTTTATTTATATAGATTTGAAATTAACTATTTTTTAAAAACATAGTCAGAACATCAACCCAGAAAATAAAATATAACACCTAACTCACATCATCATTAGCCATCGTCTTTTATTTAATCTAAAACCATATCAGAACACCCCTGGTAATAGTTTATCTGGCCTGGTTTCAAAAAATTTATTGATGCCGTTGATGATGGTGATCATTTAACATGAATTCAGATTGTGACAATTGAAGGATATGATTAATTCAAATAGTTTGAGCTGTTTTAGAAACTTTACTATTCAATTATTATAATTCAAAATCCACATGGAATGAAGAAAGATAAGCTACAACACATAAAACATTACTTCAAAGATTGTGAATTTATACTGCATGTAAACTGTACAAAAATTGACACCAACATAAGGAACCTTAAAGTTTTTTTAGCATCAGATGTTCTTTGGTGTTCATGGCAGGTCTCAGGATAATAATGTAGCATTTGGGGATAAAGATGCAGCCCAGTAAACCCAGGCCGGAGGCCAGGATGGAGAAGATCTGCACGGCTACCATATATTTCCCCTTGGTGCTCAGATATGTGGGGACAAAGGAGATCCAAACACTACAAAAAACCAACATGCTGAAGGTGATCAGTTTGGCTTCATTGAAGGCCCCTGGCAGATTTCGAGCCAGAAATGCCACCAAGAAACAGATGGCAGCCAAAAGACCCATGTAGCCAAGAGCAGAGTAGAACATGGTGACAGAGCCTTCATTGCACTGTAGCAGGATATGTTCTGGTTGGGAATGAAAGTCAGAATCTGGGAATGGGGGAAAGATTCCCAGCCATATCATACAGATGCCTACTTGAATACCAGAGCAGGATAAAACAATAGAGTTGGCCAGACTCTTCCCCAGCCATTTCCTCATGCTACTGCCTGGCTTTGTGGCCAGAAAGGCCACCACCACCATTACAGTCTTGGCCAGCAAAGAAGACACAGCAACTGAGAAAACAATGCTGAAAATGGTTTGTCGAAGGAGACAGGTCATTTTCACTGGGCGACCGATGAATAGAAGGGAGGTCAAGAAAGAAAACAGGAGTGAAACCAGGATAATGTAGGTGAGTTCACAGTTGTTGGCTTTGACTATGGGTGTTTCTCTGTATTTTATGAAGATTCCCAGAATAAAGGCAGTGGTTAGGGACAAAGCAATGGCAAAGAAAGCCAGGATGAGTCCCAACAATTCTTCATAGGATAAGAAGCTTATATTTTTGGGGATACACTGATCTCACTTCTTATTGGAATACTGGTCATCTGGACACTTTTCACAATGGGCTGCATCTGAAAAAAAATGGTTAGCATGAATCTGTTTCTACAGCTGTAGGAGCATGAAAACCACATCAGAAATCCATTACTTCATTTTGAAGGAATAATATAATATTTCTGCCCAGGGATATCCATATGACACAACATTAGTTAAAACAATCAACAGTCTTTTTAAAGGCTGAAGGTGAATGTGATTATCAGCTCTCAAAACTTGTCCTCTTTCCCAAAACCAAGCAAGAAGGTAACAACTCAATAGAAAGCAGCAACCTTTCATTGGTTTTTTAAATGCTCACGTCATCATACAAAATTTGGTGATAGTGCCCAATCTTTCAAAAGTTTGTGGATGCCTTCAAGAAATGTTATGTTTTTCTTGCTTCTTGATCAAATACCCCCCAAAAATCAATAGAGAATAATGATTGTATCCTGATTTTTTTGTTGCTTTTGGAGCCACCTACTGTACCTTCTTGCCCAGAGAATGTTCCTTCCCCACACAGAGAACAGTCGTAGCAGCAAACTGGGGCTCCCTCTCTCACAAGCTTGGCATAACCTGGGGAGCAACTTTCTGTACATCTTGAATAAGGCACCCTCTAAACATAAACAGAAAGATTAGTCAGGGCAATATAGGAATGAGAAGGATTGACTGAAATCAACTGGCTTCCAGAAGCTCCGGAGCACATTGAGTAAAATGAGTCAAGGAGTTGTGGCATGAACATTAATTACTCTGCTTGCAAGGGGCAAATGAAAGGTCATTCTCTTTCTCTATCAATCTCC
Source organism: Diadophis punctatus similis (assembly GCA_023053685.1). Classification (NCBI taxonomy): domain Eukaryota; kingdom Metazoa; phylum Chordata; class Lepidosauria; order Squamata; family Dipsadidae; genus Diadophis; species Diadophis punctatus. The sequence continues at coordinate 2,654,230 of JALIGW010000067.1, forward strand.
ATTGTAGATCCCAAAAGAGACTCATTGCCTTATTCTTCTTTCCAAAGGAAAGTAGTTCCATTGCAAAAGGTGTTTCTTCTTAGGGCATGTATGAGAATGCTATAACTCATATATATTTTTTTCTCCATCTTTGCTTTCTCAGGAAACATTCAACATCTAGATTTCTCTAGAGTCCTTATCTTTCTCTCCTACAACTGATCATTGTATCATCATATGCAAATGACTTTTTTAGCTGCCCTCATTTCCCTCACCACATTCTTAGTGATATCTTTCTCTTATGCAATTCAGTGGGCTAAAACCCTTCATATTCTGGATTTTCTCCCAAAGGTGCTTTTGCTAAAGACAACTGAATTTTGTTTTCCCTTGAAGACATTTTGCTTCTCATTCCAGAAGCTTCTTCAACTGCTGAATCTATATCCTGTTTACAACACAGTCTTTTCAGCAGTTCCAAATCCTTCCATTCTTCACCATTCAGTGTGAACTGAAAAATCTTCTTGGAAGAGAAGTGAAACATCTTCAAGGGAAAACAAAGTCCAGGTTCCTTTTGAAAAAGCACCTTTGGCAAAACTGTCTCCTGGATGATAGACATTCTGGATTTTTTCTTACTGAAAACAAGATAATTTATAAATTATGGCAACATATTCCAGTTTAATAATGTAGATTGCAAATCCCACAATACAATGCAGCAGGTTCCAGTGTGTGATAGATTATTGTTAAACCTCTAAAGTAAAATAATATCTAATAAATTAATGAGACTTTAAATTCTCTTATTTGGAAGTTATCTCAATTGGCCTCAATAAGAATTATTTCCGAGCAGAAAAATTTTCAGATATGGAGATAAATAGAAGAGCCAAACCCAAGCAGCCTCAACTACTTTGTTAAATAAAGTTGGCCATTGGATGGCACTTTGATTGACAGAAATCTTGACTTCCGAGGAGGCTTCTCTTTCTACACTCCCAATTTTCACCCCTGCATCTGATTTGTTCAAAACTGATGTCCACTGCATGATACCAATTGGAACTCCACTTTCATCAAAAGAAGTCCCATCTCTGGAAATATTGTGATGTTGGAAGTTTCTCAGGAACCTATGAAACTGCAGCAACATAGAAAAACATGACAATTTGAGCCTTCATTCAGTGTTTTTCTTGCTATTATTCTGGATTGGAGGCAATCTGAATAATTCAACCTCTTCAAATCACCACTACAATCTGAAAGATATTGATTTAGCCATGGGTGGGCTTCAAAAATTGTAGCAATGGGTTCTCTGCCCGGTTGCTGCATGGGCGTGGTCATGGTGGGTGTGTCCTAGTTGGCCTCCTGCACCATGGCAGGAGGGCAGTTTTCGCCCTCTCGTGGCTCTGGAGTCTCTCTGGAGGCCAGAAACATTTTTTGCCCTCCCTGAGCCTCCGCGCGGGGGGCCCTGCACTTGCCTGTCATCCAAAACGGGCCGTATGGAGAATCCTTGGAGGGGCCGGGTGGGGTGGGGTGTGAGGGGTGGGGTGGGGTGGGGCAGGGTGCGTGGAGCCAGTCAGGAGTGGGATTTGGGGGGTTTACCAAACTGCGCAGAATCTTCGCTAGAGGATCACCTGAACCCGGGCAAACCCGGAACAGCCCACCCCTGGATTTAGCATTTCATGGGAAGCTTCTTTCAGTCATTCTCCAGGACTTTACAGCTCTTTTTCAAATATTCATCTCACATTCTTGAAAACATAGAATCGGTAACACCACCACCATCAGGTGGCTTTGTAACTGGCTGACAAATTACATTCAACATGTAGTCCTCTAGCGAACCTCATCCACATTGAGGGAAGTAAGCAATTGGGTACCCCCAAGCTTCCATTTTAGGCCCAGCACTCTTCAATATCTTCAAAAAAGATCTAGGCGAGGGAATTGAAGGGGAACTCATCAAATTTGTAGACGACACTAAACTGGCAGGAATAGCCAACACCCTAGAAGACAAGCTCAAGATCCAGAAAGATCTTGACAAATTGAACATGGGCCCCTACTTGACAAAATGAAATTCAACATTGATAAAAGTTAAACATTGATAAGAGTTTTACACTTGGCAAGACAAACCAACAGTATAGGTACAGACTATGTGAAACTTGGCTTAATGCCAGTAACTGTGAGAGGGATATTGGAGTCCTAGTGTACAATCACTTAAATGTGAGGCAACAATATGTGGCAGCAGATAAAAATGCCAATGCACTCCTAGGCTGCATTAATGGAGGGATGGAATCAAGATCACATGAAGTTCTAATATTGCTTTACAAAGCCTTAGTAAGACCACATTTAGAATACTGCATCCAGTTCTGGTCAACACAATATAAAAAATAGCAATAGCACTTAGACTTATATACCGCTTCATAGTGCTTTACAGCCCTCTCTAAGCGGTTTACAGAGGTCAGCATATTGCCCCCAACATTCTGGGTCCTCATTTTACCCACCTCAAAAGGATGGAAGGCTGAGTCGACCTTGAGCCAGTGAGATCTGAACAGCTGAACTGCTGAACTGCAGGGCTACACTTTAACCACTGCACCACCTCGGCTCTTAAAGATATTGAAACTCTGGAAAGACTGTAAAGACGAGAAACAAAAATGATTAGGGGGCTGGAGGCTAAAACATACCAAGAACAGTTACAGGAATTTGGTATGTCTAGTCTAAGGAAAAAAAGAAGGACTGGGGAGACATGATATAACTTTTCTAATATTTGAGGGGCTCCTACAAAGATGAGGGGGGTCAAAACATTTCCCAAAGCACCAATAGGCAAGACTAGAAACAATGGTTGGAAACTAACGATGGAGAGAAGCAACCTAGAACTAAAGAGAAATTTCCTAACAGTGAGAGCAATCAACCAATGGAATAGCTTGCCTTTAGAAGTTGTGAGTTCTCCATCATTGGAGGCTTTCAAAAAGAGATCTGGACAACCATTTGCCTGAAATGATATAGGGCAGTGATGCCTACCGTTCCTGTCCTAATGTACCCATATATTCATACCTCTTTTACTCTTATTCATGCTTGTAATATTACATATATATTCAGTCATGTTTTATTGTTTAAACTTTGCTTATAATCATATATGCTTGACAAATAAAACAAATAACAAATACAAATACAAATCATATAGGCATAGGCTGGTGAAAAATGACTCTAAATGTTCCCGCAGTTTTCACCTAATTAAAAGTAAAAGTTTTCCTCCCCTTTCCAAACAGTCACATGGTCCAATCAAGGTGTCATCTGGTTGCCTGGTGACTTCACTCATCCTCCCTCTGGCCATTGCTGGGAATGTCCTTGGTTCCCAGGAGAAAGTATTTTGTTTTGGCTAGAAAAACCCCAGCTATCTCTATTCCTCCGTCCCTATCCCTCAGCTCCAGTGAGGCAACACTGAAGCATCAAAATGGCCTCAGTCAGGTCAGCTTCAGAGTGGACACTCACTCTCAAATACCACAAACTGGGCAACTGCTCTTTGGAATATCTCCCCCCCCCTACATCTAATTTCATATTGAGGAATTGGAAAGGGAGAATCAATGGAACCTCAAAGGAGAAGACTTACCTGCCATGGCTGTACAATCTGGGGTGGTTGATGGTCTCCAACTTGCATTCTCCTCTTACTCCGTTGGGAGGAAGAGGCAGCACGGAGGACCCAGGTCACAATTTGAATTATTTGGGAAATACAGGAGGAATCCTGAGACAGGATTCTTGCAATCACATCATGGGGTGGGAATTCCCAGTTCTCCTTTTCTCTGCATTTTTTCCAAACTTTCTTAGATAACACAGGACTTGAATAAGAACATTGGAACGCTTCCTTTCCATACAATGTGACCATAGATGCATAAGAATTAAAGTCATAATACTGAGTCCTTCTCTTTGTGTGGATGAGGAAGGAAAACAAAGCATATTTATTTTGGAGATCAACCCAGAAGTTCAAAATACCTACACTTAAAGCTGTCAAAGTTGTTGCAATCCATACCCTTCCCACAATGGATTTATTAGTCATATCTATGTTTTGTATTATTACTGCTAAGATTCCTGAGGCCTGAGAATCCAGTTGGCATACTATAATTTTTATTTGACTCTTGATAAGGGAAAGGAAGATTTCCCTTTTTTCTTGCATGAGAGTTTCTCCAGCACTTGTCTTCATATTTGCTTCTGGGACGGTTCCTGAGAGGACAATGCAAATCCCATTTTTTAGGGCTAGAACTTCCAAGCGTCTTTTGAATTTTTCTCCTTTTTCATTGTCCTGAGAAAGGAGGCCGATCCACGTCCATTGGAACTGCAGGAGCAGCTTGACAATTGCTGAGTAAGGAGGTTCTTGGTTTGGGGTCATCCGATATGAAAAAGGAAAATGGTGATTCTGCTCAGCCATCTGGTTGATGACACTATAGTTGATCTAAGATAAAAGAGAAGGTATTGGTAGTTTGTGCCAGTTTTGATGATAAAAGTCAGATGGTAAATCTAAGGGCCTTTCCCCACTGCTGAGAGACGTTTCAAACGATAACTGCATGAATTTTGCTAGTTCCCTTGATGTTCTGTCCTGTTGTCTTGTATGCTCCCTTTGAAACCAGGGAGCTCTGAATTATCTGTGGGTGATATTCATGGGTGGTTCTCGTAGAGCACACCCTTCTGGTCACATTATAACTCTGTGCATCACCCATCTACTCAGTCAATTAGTCAATCAGAATAGAGCTGGAAAGTCTTCTAGTCCAACCACCTGCTCAAGCAGGAGACCCTAGTCCAGTGTTATCAAACTCAAGGCCCGGGGTGCTTAGATCTGGCCCGCGGGGCCGCCCTGGAAATAGCAAAGGACCATCCCGCGGTGGACCTTCCCTCCGCCAGGGAAAATGGAGCTAGAGAGGGCCGCGCATGGCCCTCCCGAGCTCTGTTTCGGCTGCAGAGGGTTGCAGGAGGCTGTCCCAGACAAAAATAGAGCTTGCAAGAGCCATGCATGCCCCCCCCCCCCGCAAGCTCTGTTTTAGCTAGCAGAGGGTTGCAGGAGACCGTCCCAGTCAGGGGTGGGTTCTAAATTTTTTACTACTGGTTCTGTGGATGTGGTTTATTTTTGGGGTGTGGCTTGATGGTCATGTGACAGTGGGCATGCCTTCATGGTCATATGACTGGACGGGAATGGCTTTGTGGTCATGTGACTCCATGGGTGAGGCTTGGTGGTCATGTGACTGGGTAGTCATGGCCAACTCAATGTCACTGACATCAAGGGGTGCCTCGCCTGGCCCCTCCCCTCCCAGCTACTCCTTGTCACACCCAGCCTCAATGCATCTAGAGTTCTGTAAAAATGTTGTTCATTTTTTTTCAACTTTATTATCTATATATTATAGATGTACTTTCATGGACCACTGAAAGGAGGAAATGGATAACATGCTTTGCCCAAGAGTCTGATAGGCAACAGGCTTTTGGGGGCAATATATTTTCCAAAGCACCAGAAGGCAAAACAATAAGCAATGTATGGAAACTGAACAAAGAGAGAAGCAATCTAAAACTAAGAAGAAACTTCCTGACAGTGAGAACCAATATAGGTGCAGAAATATTTCAGTCATAATTTCACATATAAAATAGCCATTCGTGTAATACAACCTGCATATTGTTCAAAACAGTAATTAGTATTATGGCAGATGTTTGACAGCAAGCCTAAAAGTCAAAGATCACAAGAGTGCTTCTTTCTCTGTATTTATACAAAACATCACATACCAGGAATAGCATATTAAGCTGGACTTATGCAACCTGATGTACAAAATAAACACACACATATTTATGCTCTGGATTATAGACATTGAATGCATGTAAATCCCTGAAAAATATGTGGTAGCCCTGGGCAAAAGAAAGGCAGTAAAATCACTCAAGGTGTAGGGAGAGTGTAAAATATTAACACATGATAAATAATGGAACAATTAAAAATAATAGCCCAGGTTTTTTCTCTCTCTTCCTCCCTCCCTCCCTCCTTCCCTCCCTTCCTCCCTCCCTTCCTTCCTTCCTCTTTCTTTCTTTTGCTCTTTCTTTCTCTTTCATTGTCACATTCTCTCTCTCTCCTTTCTTTCTTTCTTTCTTCCTTCCTTCCTTCCTTCCTTCCTTCCTTTCTTTCTTTCTTTCTTTCTTTCTCATCTCTCTATCTCTTCCTCTTTCTTTCTTTCTCTTTCTTTCTCTCTTTCTCTTTCTTTCTTGTCTCTCTCTATCTCCCTTCCTATTTCTTTCTTTCTTTCTTTCTTTCTCTTTCTTTCTCTCTCTCTCTCAAACACACTTCCTCTTTCTTTCTTTCTTTCTTTCTTCCTTTCTTTCTCTTTCTCTCTCTTTCTCTCTTCCTCTCCCTCCCTCCCTCCCTCCCTCCCTCCCTCCCTTCCTTCCTTCCTTTCTCTTTCTTTCTTTTTCTCTTTCTTTCTCTTTCATTGTCACATTCTCTCTTTCTCCTTTCTTTCTTTCTTTCTTTCTTTCTCTCTTTCTCTCTTTCTCATCTTTCTATCTCTTCCTCTTTCTTTCTTTCTTTCTTTCTTTCTTTCTCTCTTTCTCTTTCTTTCTTGTCTCTCTCTATCTCCCTTCCTCTTTCTTTCTTTCTTTCTTTCTTTCTTTCTTTCTTTCTTTCTTTCTTTCTTTCTTTCTTTCTCTTTCTTTTTCTCTTTCTTTCTCTTTCATTGTCACATTCTCTCTCTTCTTTCTTTCTTTCTTTCTTTCTTTCTTTCTTTCTCTTTCTAATCTCTCTATCTCTTCCTCTTTCTTTCTCTTTCTTTCTCTCTTTCTCTTTCTTTCTTGTCTCTCTCTATCTCCCTTCCTCTTTCTTTCTTTCTTTCTTTCTTTCTTTCTTTCTTTCTTTCTTTCTTTCTTTCTTTCTTTCTTTCTTTCTTTTTCTCTCTCTCTCTCTCTTTCTTTCTTTCTTTCTCTTTCTTTCTTTGTTTTTCTTTCTCTCTCTCTCTCTCTCTCTCTCTCTCTCACACACACACACACACACACACTTCCTCTTTCTTCCTTCCTTCCTCTTCCTTCCTTCCTTTCTCTTTCTCTCTCTCTTTCTCTCTCTCCCTCTCTCCCTCTCTCCCTCCCCCCTCCCCCCTCTCTCTCTCACACACACACTTGGTCTAGGACAAACTGATCTGGCGATCACCAGAGCAGCAGTGGCGGGAGAAGGAAGAAAGTGGTGCATCCACGGGACCCAAGGCAGATGTGGGCAGCAGTCACCCAAAAGCTCTGCAGAAGCCGAGCACACCAGACCCAAAAGGTGAGCGAGCCTCACCATGTCATGGTGCCTCCGCTGGCTCAGGGCAGTGGGCTCAGCTGCAGCTCGGATGAGCCGAGGATCTGTGGAGAGCCTCCCACTTGTTGCATCCACCTCCCACCCTTCCCGGCCTTCGCCTGCACCTCCAGGATGTTTTCAGCCACCCACCTCCTTGACAGGCTGGCTGGTCTTGACGGAGAATGGCCATCTTAGCGTGAGATCGCTGGCACAAGTTTCAAGTCCTCATGGGTACAGCAGGAGAGGGCAGCAGCGAAAGAACAGGGTGGTGGCAAGAGAGGGCAGTGGTGGCAGGGAGGGTGCTTTGGGAGATGCTGGCTGGTGGAGAGAGGGGGCCATCGGCATGGAAAGCTTCTAACCACGTGGCTGCAAAAGTTGCCGAGCTGCCCCCGATCCCTGCCGCAGTTGCAAGCCCAGCAGCTTTGGGAGGTGCTGGCCGGCAGGGAGAGAGGAGCCTGCCTTGGAAGTTTTGTAGCCACGTGGCTGCAATGCTTGCTGAGCTTCACCTGCCCCCATCCCCATGCCTGCCACTGTGGTTGCAATGCCAGCAGCTTTGGGAGGCGCTGGCCAGGAGGGAGAGAGGAGCCCTCCCGGAAAGATTTATAGCCATGCGGCTGCAAAGCTTGCTGACAGCCCCCCATCCTCACCACAGTTGCAATACCAGTGGCTTCAGGAGGCGCTGGCCGATGGGGAGAGGGGTAGGTAGCACGAATGCTTACCTGTATGTAGGCAGGAGGCAGTTGGATGTGTTTGGCGAAGGCAAGGCAGGGTGAGCATCTCAGTGGGGGGATTGGTTCGGGGGCGTGACCAGCCAGAGGTCACAACCGGTTGGGGGAACCATGCCAAATTTCTGCTAATGGTTCTCCCGAACCGGTCTTGAACCAGTAGCAACCCACCACTGGTCCCAGTCGAAAACGAAGCTCGGGAGCCCATTTTCTCTGGCAGAGCATTTGGGCCACCACAGGTGCCCCTGACACAAGTGACATCATGCTGGCCACACCCACCTTGGCCACGCCTGCCCCCAAGGTCAAACACAACCCTGATGTGGCCCTCAATGAAATCAAGTGACACCCCTGCCCTAGTCCAACCTAGTCAAGCAGGAGACCCAATACCATTTCAGACAAGTGATTCAGACAGTCTCTTCTTTAAAACCTCCCAGTGATGAAGCACCCACAGTTTCTGAAGGCAAGCAGTTCCAATGGTCAATTGACCCAAAAGTCTTAATTCCAGTTTGCTTCCTTCCTGTATTAGTTTCCATCCATTGTTTCTTGTCCTGCCATCTGGTGCTTTGGAAAATAAATTGACCTCTTCCTCTTTGTGGCAGCCTCTCAAATACTGGAATACTGCTATACACTCATGGAATACCTTTTTAAACTGACAAACATATTACTTTCTCATAGATTATTATTGCTTATTTGATTGTTTCATATGTTGGGCTTGAAATATTGTTTGTTATATCCCCCCCAGCAATTGTTTAATATTGGTATATTATTTCATTGTCTTCATTCATATAATTGATTTCAAATATTTTTATATAAACTCTTTAATTGTCTGAATTTCTTTCAGACATTTGAAATGCAGAAAGTATGTGACATACTTTCTTCTGTCTTGTTCACTAGAGAAAGTATGTGAAAGCTGCTTTCTGGAGGTGCCTTCTAGCTATCCTGACCTAGTCCTTTTTTTTCTTCATATCTTTCTTTTGAATTTTTTTTACTTCAGTCTCAAGATTGTAAAAATGAGGAATTCCTCACTGTGAGAGTTATTAAGGGTTGGAACAGCCTGCCTCCTGCAGCTCCATTGTTGGATATTTTCAAGGAAAAAATGGACAGCAATTTGTCTGTAGTGGTCTGACCATTCCTCCTCTATCTAAGAATTTGGACTTTTTATTCTATGATTTTGTCGGAGGGGGATCTCTTTTGTATTGGTCACTAAATTTTCAAAATGTTTAAAAGTCACTGATTTAACCCTCATGTATATGTACCGTGTTTCCCCGAAAATAAGACCCTGTCTTATATTTTTTTTGAACCCTGAAATAAGCGCTTGGCCTTATTGCCATGCACTCAAAAGCCCGATTGGGCTTATTATCAGGGGATGTCTTATTTTGGGGAAAACAGGGTATATATATATATATGTATATGTATATATATGTGTATGTGTATGTGTATATGTATATGTATATGTATACACACACACATATACAATGCACACACATATACAATGTACACACACATATACACATACACATACACATATACAATGCATATACATGTGTGTGTGTGTATATATATATGTAGCATATACATATATGTGTGTATATATATATGTATGTGTGTATGCATGTGTATATATACATATATATGTGTGTGTTGTATACATGCATGCATGCATGCATACACACACAAACAAAAAAACAACACACACACACATATATATATATATGTAAATGTTCGTTTATTCAAAATCTTAAATATCCAAAAGTTCTTCACCGATTGCTTTGAAATTTTGAAACAACTTTGCATTTGAATACACACGTGTTTCTTTATGCCTATATTATATAGATGTCACACCTGCGACAGGTAAAACATTTTTTGGGGAAAAACAGCGCCATCTGTTGGACGTAAAAGCAACACATGCTATACTAAATATTTTGCAGGACGAATTTCATTGCCTCATAACTTCTGCAATTTAGTGACCTCAAAAGAAGAATTGATTGAAAAAGTATTTCCCAATATTCAAACCTATTATAAGAATCACGATTGGCTGAGTGAACGAGCTATTCTTGCGGCCAAGAACAATGATGTCTACGAACTTAACAATATTATTCTCACGGTCTGGCATCACTCAATAGGTTTCCCAGCAAAATTGACGGAGGACAAAGATTGTCGATGCCAGGCCTTCTCTTGGCAGGGACAGTAACTTCTTGTGATGCTTCACACTCTCCCTCTGCATCTGTAAATCAGGCAGGCAAGGGGGCTAGGCTGGAAGAGAAGAAGGAAAGGGAAGGGGAGGGAAGGGAAGGAAGAAAAGAAGAAAGAAAAGAGGGGAAGGGAAGGGAAGATAAAGCAAAGGAAGTAAATAAATGAAGAGGGGAAGGAAGGAAAGGAAAGGAGGAAAGGTAATAGAGAAGAAGGAAAGGGAAAAGGAAAGGAAAGGAGGAAAGGTAATTGAGAAGAAGGAAAGGGAAAAAAGAAGAAGGGAAGACAAAGGAAATAAGAAGAAGAGGGGAAGGAAAAGGAAGGAAAAGGAAACAAAAGAACAGCAAAGAGCAAAGAGGGGAAAGAAAGGGAAGACAAAGGAAAGGAATGGAAGTAAACTGATGAAGAAGGGAAGGGAAAGGAAAGGAAAAAAAGGGGGAAGAGGGTTTTTCTGACTCAAGGAAGTAACTCCAGGGTAACTGGGTCTCCCTGTGTGATGTGGCTGCATCCCGTCCATGGGGCACGAGAGGAGAGGAGATGGGGGGAGAGCAACAGAGAAAAAAAACGTATATCAGTAGTGGGTTCTAAAACCCTTTACTACCGGTTTGAGCGCGTGTTCGAGTGAGCGCGTGACGTACGGAACTAATTTCATTTGGCTTTACACCTGTGGAATTTTATAGATGCTCAAGACATTGGAAATATGATCAAAGAGTTCAGAATTCATCTCTTCAAGAATCGCCAGCAGGTTCTTTTCTCTTCCACATCTGTAGTTTGGGACATTCTCCTGCCCTGTAGATAGCATATCGAGCATGGCCTCATATGTCATTCTTGCACTGAAAAAGTTCTGATAGATGTTGTAGCCCAGGTTGATGTTGGGTAAGAGCCTTGGATTCTGGTTGACTTCATGAACAGCCAACAAGAAGGGCAGAATGTGGTAGAAGGTGTTCTCACTGCAACATAAGAAATTTCATCATCTTCAGTTTGGATTTTCATGAAAGCATGTCATATTTACTGTAGCTTTGTATCGATATAGTGCAGTGCCAAAAAGATAATCAGATAATCACTATTCAATTAAATTACTCAATTAATTTGGACTTTGCAGGTGATAGACATTTTTGAAATTTCTATGAGAAGAACAGTCCCATTGACACCACTAGGAGCTTCTTGCCAAAAGAAATATCAGAGAGAGATAGCAAACTTGTTATTTTAGGATCAAAGGAATCCTATTAAAAGCACAAGAACTGATTCTGCCTATCATTTCTCCACATTATGACTTGGGGAGGTGGGGAATGAGGAAAAATATTCTTATAGTTCAGTAACCAGGGAAGGAAAACGGTTACAATAGTAAGAGACCTCCACACCTTCTTTTACTCAAAAAGAAAGTATGAAGGTTTCTTACTATTGTAACTGTTTCAATCTGCTTAGAATAAACTTTTGCAAAACCAAAGCATTTATTTTATTTACTTACTTATTTGTACTCATTTCAGTTCACAATAATCCTTAAAATGTAATTAAAATCATATCCTTACCCCCAGGGACCAGACTACATAGCTCATAGCTCTCATCCCACATACTAACCCAATGCTTGGGGAAGATCTGTGTCTTCCCAGTTCTCCAGAATGTCAATAAGAGATGCTACCAAGTGTACATGTATGTGTTGAGATCATAAAATATGATTTCTTCCCGTTATATCACTCTGGAGATGACTAACAGCTGGATTCAAGGGCTGGATTGGCAAGAGATATTTCCTATCTGAAGATGGATTTCTCTTCAACAAGCCTTCTTTAGACCTAGAGATTTGCTGCAGAATATTCATGGCTTTAAAGTTATTGTCCTATATTCTACAGTTAACTACAGTTAATGTGATTCCTCTGTGACTAAACATTAACTTATCACATAAAGTCTCTCTTCTCCTTGAATTTTATCGCTTTTATTTTGTATCCCTTTTTTTAACCAAAAGGAACAGGGAAGCCACAAAAGTGGCAAAAGTGTTAAAGGGTGGAAAGAAAGAGTGGAGAGGGTGGTAGGAATTATAGAGCAAATGTAAGGAAGGGGAAGAAACAGTGGGGAGAAAATACAAGAGATCTCACTCTGTTCTAAGGTATTCATCCAATCACTTTATTGGGAGTTACTGCTTAACTATTGTTCATAAATAAATAAAATAAATATGAATAAATAAGTTGCTGACTCCACAATCCCAAGGTAATCATTTTGAAAGGAGGCAGAATCCATCCAGGCAAGATTCAACGTGGGACAATGTTGCCAGTGCCCAGTGTTGCCCAGTGTTGAGGCTGACACTTGTGGAAGATACTTTGCAAATTCAGGTTTTACAAAATCATCAGGTTCCCCAGGAGCCTTTCCTCTAAAGCAAATTGGGAGAAGCAATAATAACTTGCCTTTCTCAAGGTGAGGAATAGGAGAAATGAAATAATTCCTAGAAAAGACATTGGAGCAGGTAAAATCAATCACCAGAATCCTTGGATGTGCTGACAATTACCTTTTCAGTTGGTGGGTTGGAGGCTTGGAGAACGAAAATTGGTACAATCGAGCTCCGATTCCAGACATTATTCCAGTAATCCAGAAGTCTCCTGGCTTGTAGTAATGGAACCACTCCTTTTCTTCTATTATCACCTTAAATGGACATTTCATCAGCATACTGGCACAGGGAATTTGACACAAAAGCTGAAGCAGAAAAAATTGTATTTGCAGCAGCAGCAACATTTGACATACAGTATTCTGCAGGAGATCCTTCCTATAGTTCTTTCTTTGGCACAGAGTTAAATCTCAAAGATCACAGAAGACCACAATTACAGTGAAGAAAGTCCAGTTTGCTCCCAGATTTGGAAGAACTATGTGCAATTTCAGACTCCTTTACCCCAAACTCTGATCCCATCACAGGAGGCTGTTACAAATCAGATTATCACATGCTGTCTATCCCCTTTGTTGTCACATTGATTGGCCACTAATTGTGGTGGTGGAAATCCCATAAACCTTGTTCAAAGGAGAATAAATAATCATGATAATTTTAATAATTAGAAGGGGAATTGGGAACGAGCATTGCCATAAAAGTGTATTGTTGGAGAAAAGAGTTTGTTTGACTCAGGAGAATAATCCTAATTTGAAAGTTGAGAAAGGAACAATTCAGGGAAGTTTGATTGTTTTTAGTCTTCAGATTCTAAAGCTTAAAATGTGGAAAAACAGTTCAACAGTCTTGAACTAGTTAGGGGGCCATTATAATTCCATCTTATTCTGGCTGATGTGGATGAGGCCATCTTCCTCAATGAAGATTAGATACTCCAGAATGGTTAACTCCAGATCATGACATATTGAACAACCTATTGGAGCCCCCTGTCAAATGTCTTGTATCTTTCAAAATGTAGAAGACTATCAGTCTTCATGGTTACAAAGAAGATATAGTCAAAATTACCTGGGGCGTTAATCTGAAACAATGGCCCATTATTGACTTCTTCACAATAGCAATAGCAATAGCAATAGCAATAGCAGACTTATATACCATTCCACAGTGCTTTTACAGCCCTCTCTAAGCGGTTTACAGAGTCCGCATATTTCCCTCAACAATCTGGGTCCTCATTTTACTCACCTTGGAAGGATGGAAGGCTGACTCAACCTTGAGCCAGTGAGAATCGAACTGCCAAATTGCAGGCAGCCAGCAGCCAGCAGAAATAGTCTGCAGTATTGCATTCTACCCACTGTGCCTCCTCCTACTGATGTGATGACATTTGCTGTCTCTAAAATAAGTTATCTAGTAGGGAAAAATGTATGTACTCATATGATGCTATATGAGTACAATGGCTGAAGGTGAAGGGATAAACAAAATTTGAGGACCTGAGCCCAGGGCCATTGCTATATAATGCGCAGGTATGAGTTCTTCTGCTAAGTGTGCACCTAAGACCTCTCTCCATTGCATCCTCCAAAACCATTTGATGGAGTGTAAATTAATAAATAAATTAGTTATATATATATATATATTGCCTGGATAATCAGTTGCTTCAAGGATTAACGTTAATCTGAAACTCTGATTCCTCAGTTGTAGTCTCCAAAGTATGGACTCCAAAGATATGGGCCAGCTGTGGCTCCTGACAGAATCCACTGGTAAACTGTGTGTGTGCTGAGCTCTGGACACTGATCAGAATGTGAATAAAAATACATTGCAATTGCATTGGGGGGGGGCTTTGCTTTTCCAATGCTTTCTGAATATCCAAAGAGAGACAGTATAGAAGGCAGAGGTAATGGCATTGAGAGACCATTACCAAGACAAGGTCAGATAAAAGTAGTACTGATTTATATGACACAGCTTTCCTAATCTGTAATACACTGAAGGGCTGACTGACAAAAAGACAAAGAAAAGACACATGCAGAAAAACGTATTTATATATATTTTTAGGTAAAAGTATAGGTAGATATAGGTGGTGCTCATCTTTGATTCACAAATGAAGGTCAGCTTTGTCTGAAGATGCTTCCATGGTCAATTGAAATTAACTATTTTTAAAAAACAAAGTCAGAACATCATCCCAGAAAATAAAATATAACAACAACCTATATAGTAACCAAAACACACATCATCATTAGCCATAGTCTTTTATTTAATCTAAAACCATATCAGAACACCCCTGGTAACAGTTTATCTGGCCTGGTTTCAGAAATTTTATTAATGTCATTGATGATGGTTATGATTTAACATGAATTCAGATTGTGACAATTGAAGGATATGATTAATTCCAATAGTTTCAGTTGTTTTAGAAACTTTACTATTCAATTATTATAATTCAAAATCCACATGAACGAAGAAAGATAAGCTGCAACAAATAAAATGTTATTTCAAAGTATGTGATTTTATACTGCATGTAAACTGTACAAAAATAGACACCAACATAAGGAATCTTAAAGTTTTTTTAGCATCAGATGTTCTTTGGTGTTCATGGCAGGTCTCAGGATAATAATGTAGCATTTGGGAATAAAGATGCAGCCCAGTAAACCCAGGCCGGAAGCCAGGATGGAGAAGATCTGCACGGCTACCATGTATTTCCCCTTGGTGCTCAGATATGTGGGAACAAAGGAGATCCAAACACTACAAAAAACCAACATGCTGAAGGTGATCAGTTTGGCTTCATTGAAGGCCCCTGGCAGATTTCGAGCCAGAAATGCCACCAAGAAACAGATGGCAGCCAAAAGACCCATGTAGCCAAGAGCAGAGTAGAACATGGTGACAGAGCCTTCATTGCACTGCAGCAGGATATGTTCTGGTAGGGAATGAAAGTCAGAATCTGGGAATGGGGGAAAGATTCCCAGCCATATCATACAGATGCCTACTTGAATACCAGAGCAGGATAAAACAATAGAGTTGGCCAGACTCTTCCCAAGCCATTTCCTCATGCTGCTGCCTGGCTTTGTGGCCAGAAAGGCCACCACCACCATTACAGTCTTGGCCAGCAAGGAAGACACAGCAACTGAGAAAACAATACTGAAAATGGTTTGTCGAAGGAGACAGGTCATTTTCACGGGGCGACCAATGAATAGAAGGGAAGTCAAGAAAGAAAATAGAAGTGAAACCAGGAGGATGTAGGTGAGTTCACAGTTATTGGCTTTGACTATGGGAGTGTCTCTGTATTTAATGAAGATTCCCAGAATAAAGGCAGTGGTTAGGGACAAAGCTATGGCAAAGAAAGCCAGGATGAGTCCCAACAATTCTTCATAGGATAAGAAGCTTATACTTTTGGGGACACACTGATCTCGCTTCTTATTGGAATACTGGTCATCTGGACACTTTTCACAATGGACTGCATCTGAAAAAAATGGTTAGCATGTATCTGTTTCTGCAGCTGTAGGAGCATGAAAACCGCATCAGAAATCCATTACTTCATTTTGAAGGAATAATATAATGACACAACATTAGTTAAAACAATCAACAGTCTTTTTAAAGGCTGAAGATGAATGTGATTATCAGCTCTCAAAACTTGCCCTCTTTTCCAAAATCAAGCAAGAAGGTAACAACTCAATAGAAAGCAGCAACCTTTCATTGTTTTTTTTAATGCTCACATCATCATACAAAATTTGGTGATAGTGTCCAATCTTTGAAAAGTTTGTGGATGCCTTCAAGAAATGTCATGTTTTTCTTGCTTCTTGATCAAATACCCCCCAAAAATCAATAGAGAATAATGATTGTATCCTGATTTTTTTGTTGCTTTTGGAGCCACTCACTGTACCTTCTTGCCCAGAGAATGTTCCTTCCACACACAGAGAACAGTCGTAGCAGCAAACTGGGGCTCCCTCTCTCACAAGCTTGGCATAACCTGGGGAGCAACTTTCTGTACATCTTGAATAAGGCACCATCTAAGCATAAACAGAAAGATTAGTCAGGGCAATATAGGAATTAGAAGGATTGACTGAAGTCAACTGGCTTCCAGAAGCTCACGAGCACATTGAGCAAAATGAGTCAAGGAGTTGTGGCATGAACTTTAATTACTCTGCTTGGAAGGGACAAATGAAAGGTCATTCTCTTTCTCTATCAATCTCCATTGTGAATCCCAAAAGAGACTCATTGCCTTATTCTTTTTTTCCAAAGGAAAGTAGTTCCATTGTAAAAGGTGTTTCTCCTTAGGACATGTATCAGAATGCAATAATATATAGGAATGCTTTCTCTAGAGTCCCTATCTTTCTCACCTACAACTGATCATTGTATCATCATACGTAAATGACTTTTTTAGCTGCCCTCATTTCCCTCACCACATTCTTAGTGATATCTTTCACTTATGCAATACAGTGGGCTAAACCCTTCATATTCTGGATTTTCTGCCAAAGGTGCTTTTTCAAAAGACAACTGATCTTTGTTTTCCCTTGAAGACGTTTCGCTTCTCATTCCAGAAGTTTCTTCAGTTCTGACTGAATGGTGGAGTATGGAAGGATTTATATTCCTTGCAGTCATCTTGTCGTTAGCAGTCTTTCTGAAAGTTGTTGAGCCACTTGGAATTTATTCAGGGTCATCTGAACAGTGCAAATGGGTGTGGAACCTTCCTGCAATTGATGAATCTATATCCGGTTTGCAACACAGTCTTTTCAGCAGTTCCAAATCTTTCCATCCTCCACCATTCAATCAGAACTGAAGAAGCTTCTTGGATGAGAAGCGAAACATCTTCAAGGGAAAAGAAAGTCCAGGTGCCTTCTGAAAAAGCACCTTTGGCACAACCATGACCTGGATGACTGAGAATCTCCATAGGCATTCTGGATTTTCTCTTACTGAAAACAAGATAATTTATAAATTATGGCAACATATTCCAGTTTAATAATGTAGATTGCAAATCCCGCAATACAATGCAGCAGGTTCCAGTGTGTGATAGATTATCGTAAAACCTCTAAAGTAAAATAATATCTAATAAATTAATGAGGCTTTAAGTTCTCTTATTTGGAAGTTATCTCAATTGGCCTCAATAAGAATTATTTCTGAGCATAAAAATTTCCAGATATGGGGACAAATAGAAGAGCAAAATCCAAGCAGCCTCAACTACTTTGTTAAATAAAGTTGGCCATTGGATGGCACTTTGATTGACAGAAATCTTGACTTCCGAGGAGGCTTCTCTTTCTACACTCCCAATTTTCACCCCTGCATCTGATTTGTTCCAAACTGATGTCCAGTGCATGATATCAAAGTCACCAACAGGAACTCCATTTTCATCAAAAGAAATCCCATCTCTGGAAATATTGTGATGTTGAAAGTTTCTCAGGAACCTATGAAACTGCAGCAACATAGAAAAACAACATGACAATTTGAGCCTTCATTCAGTGTTTTTCTTGCTTTTATTCTGGATTGGAGGTACCCTGAATAATTCAACCTCTTCAAATCACCACTACAGTCTGAAACAGATTGATTCAGCATTTCATCGGAAGCTTTTTCCAGGACTTTACAGCTCTTTTTCAAATATTTATCTCACATTCTTGAAAATTTGGAATAAATAACACCACCATCAGGTGGCTTTGTAACTGGCTGAAAAATTATATTCAACATGTAGTCCTCTGGGGAACCTCATCTACATGGAAGGAAGGAAGCAATGCAGGGGTGGGTTCCAACTTACCTCGCTGCTGGTTCATTTCCTCCACTGTGGCATGGCCGTACCTCATGGGCACACGGGCGCTTGCAAAAAAACCCAGAAAAAAAAGCCAAAAACAAAATGGCGACACATGCACAGTGCCGGAAGCTCAGCTTCTGTGCATGCGCAGAAAAAATAATGGATTCCAGCTAATTTTTGGCCTTCCAGATGGTGGGGGGAGGTCATTTTCGCCTTCCCCAGGCTTCAGGAAAGCCTACTGAAGCCTGGGGAGGGTGACAAACAGCCCAACGGTCCAACCGGAAGTTTATTTCTGAACTTCCAGTTGGGCTGTTGTGTCCATTTTTCACCCTCCACAGGCTCCGGAGGCTTTCCTGAAAACGACCTCCCCACTGCTATCCGGAAGGCCAAAAATTAGCTGGAATCCATTTTTCACCATTTTTGGAATCCATTTTTCACCATCCACAGGCTCCAGAGGCTTCAGTGAGCCCTGTGCACATGCCTGGTGGGGCAGCGGGGGGGGGTTGTGCACACATGTGCGGGGGGAGGGCATTGCATTATGGGAAATAATGGGGGAGGACACACGCATGCGCTATCACGTGTGTGCACTTTCTTTTGGCACCCAAGCAAAAACAGGTTCGCCATCACTGCCCTAGAAGATAGGCTCAAGATCCAGATGGATCTTGACAGACTTGAACACTGGGCCCTATCTAACAAAATGAAATTCAATGTAGAGAAAAGTAAAGTCCTACACTTAGGTAAAAAAATCCAAAAGTATACATATAAACTGGTTAATAGCAGTGACTGTGAGAGGGATCTTGGAGTCCTAGTGGACAACCAGCTAAACATGAGCCAGCAGTGTGCAGCAAAAGCCAAAAAAGCCAATGCAATCCTAAATTGTATGAACAGAGGGACACAATCTAGATCAATTGAGGTACTAATACCACTCTATTAAGCCTTACTTAGACCACACCTGGAATATTGCATCCAGTTTTGGTCACCACACTATAAAAAAGATATTGAGACTCTAGAACAGTGGTTCTCAACCTTTCTAAATGCCGTGACCCCTTAATACAGTTCCTCATGTTGTGGTGACTCCCAACCATAAAATTATTTTTGTTGCTACTTCATGACTGTAATTTTGCTACTGTTATGAATCGTAATGTAAATATCTAATATGCAGGCTGTATTTTCATTGTTACAAATTGAACATAATTAAAGCATAGTGATTAATCACAAAAACAATATGTAATTATATATTGTAAAATATTTATTTATTAAGTGAATCGTGGCATTTGTTAAGTTAGTTACAGGATAGTTAAGTGAATCTGGTTCACCCATTGACTTCACTTGTCAGTAAGGTCGCAAAAGGTAATCACATGATCCCAGGACACTGCAATCATCGTAAATATTGATGGAGATTCTCAGTCATCCAGGGCATGGTTGTCCCAAAGGTGCTTTCTCAAGAGGCAACTGGACTTTCTGGTTTTTCTTTGAAAATGTTTCATTTCTCATACAAGAAGCTTCTTCAGCTCTGACCGGATGGTGGGAAATGGAGTCAGAGCTGAAGAATGAATGTGAAGCTAATGGATTCTTGGATGAGAAGCGAAATATCTTCAAAGAAAAATCAAAGTCCAGTTGCCTATTGAAAAAATTAATTTAATTTAATTTAATTTAATTTAATTTAATTTAATTTAATTTAATAATAGTATTTCTATGCCGCCCAACTCCCTAGGGACTCTGGGCGGCTTACAACAGTAAAAATACATAATAGAATAAAAAACAGTTTAAAACACAATGAAAAAACAATCAACATTTAAAATACATTCAACAATGCATACATACATGAGGCGATCTAAAGGACCTCATCAGAAGGTCATTGGCCCCAGACCTGCCGGAAAAGCCAGGTCTTGACGGCTTTCCGAAAGGCCAGTAAGGTGGGGGTAGTATGGATCTTGGGAGGTAGTTCATTCCATAGGGGCGGAGCCGCTACAGAGAAGGCCCTCCCCCGTGGACACGCCAGCCGACATTGTTTAGCTGATGGGACCTGAAGAAGGCCCATCCTGTGCGATCTCACTGTCATTGGGAGGAATGCAGTAGAAAAGCACCTTTGGGACAACCATCATAAATGTGAGTCAGTTGCCAACTTTCTGAATTTTGACCACATGTCCATTGGAATGCTGCAATGGTCATAAGTGTGAAAAATGGTCATCAGTCACTTCTTTTAACTTTGAATGGTCACTAAATGAACTGTTGTAAGTTGAGGACTACCTGCAAAGGCATCAGTCTAATAAGAAGTATGTCTAATAAGGCATTTAATTTAATTTAATTTTAATAGACGTTCTTATAGGCCGCCCAATCCCGTGGGACTCAGGCATGATATCTATATTCTATATTTCAATATACAGTGTTGTTGCTACAGAACTTTGTCCCCTTTATCATGAGATTATTAAATATATATACTGCCCATCCCACTATCAAGCAACAGGAGGCAAAGTCAAGGACTAGCTGTACTGATGCACAGGATTTCCACTCCTGTCATTGCTAATCATTATTTTCTCATGTGAATCGGGAGTCACAGAACTTGTAGCCCAAGAAAATTGAAGGGCAAATAATACATACCCAACATACCCAGCAAACAAGAATCGGGGCTGCAAATAATCGCCGCTGGAGAATCCCGAAACTCACTTTAAAAGTTGGACATGGAAAACAAAAGTACCTGGGACAAAAGCGCTCTCTCTCTCTAACCTGCTCGCAGGCTAATGGGACATGGGCGTAGGTTGCACAACATAGATCCTTTCCCACCACCACACTTTCTTCTGCGGAATAAACTGCAGCGGCTTATCCGACGCTGCTCCGTAATTCCCCCGAGGAACCGGCCCCTGCGCTACTGCGTGTGCTCAGAGGAAAAGGGGGCATGATGACGTATCGCGTTGTCACTGGGCCAGAGGAGCTTCCATTCAGAAGCTTTTCCCTTTTTCTCGTCTTCCGCCTGTGGGAGTTTCCGAGTGGAAGCGGGTGACCTGCTGCGTTACTTTTGAAACTGAGTGGCTTCTTGAAATGCATTTCCCCTCCACTGATCAGTAAATGCCGGGAGTTCTACGAAGAAGGGATTTCTTGGTTTTCCCGCTGGAGAGAATTGCATTTGGATGGTGATTGGTTGCGATCCCAGCCGGTTTGCTTAGTTAATAGAAAAGTGTGAATCCCAGCAGTTGGGTTAGTTCAGTTCTCCGTTCGTTTATAGTATAAATTTGTCTTTTCCGACGGTCTTAGGCGACCCCTGTGAAAAGGTCATTTGACACCCAAAGGGGTCACGACCACTAGGTTGAGAACCACTTCTCTAGAAAAAGTGCAGAGGAGAGCAACCAGGATGATCAGGGGACTGGAAACTAAAATATATAACGAGCAGTTGCAAAAACTGGGCATGGATAGTCTAGCAAAGAGAAGGACCAGGGGAGACATGACAGCAGTGTTCCAATATTTGAGGGGCTGCCACAAAGAGGAGGGGGTCAAGCTATTTTCCAAAGCACATGAAGGCCAGACAAGGAATAATGGATGGAAACTGATCAAGGAGAGATTCAACCTAGAAATAAGTAGGAACTTTCTGACAGTGAGAACAATCATCCAATGGAACATCTAGCCTTTGGAAGTCGTGGGAGCTTCATCACTTGAGACTTTCAAGAAGAGATTGGACTGCCATGTGTCAGAAATGGTGTAGGCTCTCCTGCTTAGCAGTGGGTTGTACTAGATGACCTACAAGGTCCATTCCAACTCTGTTAATCTGTTACAATCTGTTAAAATTTAGAGTCGGTTTAATATCAGGGTTCCAAGTAATACACCCGTAGCAAACAGGACTCCGAGGCAAGCAGGTTCCTCAAATATCAGTTTTATTGGACATATCATATAGGCATAGGCTGGTGAAAAATGACTCTAAATGTTCCCGCAATTGTCACCTAATTAAAAGTAAAAGTTTTCCTCCCCTTTATAAACACCAAGTCACATGGTCCAATCAAGGTGTCATCTGGTTGCCTGGTGACTTCACTCATCCTCCCTCTGGCCATTGGTGGGAATGTCCTTGGTTCCCAGGAGAAAGTATTTTGTTTTGGCTAGAAAAACCCCAGCTATCTCTATTCCCCCGTCCCTATCCCTCAGCTCCAGTGAGGCAACACTGAAGCATCAAAATGGCCTCAGTCAGGTCAGCTTCAGAGTGGACACTCACTCTCAAATACCCCAAACTGGGCAACTGCTCTTAGGAATATCTCACCCCCCCTCTACATCTAATTTAATATTGAGGAATTGGAAGGGGAGAATCAATGGAACCTCAAAGGAGAAGACTTACCTGCCATGGCTGTACAATCTGGCGTGGTTGATGGTCTCCAACTTGAATTCTCCTCTTACTCCATTGGGAGGAAGAGGCAGCACTGAGTACCCAGGCTACAATTTGAATTATTTGGGAAATACAGGAGGAATCCTGAGACAGGATTCTTGCAATCACATCATGGGGTGGGAATTCCCAGTTCTCCTTTTCTCTGCATTTTTTCCAAACTTTCTTAGAAAACACAGGACTTGAATAAGAACATTGGAATGCTTCCTTTCCATACAATGTGACCATAGATGCATAAGAATTAAAGTCATAATACTGAGTCCTTCTCTTTGTCTGGATGAGGAAGGAAAACAAAGCATATTTATTTTGGAGATCAACCCAGAGGTCAAAACCTTTGACACTTAAAGCTGTCAAAGTTGTTGCAATCCATACCCTTCCCACAATGGATTTATTAGTCATATCTATGTGTTGTATTATTGCTGCTAAGATTCCAGAGGCCTGAGAATCTAGTTGGCATACTATAATTTTTATTTGACTCTTGATAAGAGAAAGGAACATTTTCCTTTTTTCTTGCATGAGAGTTTCTCCAGCACTTGTCTTCATATTTGCTTCTGGGACGGTTCCTGAGAGGACAATGCAAATCCCATTTTTTAGGGTGAGAACTTCCAAGTGTCTTTTGAATTTTTCTCCTTTTTCATTGTCCTGAGAAAGGAGGCCGATCCACGTCCATTGGAACTGCAGGAGCAGCTTGACAATTGCTGTGTAAGGAGGTTCTTGGTTTGGGGTCATCCGATATAAAAAAGGAAAACGATGATTTTGCTCAGCCATCTGGTTGATGACACTATAGTTGATCTAAGATAAAAGAGAAGGTATTGGTAGTTTGTGCCAGTTTTAATGATAAAAGTCAGATGGTAAATCTAAGGGCCTTTCCCCACTGCTGAGAGATGTTTCAAACGATAACTGCATGAATTTTGCTAGTTCCCTTGATGTTCTGTCCTGTTGCCTTGTATGCTCCCTTTGAAACCAGGGAGCTCTGAATTATCTGTGGGTGATGTTCATTGGTGGTCCTCATAGAGCATACCCTTCTGGTCACATTATAACTCTATGGTTCACCCATCCACTCAGTCAATTAGTCAATCAGATTAGAGCTGGAAAGTCTTCTAGTCCAACCACCTGCTCAAGCAGAAGACTCTAGTCCAGGGGTATTAAACTCAAGGCCCAGTGGTTCGATCTGGCCTGTGGGGTGCTTAGATCAGGCCCACGGGGCCACCCTGGAGATAGCAAAGGACTGGCCCATGGTGCCTCTGCCAGCAAAAATGGATCGAGAGAGGGCTGCACATGGCCCTCCCGAGCTCTGTTTTGGCTTTCAGAGGGTTGCAGGAAGCTGTCCCAGCCAAAAACGTCGCTCGGGAGCCCGTTTTTGCTGACAGAGCATTCGGGCCACCACAGGTGCCTCCTGACACAAGTGAGGTCATGCTGGCCACACCCACCTTGGCCACGCCTCCCCCAAGGTCAAACACAACCCTGATGCAGCCCTCAATGAAATCAAGTGACATCCGTGCCCTAGTCAAACCCCCTGCTTAAGCAGGAGACCCAATACCATTTCCGACAAGTGACTGTCCATTCTCTTCTTTAAAACCCCCCAGTGATGAAGCACCCACAACTTCTGAAGGCAAGCTGTTCCAATGATTAATTGACATCAAAGCCTTAATTCCAGTTTGCTTCCTTCCTTTATTAGTTTCCATCCATTGTTTCCTGTCCTGCCATCTGGTGCTTTGGAAAATAAATTGACCTCCTCTTTGTGGCAGCCTCTCAAATACTGGAATACTGCTATACACTGGTGGAATATCTTTTTTAACTGACAAACATATTCATTTCTCATAGATTATTACTGCTTATTTGATTGTTTCATATGTTGGGCTTGAAATATTATTTGTTATATCCTCCTCAGCAATTGTTTAATATTGGTATATTATTTCATTGTCTTCATTCATATAATTGATTTCAAATATTTCTATATAAACTCCTTAATTGGCTGAATTTCTTTCAGACATTTGAAATGCAGAAAGTATGTGAAAGCCCTCTAGCTATCTTGACCTACTCATTTTTTTCTTCATATCTTTCTTTTGAATTTTTTTACTTCAGTCTCAAGATTATAAAAATGAGGAATTCCTCACTGTGAGAGTTATTAAGGGTTGGAACAGCCTGTCTCCTGGAGCTCCATTGCTGGATATTTTCAAGAAAAAAATGGACAGCAATTTGTCTGTAGTGGTCTGACCATTCCTCCTCTATGTAAGAAGTTGCACTTTTTATTCTATGTTTCTTTGAAAAAAAATCTCTTTTGTATTGGTCACTAAATTTTCAAAATGTTTAAAAGTCACTGATTCAACCCTCATGCATTCTATGACAGTGATGGCTAAACTTTTTGTCGTTATGTGCCGAGAGCGTGCATGCGTGCCGGCACCCGTAATGCCATATACCCCCTCTGTGCATGTTCGCATGGCACCCCATGCCTAAGGTGACCAGATGTCCCGCTTTTGGCGGGACAGACACGCTTTTCAAGCGTGTGTCCCGCGTCCCGCATTCTTTCCAAAAAGTCATGCTTTTTGGAAAGAATGCCGAAACAGCGGGACATCTGGTCACCTTTTGTCCGTTGCGTTGCCCTGACGGCTCGCAACCAGAAGCGGCGGTGTACGCGAGCCGGGAGAAATCTCTAGGCTGGCCCAGCAGTTGCCCCGGCGACGGGGGAGGCGCAGCCCCACCCTCTCAAAATGCCCGTCCCGTCCTGTGGCGCCACACACAAGGATGCGGGGGCGTGTCTCTGTGGCGGCGTCGCGGTGGGCAGGGCGGCCCGAGCGAAGGAGTCACATCCAAGATGGCCCTCGGGCTGGCACTGGCTCAGCCGGCCGGGGCTGCCGCCACAGCCTTCCTGCCGCCGGGGCAGCTGGGACTGGGGCACCTCGGGCCGGCCGTTGGCGGTGGGCGGGCATCCCGTGTTGGCTCCTCCAGTGGCGGCTGGAAGCTGGCTTAAGAGCCGGTGTCCCGTGAAGATGTGATGCGCGTCTGCCCCAAGCACAGCTGGGCCAACAACCTGGCCGTCCTCGAGTGCCTGCAGGATGTGCGCAAGGTCAGCGGGTGGCGCGGGACCCCCGGGTGGGCGGGGGGGAGGAGGAGAGCCAAGAGACGCTGGGGGCTGCTCCCCTTCCCAAGCCAGCCCCGCTCGCTCGCTTGCCAGCCAGCCCAAGCCACTGCCGACTCCAGGGCTCATTGGAAGCAGCGGTGAGGCGGCAAGGTATTTCCCCGCTTCTTCTTCTTTTTTTGTTGCGTTGCCGCGGTGCTGTTTGGATGACACTTGTTGCCATCTGGAGTTTTTCCAATGGAGAGTTCAGACGGGGGATGGAAAGGCTGGTCTCCCCGCTCCGCTGATTTGCTCTGCAAACTGGAAAGCGCAACTGGTGGTGTTGCCATTGAGCCCTGCTAAGTTTTTCCCCTCCCCTTGTTGATGGGAGCAATGCTAGTCTAAAGAAAATAAGCGGAGGGGAGGCAGCGGATAGAAAACAGCTGCTTGCTGTGGTTGTCGGTCTGCTTGTGATCTTAACGTAGGAGGTCGGTTGGTTCGTTCCGCTGCTGCCGAAGAGTGATGATTTCTCGCATTTGCCCCCATACTGCTCCAGTTAGTAGAGATTTGTGTGTTTGCATGCATGGGGAAAAGATGTGGGAGAGGTGACTGCGATGTCACGTTGTGCATTTTTAAATATCGAGAGGGAACTCTAAATGGAAACCTGGTGCTAGTAAAATAATACCAAACCTTCCTTCTTTTTAACTTGGGAGACCGAGTTGAGGAGAAAGCAGTAATTTTTCTGTCGCGTTCTTCCTTGGCTGCGCCGGCTCTTCTTGCTCAACGTTTTTCATTTCCGAAAGAAGGAATTTTCCTTCCTTCCTTCGGAATGTTAAGTTAATGGAGCCGGTGACTATGTCAATGTCACGCGAAAACTTGCCCAGTATAGTGTTTTTCCAGGAGCTGGTTTAATTTCTCCAGCCTCTTGAAGGGAAGAGCTTCCCCGCCTCGGCTTGGCGGAGGCAAATCAGCTGCTGTTTTTATTTGGTACATCCCGGTTTCTTTCCGCGCACCTTTCTTCAGACGTAACCCCATGGGGGTGTCAGTAGGTTTTACGCCCCCGAGAAGGATGTACGGCCTTTGAGGGGAGACGTTTACATTGGGGAGGCGAGCAAATCTGTTAAGCAATCCACCTGATTGAAATCGGCAGGTCGCTTTACAGAGGAGCGAGTCCCGTTTGCTCAATTAATCGGACCTTGCTCTGGTTTTACGAGCGGGGCTGGCTTGGGAAGGGGAGGAAAGGCCTCCCGCCTCCCCCCCACCCACCTGGATGCCGACATTAGTGGTCTTTTGCCCTCTGCGCATGCGCAGCGTTCTGCGCATGCGCAGAGGGCAAAACTCAAATGGCGGCCCTGCCCCCCGTCAATGTCCCGCTTAAAAAAAAGATATCTGGTCACTTTATCCATGCCCCCCGCACCCACGCATGTGCACGTGACCCCCAATGCATCCCCTGCGCATGCATGCACGACCCCCCATGCCCATATTTATTTATTTATTTATTTATTTATTTATTTATTTATTTATTTATTTATTTATTTATTTATTTATTTATTTATTTATTTATTTATTTATTTATTTATTTATTTATTTATTTATTTATTTATTTATCAGTTACATTTGTATGCCGCCCACTCCACAGAGACTCTGGGCAGCTATTGGGCCTAGTAGGCCTCCCTGCAGCCTCCTGGGACCAAAAACGGGCCGTGGGTGGTGCGCCACATAGATTTATAGAATCTATGACAAAGTCTTACTTTTCAAAAGTCACAAGTTTCAAAATTCCCAGTGGTCGCACCCAGGCCTTTTCTACTACCAGAGGCCTGCTGGCCTCATGGCCCGAAGCCAAAGTCTTTTACCTAGGAGCTGGTGAAAATGTTTCCTTAGATTTCACATTCTTATAGCTTTGCCATCATTTGAATAAAACACTTCAGCTTCTCTGCCTCTACCTCTAGCTAAGATTCTGTGCAGTTCAGAGAACCCCCAAATCCCACTTCTGGCTGGCCCCACCCCGCCCACCCCATTCCTCCCAGGAGTCCCCACATGGCCAGTTTTGGATGCAGGTAAGGGCATGCGGGGAGGCTCAGGGAGGGTGAAAATCAGGCCTATTGGAAGTTTGGGAAGGCTGTTAATGGGCCTGTTTCCAGCCTCCAGAGGCCTCCGGAGCCCCGGGAAAGCCGTTTTTGCCCTCCCAAAGGCTCAAGGAAAGCCTCCAGAGCCCGGGGGGACAAAAATGGAATGTGGTGTAGGAGGCCAACTAGGCCACACCTACCATGGCCATGCCTACCCAGCACCGGGCAGAGAACCCCTTGCTAATATTTTTGAAGCCCACCCCTGGAAAGGAGCTATGGGGACCCCAATGGATTGTAAATGAGCATGAGGTATCGGGGGAGACTTTTGGTGGCCCCTTCCAACACCAGGCTCTGCATGGCCTTTCCGACCCTGAGATACCTCATGTGCATTTAACAGCCTGTGCATTTGATTAGCAAATACATCGAGCAAATCTGGGAGGGATCACGTTTATTTAATGTGATTCAATCAAATGGATCCAAATGTAATTGGCAGGCTTTATTATATTGGTAACTTGAGGGTTACCTGTACAGTGTGTGTGTGTGTGTGTGTGTGTGTGTGTGTGTGTGTGTGTGTGTGTGTGTGTGTGTGTGTGTGTGTGTGTTTGTTTGTATGGGTATGTATATTATTGTCATTAGTTGCGAAGTCATGTCCGACCCATCGCAACCCCATGGACAACATTCCTCCAGGCCTTCCTGTCCTCTACCATCCCCCGGAGTCCATTTAAGCTCATGCCTTTGTCTCGGCGAATTGGGAGTGGGAGGCACAGTTTTACAGTGGTTCGCCTCTTACCTCGCCGATAGGATGCAGTCGGTGTTAACAGGAGGACAGAGGTCGTCTCCTAGGCCCCTGACTTGTGGGGTGCCTCAGGGTTTGGTCCTCTCGTCTATTCTGTTCAACATTTACATGAAACCGCTGGGGGAGATCATCCATCGACACGGGGTGAGTTTTCAACAGTACGCTGATGACACCCAGCTGTACATTTCCACCCCGTCTCAATTCAGGGAGGCAGTGGATGTAATGTGCCGATACCTGGACGATGTCAGGATCTGGATGGGGAGGAACAGGCTCAAGCTTAACCCTGACAAGACTGAGTGGCTCTGGATATTGCCCCCTAAGGACTATGTTGACTGTCCCTCCTTGGTTCTTGGGGGAGAAAAACTAACTCCCTCGGAACAGGTTCGCAATTTGGGAGTTCTCATAGATCCACAGCTAAAATTAGACCAACATCTTACAGCTGGGGCTAGGGGAGCCTTTGCACAGGTTCACCTGGTGCACCAATTGCGACCATACTTGGAGAAGGAGGCTCTACTCTAGGACTGACCTGTTTGATCACCTTGCAGTCCAAGGGATTCGCAGGAGTCTTCTCCAGCACCATAGTTCAAAGGCCTCAATTCTTTGGTGCTCAGCCTTTCTTATGGTCCAACTTTCACAGCCATACATTGCAATCAGGAAAACCATAGCCTTGACTATACACACTTTTGTTGGCAGGGTGATGTCGCTGCTTTTTAGTATGCTGTCTAGATTTGCCATAGCTTTCCTCCCCAGGAACAAGAGTCTTTTAATTTATTTGCTGTAGTCCCCATTTGCGGTGATCTGATATCTAGTTCCTCTGCCTCTTTGAAATCCTGCCTATACTTCTGGAAGTTTTCTGTCTACATACTGCTGGAGCCTAGCTTGTAGGATTTTAAGCATAACTTTGCTAGCATGTGAAATGACTCCAATGGTGCAGTAGTTTGAACATTCTTTGGCATTGCCCTTCTTTGGAATTGGAATGGAAACTGATCTTTCCCAATCCTGTGGCCACTGTTGAGTTTTCCAAATTTGCTGGCAAATTGAGTGTAGCACTTTTACTGCATCGTCTTTTAAGATTTTGAATAGCTCAGCTGGAATACTGTCATCTTCACTAGCTTTGTTGTTGTTCAGACTTCCTAAGGCCCAGTTGACTTCGCATTCCAAGATGTCTGGCTTGAGGTCAGTGGCCACCCCATCGTGGTTATCAGGGATGTTACGCTCATTCTTGTAAAGTTCTTCTGTGTAATTTTGCCACCTCTTCTTAATCTCTTTTCTCTCTGTTAGGTCCCTGCCATTTTGGTCCTTTATCATGCCATCCTTGCATGAAACGTTCATATCTTCAATTTTCTTGAAGAGATCTCTGGTCCTCCCTATTCTATTGTTTTCTTCTATTTCTTTGCACTGTTCATTTAAGAAGGCATTCTTATCTCTTCTAGTTATTATCTGGAATTCTGCATTCAATTGGGTGTATCTTTCTCTTTCTCCCTTGCCTTTCGCTTCCCTTCTTTCCTCAGCTATTTGTAAAGCTTCATCAGACAGCCATCTTGCTTTCTTGCATTTCTTTTTCTTTGGGATGGTTTTAGCTGCTACCTCTTCTACAATGTTGTGAACCTCCATCCATAGTTCTTCAGACACTCTGTCTATCAGATCTAATTCCTTAAATATGGTTGTCACCTCTACTGTATATTCATCAGGTTTATGATTTAGTTCATGCCAGAGGTGGGTTCCAATTTTTTTTGCTACCACTCTGTGGGCGTGGCTTATTTTGTGGACATGGCTTGATGGTCATGTGATGGTGGGCGTGCCTTCATGGTCATATGACTGGGTGGGAGTGGTTTGGCAGTCATGTGACTGGGTGGGAGTGGCTTTGCGGTCATGTGACTAGGTGGGGGTTTGCTGGGTGGTCATGTGGCTGGGTGGTCATGTGGCTGGGTGGTCATGTGGCTGGGTGGTCATGTGACTGGGTGGGCATGGCCAACTTGACATCACTCGCGTCAAGGGTTAGGGTTAGGGTGCCTGGTCTCTCCTCGTCTCAAAGGCCTCACTGAGATACAATTTCCTTGTCTATTTACTACTACTGAACATCCAAAATATACTATTTAATCCTATGTATATATGTCATATGTGTACATACATATTACACACAGACACACAAAAGGATATATTATCTACTATATATATTGTATGTGTATGCACACACACACACACACACACACACACACACACACACATACACACACACCTCTTCTAAAACTACACATTCAACCTCACTTACTGCATTTGGAAAAACACACCCAGAGTCCACTTTCTGCCACACTTTTAACCATAACTTCTGTACATTAGAACATTACACATGCCTTCAGATGTTCTTCCCTAGCTTGCACATCATTGTTAGAGCCAGGAAATGTCATGGATTGAGTAAAATGTGGTGAAACTCACTTAACAACGTTCTTGCTTAGTAACCAAAATTTTGGGCTCAATTGTGGTCATACGTAAAGGACTATCTCTGCCTTCCTCTGCATGGCATCCTTGTCCTAGTAAACTCCTTGTCCTTTTTGGCAATTTTCCTCTCTGTTAGAGGCACCAAAATAATCCAGACAATGTAAGGTTTCCTGCTGCAGCACGGGGTTGGACTAGATGACCTCTGAGATATCTTCCAGCCCTAAATTGTTGTGCTGTTTCAAAGTGTCTTCTGAAGCCACGTCTAGTACCAGGGTTTGTGGTACTTTCTCTCTCTCTCTCTCTCTCTCTCTCTCTCTCTCTCTCTCTCTCTCTCTCTCTCTCTCTCTCTCTCTCTCTCTCTCTCTCTCTCTCTCTCTCCTCCCTCCCTCACACCCTCCCTCCCTTCTCTTTCCTTTTTTCTTTCTCTTTCTTTTTTCTTTTTTTCTTTTTCTTTTTCTTTTTCTTTTTCTTTCTTTCTCTCTCTCTCTCTTTCTCTCTCTCTCTTTCTCTTTCTCTTTTTCTCTTTCTCTCTGTTTCTTTCTCTCTCTCTTTCTTTCTCTTTCTTTCTTTCTTTCTTTCTTTCTCTTTCTTTCTTTATCTCTTTTTTCTTTCTTGTCATTCTCTCTCTCCCTTCCTTCCTCTTTTTCTTTTTCTATTTTTCTTTCTCCCTCTCCCTCTCCCTCCCTCCCTCTCTCTGTCTCTCACCCACCCTCCCTCCCTCCCTTCCTGTGAAGAACCCCAGAAGGTCTTTGGTAGCAGGGAAAAAACAGATGTTTTAAAACTGAGAATGTGCCCATTAATCATCTGGCATTCTTAGAGCTCCACTGTTGATTAGCTGAGAAAGATAGCTTAGCAGCCACTTACAATAAGCTCTCAACTCAAACTTCGTGCATGTGGGGATACCCAAACAGTGAGAGTTTCACTCTTTCTTTCTCCCTTGAAGCCCCCCCTGCACCCCTTTTGGGCCTAGAAAGCCTCTCTACATCCCCTTAGGAGCCAAAAGGGGCTCAGGGGGTGCGGCACCTCCCTGCACCCCATTTTGGGCCTAGTAAGCCTCCCTACAGCCCCCTGGGAACCAAAAGGGGCCTGGGAGGACTCTGGAAGCAGGGGTGGGTTCAAACTTACCTCGCTGCCAGATCGCTTCCTCCCGCGCTGTGTGCCAAAAAACCAAAGCCGAAAAATAGATGGTAACCGCATGCACAGTGCTGTAACTCGGCTTCTGTGCATTCTTAGAAGGAAAAGAGTGTTTGTTATGACCATCGTATTCTCTTGACAAAATTCTACCAGCCCATGCCCTGCTTCATTTTGTACTCCAAGGCCAAACTTGCCTGTTATTCCAGTTATCTTTTGGCTTCCTACAATAGCATTATAATCCCCCATGATGATAAGGACATCATTTTTTGGTGTTAATTCTAGAACGTACTGTAGAGCTTCATAGAATTGGTCAACTTCGGCCTCTTAAGCACCAGTGGTTGGGGCATAGACTTGGACTACTGTGATGT
Source organism: Diadophis punctatus similis (assembly GCA_023053685.1). Lineage (NCBI taxonomy): Eukaryota > Metazoa > Chordata > Lepidosauria > Squamata > Dipsadidae > Diadophis > Diadophis punctatus. Next base: position 2,686,684 of record JALIGW010000067.1, read on the forward strand.
TGAATGGTTTGCCTTGGATTCACACTGAGATCATTCTGTCATTTTGGTAATTGAATCCCAGTACTGCTTTCCCTACACTTTTATTGACTATGAAGGCTACTCCATTTCTTCTGAGGGATTCTTCCCCGCAGAAGTATACATGATGGTCATCTAAATTAAATTTACCCATTCCTATCTATTTTAGTTTGCTGATTCCTAAGATGTCGATGTTCAGTCTTGACAACTCTTGTTTGACCATGTCCAGGTTGCCTTGATTCATGGATCTTACATTCCAGGTTCCTGTGGAGAATAGATCTTTACAGAATCAGTCTTTCCTTTCAGCACCAGATACATCCAGAGCTCAGCATCCTTTCGGCTTTGGCCCAGTCGCTTCATTCTTTCTGGTGCTACTAGTACTAGCTCTCTGCTCATTCCCAGTAGCATATTGGACACCTTCCGACCTGAGGGGCTCATCTTCCAAGGTCATATCTTTTTGCCTTTTGGTACTGTCCATGGGGTTTTCATGGCAAAGATACTGGAGTGGATTGCCATTTCCTTCTCCAGTGGATCACATTTTGTCAGATCTCTCTGCTATGACCTGTCCATCTTGGGTGGCCCTGCATGGCATAGCTCATAGCTTCATTAGGCTAGGTAAGTCCCTTCACCACGACAAGGTAGTGATCCATGAAAGTGATATATGTATATACACACACATATACAATGTGTGTGTGTGTGTGTGTGTGTGTGTGTGTGTGTGTGTGTGTGTGTGTGTATGTGTGTGTGTGTGTGTGTGTGTGCAGTGGTGGGCTGCAACCGGTTTAACATCAGGTTCTGTGAGAGAGTGCTTTGTGTGAATGCGCAGCATTCAAAATACACCAATTTCAAGCTCTACAGCTTAACTTCTAGGGCAGCCCCAGTAAGTAAAACAGCTGAGGCGCAGAAATCCACTGTGCTGTGTGAATCAGCTGAACTGAAAAACACAGAAATATAGGACAGGATAGGGCAGGGATGGGTGGGTGGAGCCAACTGATCACCGGAACTATCAGTTCACTAGAACCGGTCCAAACCGGCGGCAGCCCAACACTTTATGTATACACACATACTTTGTGAATTAAAAATTCTTTCAACTCTTCTAATATTTACTCTCTGAATTTCAATTTATTTGAAGAAATATATACAAGTTCTGCCTTCTAGGCAAATCTGAACAATTTACAATACGGAATTAATTTTATTTGGCTTTATACCTGTGGAATTTTATAGATGCTCAAGACTTTAGATATATGATTAAAGAGTTCAGAATCCATCTCTTCAAGAATCGCCAGCAGGTTCTTTTCTTTTCCACATCTGTAGTTTGGGACGTTTTCCTGTCCTGTAGACAGCACATCCAGCATGGCCTCATATGTCATTCTTGCACTGAAAAAGTTCTCATAGATGTTGTAGCCCAGGGTGATGTTGGGTAAGAGTCTTGGATTCTGGTTGACTTCATGAACAGCCAACAAGAAGGGCAGAATGTGGTAGAAGTTGTTCTCACTGCAGCATAAGAAATTTCATCATCTTTTTTGCTCTATATCAACTTATGTGCTCAACTTAAAAGCAATTGTGTTCTTTTTGCCAATGATGTAAAATTATTCAATTCTACACATAATTCTGTTGTTTTGCAAAGTGATCTCGACTATGTGTCTGAATGGTCATTTATTTGGCAACCTCAAATTTTGATTAATAAATGCTCTTTCTTACATATTGGTAAAGTTAATCAGAATGTCAAGTATAAGCTAGGTGGCATTGATCTAGCAGATGACCCTCACCTTGTTAAGGATCTAGGTGTACTTATCTCTGATGATTTATGCTCCAAAGCTCACTGTAACAGCATTGCTAAAAAAGCATTAAGAGTTGTAAACATAATTTTGGGAAGCTTTCTTTCTGGAAACATTGTATTGCTAATTAGAGCTTATAAAACTTATGCTAGACCAATTTTAGAGTATTCTTCAACTGTTTGGAATCCTCACTATATATCTGACATCAGTACAATCGAGCGGGTTCAGAAGTACTTCACGAGAAAAGTCTTGCACTCTTCTGTACACAATAGAATTCCTTATGCTACTAGGCTCGAAATTCTCAGTTTGAATAACTTATAACTGTGTCGCTTGCGGTGAGATGTAGGTATTGCATACAAAATTATATGTAGTAATGTTTTACCTGTAAATGACATTTTCTGTTTTAATCGCAATAATATGCGGCGAAAAACCGCTATAAACTCCATGTAAATTGTTCTAAACTTGACTGTAAAAAATATGATTTCTGTCATAGAGTTGTCAAATTCTGGAATGCTCTACCTGATTCAGTTGTCTCAGCTACAAGTTTTCACAATTTCAGTCACAAATTGACTTCTGTGGACCTTACTTCATACTTAAGGGGTCAATAGAGGGAGCGTGCATAAGTGCACTAACGTGCCTATTGTCCCTGTCATTGTATTTTTATTCTCTTATTCTTGTTTTTGTTTGACAAATTCCAATGAATAATAAATAAATAAATCTTTAGCTTGGATTTTCATGAAAGTATGTTATATTTACTGTAGCTTTATATCTATATAGTGTAATGCCAAAAAGATAATCAGATACTCATTATTGAATTAAATTATTCAATTTATTTGGACTTTGTAGGTGATAGACATTTTTGAAATTTCTATGAGAAGAACAGTCCCATTGACACCACTAGGAGCTTCTTGCCAAAAGAAATTATTTCTTTTTATCAGAGAGAGATAGCAAGCTTGTTATGTCAGGATCAAAGAAATCCTCTCAAAATCACCAGAACTGATTCTGCCTATCATTTTCTCCACCTTATGACTTGGGAGGAAAAATGAGGAAAATTATTCTTATACTTTAGTAGCCAGGTAAGGAAAACAGTTACAATAGTAAGAGACCTTCACACCTTCTTTTACTCAAAAATGAAGTGTGGAGGTTTCTTACTATTGTAACTGTTTCAATCTGCTTAGAATAAACTTCTGCAAAACCAAAATATTTATTTTATTTACTTACCTATTTGCAAATCTAATATATCACTCATATCAATTCACAACGATCCATAAAATGTCATTAAAATCATACCCTTAACCCCCAGGCACCAGACTACATATGCTCATAGCTCTCAACCCCCATCCTAGCCCAATACTTGGGAGAAGATCTGTATCTTCCGACGCCTCCAGAACGTTAATAAGAGATGCTACCATGTGTATATTGTGTACGTTGTGATTATATTATATGATTTCTTCCTGTTATGCCACTCTGGAGATGACTAACAGCTGGATTCAAGTGCTGGATTAGCAAGAGATATTTCCTATCTGAAGATGGATATCTCTTCAACAAGACTTTTTTAGAATTAGATATTTGCTGTAGAATATTCATGGCTTTAGAGTTATTGTCCTATATTCTACAGTTAACTACATTTAATGTGATTCCTCTGTGACTAAACAATAACTTATCACTCAAAGTCTCTCCCCTCCTTGAATTTTATTCCTCTTATTTTGTATCCCTTTTTCAAACCAAAAGGAACAGGAAAGCCACAAAAGTGGCAAAAGTGTTAAAGGGTGGAAAGAAAGAGTGGAGAGGGTGGTAAGAATTATAGAGTAAATGTAAGGAAGGGGAAGAAACAGTGGGGAGAAAATACAAAATATCTCACTCTGTTCTAAGGTATCATCCAATCACTTTATTGGGAGTTAGAGCTTAACTATTGTTAATAAATAAATAAAATAAATATGAATAAATAAGTTGCTGACTCCACAGTCCCAAGGTAATCATTTTCAAGAGCAGGCAGAATCCATCCAGGCAAGATTCATCGTGGGACAGTGTTGGCAGTGCCCAGTGTTGCCCAGTGTTGAGGCTGAGACTTGTGGAAGAAACTTTGCAAACTCAGGTTTTACAAAATCATCAGGTTCCCCAGGAGCCTTTCCTCTAAAGCAAATTGGGAGAAGCAATAATGACTTGCCTTTCTCAAGGTGAGGAATAGGAGAAATGAAATCATTCCTAGAAAAGACATTGGAGCAGGTAAAATCAATCACCAGAATCCTTGGACGTGCTGACAATTACCTTTTCAGTTGGTGGGTTGGAGGCTTGGAGAATGAAAATTGGTACAATAGAGCTACTATTCCAGACATTATTCCAGTAATCCAGTAGTCTCCTGGCTTGTAGTAATGGAACCACTCCTTTTCTTCAATTATCACCTTAAATGGACATTTCATCAGCATATTGGCACAGGGAATTTGAGACAGAAGCAGAAGCAGAAAAAACTGTATATGCAGCAACAGCAACATTTGACATATACAGTACAATATTCTGCAGGAGATCCTTCTTATAGTTCTTTCTTCAGCACAGAGTTAAATCTCAGAGATCACAGAAGACCACAATTACAGTGAAGAAGGTCCAGTTTTCCCCCAGATTTGGAAGAGCTATCTGCAATTTCAGACTGCTACAGTATTTGCCCAGCTTTACCCCAAACTCTGATCTCATCACAGGAGGCTGTTACAAATCAGATTATCACATGCTGTCTATCCTCTTTGTTTTCACATTGATTGGCAACTAATTGTGGTGGTGGAAATCCCATAACCCTTGTTCAAAGGAGAATAAATAATCATGATTATTTTAATAATTAGAGAGGGAATTGGGAACGAGCATTGCCATAAAAGTGTGCTGTTGGAGAAAAGAGTTTTGTTTGACTTAGGATAATAATCCTAGTTTGAGAGTTGAGAAAGAAACAATTCAAGGAAATTTGATTGTTTTTAGTCTCCAAACTTATTCTTGAGATTCTAAAGATTAAAATGTGGAAAAACAGTTCAACACTCTTGAACTAAGCAGTGGGCCATTATAATTCCTTCTTATTCTGTCTGATGTGGATGAGGCCATCTTCCTCAATGAAGGTTGGGTACTCCAGAATGGTTAACTCCAGATCATGACATATTGAACAACCTATAGGAGCCCCCTTTTAAATGTCTTGTATCTTTCAAAATGTAGAAGACTATCAGTCTTCATGGTTACAAAGAAGATCTTGTCAAAATTCCCTGGGCTATTAATCTGAAACAATGGCCCGTTACTGACTTCTTTACAATAGCAATAGCAGACTTATATACCACTTCACAGTGCTTTTACAGCCTAAACGGTTTACAAAGTCCACATATTTCCCTCAACAATCTGGGTCCTCATTTTAGTCACCTCGGAAGGATGGAAGGCTGAGTCAACCTTGAGCTGGTGAGAATTGAACTACCAAATTGCAGGCAGCCAGCAGAAATAGCCTGCAATACTGCATTCTAACCACTGTGTCTCCTCCTCCTTATGTGATGACATTTGCTGTCTCTTAAATAAGGTATCCAGTAGAGAACCAAGAGATGATGCTATATGAGTACAATACCACAATGGCTGAAGGTAAAGGGATAAACAAAATTTGAGGACCTGAGTCCAGGGCCATTGCTATATGATGCGCAGGTATGAGTTCTTCTGCTAAGTGTGCACCTAAGTCCTCTCTCCATTGCATCCTCCAAAACCATTTGATGGAGTGTAAATTAATAAATAAATTAGTTATATATAATGCCTGGACAATCAGTTGCTTCAAGGATGAACATTAATCTGAAACTCTGATTCCTCAGTTGTAGTCTCCAGAGTATGGACTCCAAAGATATGGGCCAGCGGTGGCTCCTGACAGAATCCACTGGTTTTTTTTAAATTAAATTTTATTGATTTTCAACATTTTTCTTTAAAATAACAATTTCCATATTTCCTAAAGCATTTCTACAATCATACACAGTATTTTCATTTTCACATATTCCTTATTACAGTTGGATTCTATATCACTTATCTTAATTACACATATAGTTTAATTTACATTTTGCAGTCTATAATTTCACTGTTTCTTTTCTTCCCTTCTTAATTTAATCCGTTTGTACCATTTTTCCCAGATATTGTAGTAATCCGAATCACTTTGGCCCCTTAAGTACATTGTTAATCTTTCCATTTCTGCACACTCATAGATTTTTTTTAACTATTTACATTTTCCGGAGGTATTTCTGTATTCTTCCAAAATCGTGCGAAGGTTATCCTAGCTGCAGTTGTGATATGGAGGACTAAGTACTTGATATCTTTGTGGTAATCTTTTTTAAATATGCCGAGGAGAAATAATTCTGGAGTGAATTCTAATATCTCATTGAATATTTCTGATAACCATTTATGAATTATGTCCCAATTTTTTTTTGTTTCTGAGCACAACCACCATATGAGAAAGAAGGTACCCTGTGTTTTTTTGCATTTCCAGCATATAGGATCCACTGTTAAACTCTGTGCATGCTGGGCTCTGGACACTTTGATTTGGTAAACGATTGGAAGGAGGAAATGTTTCTCATCTTTGCAGTTAACCAAATAGTGGCTAGGATAGGTACGGCACTACAATGACAGAACGCAAAATTAGGACAATCTAGAATCCTGATTTAGCATAATGAGTGAAACTGATCAGAATGTGAATAAAAATACATTGCAATTGCATTGGGGAGGGCTTTGCTTTTCCAATGCTTTCTGAATATCCAAAGAGAGATAGTGTAGAAGGCAGAGGTAATGGCATTGAGAGACCATTACCAAGACAAGGTCAGATAAAAGTAGTACTGATTTATATGACACAGCTTTCCTAATCTGTAATACACTGAAGGGCTGACTGACAGAAAGACAAAGAAAAGACACATGCACAAAAACGTAGTTATATATATTTTAGGTAAAGGTATAGGTAGGTATAGGTGGTGCTCATCTTTGATTCAGAAATGAAGAGCCAGCTTTGTCTGAAGATGCTTCCATGGTCATCTGGCTGGCATAACTATACACCAAAGATGCATGGAATACGGTTACTATCCCAATGAACTGGTACCTATTTATCTACTTGCATTTACATTCTTTTGAATTGTTAGGTTCCCAGGGCAAACACACAGAGAGACAGACACATAAGCGCTATATGTATATGGAAATGGATATAGATATGGATAAAAAACATGAACCAATTTTAATACTCCTCATAAGAATACCTTCATTATAACATCACATGTCTATATGATCCCCCCTCCAAATCATTCATGGAGAAAAAAACTAAAAGTTGTTCCAATGTTCATGTTGATATTTTATCTATTGTTAATATATAGAATGTTCTCTCCCTCTCCTCCCTCCCTCCCTCCCTCCCTCCCTCCCTCCCTCCCTCCCACTCTCTCTCTCTCTCTCTCTCTCTCTCTCTCTCTCTCTCTCTCTCTCTCTCTCTCTCTCTCTCTCTCTCTCTCTCTCTCTCTCTCTCTCTCTCTCTCTTTCCCTCCCTCCCTCCCTCCCTCCCATCTATCTATCTCATTTATCTATCTATATGTGATCTTACATTATCCAGCCGGAAGAGTTCAATCAAATATATACAGTATTTGAAATTAACTGTTTTTAAAAAACGAAGTCAGAACATCATCCCAGAAAATAAAATATAACACCAACCTAACAAAAGCACTCATCATCATTAGCCATAGTCTTTTATTTAATCTGAAATCATATCAGAACACCCCTGGTAACAGTTTATCTGGCCTGGTTTCAGAAATTTTATTAATGTCATTGATGACATTAATAAAGCCCTACATAGCTTAGGACCAGGTTACCTCCGGGACTGCATTCTGCCTCATACTTCCCTCTGACTGGTTAGGGCCCACAGAGTGGGTCTCCTCCAGGTCCCATCAGCCAAACAATGTCGTCTGGCGGGGCCTAGGGGGAGGGCCTTCTCTGTGGGGGGGGGCGTGCTCTGGAACCAACTTCCCCCAGAGATCCAAATTATCCCCACCCTGCTGGCCTTCCAGAAAGCCGTCAAGACATGGCTCTTCCTGCAGGCAGGGGTTTGAGACTAGTTTTTATCCGAGATCTCCCCCAGTATGTATGTTGTTGAACATCTTTGAAATTTTTTTAATGTTTTAAAATAGTTTTTAAATGAATGTTTATTGTTTAGTGTCCTTTTAAAATGTTGTACGCCACTCTGAGTCCTTAGGGAATAGGGCGGCATAGAAGAACCTAATAATAAATAAATAAATAAATAAATGATGTTTATGATTTAACATGAATTCAGATGGTGACAATTGAAGGATATTATTAATTCTAATAGTTTGAGTTGTTTTAGAAACTTTACTATTCAATTATTATGATTCAAAATCCACATGGAATGAAGAAAGATAAGCTACAACACATAAAACATTACTTCAGAGAATGTGATTTTATACTGCATATAAACGGTACAAAAATAATCACCAACATAAGGAACCTTAAAGTTTTTTTAGCATCAGATGTTCTTTGGTGTTCATGGCAGGTCTCAGGATAATAATGTAGCATTTGGGGATAAAGATGCAGCTCAGTAAACCCAGACTGGAGGCCAGGATGGAGAAGATCTGCACGGCTACCATGTATTTCCCTTTGGTGCTCAGATATGTGGGAACAAAGGAGATCCAAACACTACAAAAAACCAACATGCTGAAGGTGATCAGTTTGGCTTCATTGAAGGCCCCTGGCAGATTTCGAGCCAGAAATGCCACCAAGAAACAGATGGCAGCCAAAAAATCCATGTAGCCAAGAGCAGAGTAGAACATGGTGACAGAGCCTTCATTGCACTGCAGCAGGATATGTTCTGGTTGGGAATGAAAGTCAGAATCTGGGAATGGGGGAAAGATTCCCAGCCATATCATACAGATGCCTACTTGAATACCAGAGCAGGATAAAACAATAGCGTTGGCCAGACTCTTCCCCAGCCATTTCCTCATGCTGCTGCCTGGCTTTTTGGCCAGAAAGGCCACCACCACCATTACAGTCTTGGCCAGTAAGGAAGACACAGCAACTGAGAAAACAATACTGAAAATGGTTTGTCGAAGGAGACAGGTTATTTTCACTGGGCGACCGATGAATAGAAGGGAGGTCAAGAAAGAAACCAGGAGTGAAACCAGGAGGATGTAGGTGAGTTCACAGTTGTTGGCTTTGACTATGGGTGTTTCTCGGTATTTAATGAAGATTCCCAGAATAAAGGCAGTGGTTAGGGACAAAGCAATGGCAAAGAAAGCCAGGATGAGTCCCAACAATTCTTCATAGGATAAGAAGCTTATACTTTTGGGGACACACTGATCTCTCTTCTTATTGGAATACTGGTCATCTGGACACTTTTCACAATGGACTGCATCTGAGAAAAAATGGTTAGCATGAAACTGTTTCTGCAGCTGTAGGAGCATGAAAACTGCATCATAAATCCATTACTTCATTTTGAAGGAATAATATAATATTTCTGCCCAGGGATATTCATATAACGCAACATTAGTTAAAGCAGTCAACAGTCTTTTTAAAGGCTGAAGATGAATGTGATTATCAGCTCTCAAAACTTGTCCTCTTTCCCAAAACCAAGCAAGAAAGTAACAACTCAATAGAAAGCAGCAACCTTTCATTATTTATTTTAATGCTCACGTCATCATACCAAATTTGGTGATAGTGCCCAATGTTTGAAAAGTTTGTGGATGCCTTCAAGAAATGTCATGTTTTTCTTGCTTCTTGATCAAATACTCCCCATAAATCAATAGAAAATAATGGTTGTATCCTGATTTTTTGTTGTTTTTGGAGCCACCCACTGTACCTTCTTGCCCAGAGAATGTTCCTTCCACACACAGAGAACAGTCGTAGCAGCAAACTGGGGCTCCCTCTCTCACAAGCTTGGCATAACCTGGGGAGCAACTTTCTGTACATCTTGAATAAGGCACCCTCTAAGCATAAACAGAAAGATTAGTCAGGGCAATATAGGAATTAGGAGGATTTACTGAAATCAACTGGCTTCCAGAAGCTCAGGAGCACATTGAGCAAAATGAGTCAAGGAGTAGTGGCATGAACTTTAATTATTCTGCTTGGAAGGGGCAAATGAAAGGTCATTCTCTTTCTCTATCAGTCTCCATTGTAGATCCCAAAACAGACTCATTGCCTTATTCTTCATTCCAAAGGAAAGTAGTTCCATTGCAAAAGGTGTTTCTCCTTAGGGCGTGTATGAGAATGCTATATCTCTATCTTTGCTTTCTCAGGAAACCTTCAACATCTAGATTTCTCTAGAGTCCCCATCTTTCTCTCCTACAACTAATCATTGTATCATCATATGCAAATGACTTTTTTAGCTGCCCTCATTTCCCTCACCACATTCTTAGTGATACCTTTCTCTTATGCAATTCAGTGGACTAAACCCTTCATATTCTGGATTTTCTCCCAAAGGTGCTTTTTCAAAAGACAACTGATCTTTGTTTTCCCTTGAAGTTGTTTCGCTTCTCATTCCAGAAGCTTCTTCAGTTCTGACTGAATGGAGGAGTATGGAAGGATTTTTATTCCTTGCAGTCATCTGGTCGTTAGCAGTCTTTCTGAGAATTGTTGAGGCCACTTGGAAGTTTATCTGTGTCCTCAGGGTCACGTGAATAGTACAAATGTGTGTGGAAAGTTTTTTCAACTGCTGAATCTATATCCTGTTTACAACACAGTCTTATCAGCAGTTCCAAATCCTTCCATCCTCCACCATTCAGTCAGAATTGAAGAAGCTTCTTGGATAAGAAGCAAAACATCTTCAAGGGAAGACAAAGTCCAGGTGCCTTTTGTAAAGCACCTTTGCCACAACCATGACCTGGATGACTGAGAATCTCCATAGACATTCTGGATTTTCTCTTAGTGAAAACAAGATAATTTATAAATTATTGCAACATATTCCAGTTTAATAATGTAGATTGCAAATGTCGCAATACAATGCAGCAGATTCCACTGTGTGATAGATTATTGTAAAACCTCTAAAGTAAAATGATATCTAATAAATTAATGAGGTTTTAAATTCTCTTATTTGGAAGTTATCTCAATTGGCCTCAATAAGAATTATTTCTGAGCAGAAAAATTTCCTACATATGGAGACAAATAGAAGAGCAAAATCCAAGCAGCCTCAACTACTTTGTTAAATAAAGTTGGCCATTGGATGGCACTTTGATTGACAGAAATCTTGACTTCCGAGGAGGCTTCTCTTTCTACACTCCCAACTTTCACGCCTCCATCTGATTTGTTCAAAATTAACGTCCACTGCATGATATCAAAGTCACCAACAGGAACACCATTTTCATCAAAGGAAATCCCATCTCTGGAAATATTGTGATGTTGGAAGTTTCTCAGGAACTTATGAAACTGCATAAAAACATAGAAAAAACATTACAATTTGAGCCTTTATTCAATGTTTTTCTTGCAATTATTCTGGATTGGAGGTACTCTGAATAATTCAACCTCTTCAAATCTCTACTACGGTCTGAAGGATATTGATTTAGGCAGGGGTGAGCTTCAATAATTTTAGCAAAGGTTTCTCTGCCCAGTTGCTGGGTGGGCACGGCCATGGTGGCCGTGCCTAGTCGGCCTCCTGCACCATGGTGGAGGGGTGGGCGTTTTCGCCCTTCTCGGGCTTTGGAGGGTCTCTGGAGGCCAGAAACGGGCTCATTTCCAGCCTTTCAGAGCCTCCGCGAGGCCCGTTTTCCACCCTCCCCGAGCGTCCACATTGACCCTGCACTTACCTTGCATCCAAAACAGGCTGTGTGGAGACTCTTGGGAGGGGCGGGTTGGGGTAGGAGGGGTGTGGTGGGAGGGGTGGGGTGGGAGGGGCAGGTTTAGTTGGGTGGGGCAGGTTGGGTGGGGCAGGGCCAGTCAGGAGTGGGATTTGTGGGGTTCCCTGAACCACACAGAATCTTCGATAGAGGATCGCCCAAAACCAGACGAACCCGGAGCAGTCCATCTGAGACAAGACCATTTGCAGATATGGGAAAACTTGTAATGGGAGTAGATGGAGAATAGAATTTTACCATCAATCCTGATCAAGATGAAGTTAGCGGAGTTTAACTTTGAGCTAGCAATGTAACAAAAATTGCATAGTGATGACATCTCTTTCAAAGAATAGCTATGGAAGCATATCCATTAGTTCAGGAGATGTGTGGATGAACCTTTTGTTGCCCCCGGAAGATGCTTTGATTTATATCTTGTTGCTATGTTAGAAACTTTTAGCCAGCAAAGTTCGATTTTAATCCAGAACAAACAATCCAGCTGAATTCCTTAGCTTGGAGACTAGATCACTTTGTGATCACAATAAAGCGTTGAAGATTGCTGGAATATTCTCATGCTTTTTTAATTTTGAAAATTACGTTGTCACGTAATAGAGCTATTTCTGTCACAAAAGCATCCCAAATTAGCACAGGTTGTTTAACTTTGGAAGTTTTTTCTCTGTCCTCTCTCTCTAACTCACTATCAGGGTTCCAAGTAATACGCCCAAAGCAAACAGGACTCTGAGGCAAGCAGGTTCCTCAAATATCAGTTTTATTGGACATATCATATAGGCATAGGCTGGTGAAAACTGACTCTAAATGTTCCCGTGGTTTTCTAGGATTTTCTTTACCTTATAATGTATTTCTCCTTGCATCACTATTGGTTTTGGAGCTGCCCGATCTACCGACCTGATCAGGGGTGAAATGTGAAAATTTTCCCTACCGTTTCTGTGAGCATGGCTTATTTTGTGGGCATGGTTTGGATGTCAGGTGAGCATGGCTTCAGGTGGGCATGGGTTGGTCAGGTGACTGGGTGGGCGTGGCCAACTTGTAAAATGTGGTGAAACTCTCTTAACAATGCTCTTGCTTAGAAACCAAAATGTTGGGCTCAATTGTGGTCATAAGTTTTTCTTTCTTTCTTTCTTTCTTTCTTTCTTTCTTTCTTTCTTTCTTTCTTTCTTTCTTTCTTTCTTTCTTTCTTTCTTTCTTTCTTTCTCTCTCTCTCTCTCTCTCTCTCTCTCTCTCTCTCTCTCTCTCTCTCTCTCTCTCTCTCTCTCTCTCTCTCTCTCTTTCTTTCTTTCTGTCAGCGGAGCCCCCCAAGACATTTCCCTTCTCCCACTGGGAGCCCTGTCTGGTTGGCAGCTGACCTTCTCCCTCTCCCCCCTCCGGCCTTTCTCTTCCTTCCCCGCCTCCTCATAGGCCAGCCTGCCTGCCCCGGGAGGCAGCGCAGAGAAGGGTGCTCCGGATCTAGTTTAGAGGCAGCAAGGAAATGGAGGCAGCGGTTGGTAGCATTTCAGTGCAGCCAAGAAACCAGCGCTAAAGGGTACACCCATGCTGGTGTCCCTGTTGCTGCTGGAACCGCGGAGACAGCCAAGATCAGCTGCAGCTGCAATTGCAGCTGCATCGCCCTTGGCTCGACTCGTCCAGTTGCCTCTTGCAGAAGTGCCTTTCGGACAGCCCTAACCTGGAGGATGGCAAAGCGGAGCCAGTTGAATGCCCCCGCCTGTATTTTGGGGGCATTCCCTCCTGAGGCCGGAACAGCCCGCCTCGCCCCACGGCTGCCAGGATACAAGCCTCCATGCCACCTGCCTGCTCTTCCTCGCTGTGCAGAGCTGTCAGGGTGTGCGTGGCTCTGGTGCTGCAGAAGCAGGGAGGGGCCACCTCAATTGCACAACTGGACTCCTGCCTCTCCCCTATGCCGCAGTGGCTGCAGCTGGGCCGGGGCCCCGGCCGAAGGGCGGGGCCATTCCAAGGCCTCCCATGGCTTGCTGAGCAGCCTCCCCAGCAGGTGTGCTCCAACAACGGATCCGTCCCTCCCAGAGCCACGCCCACCGGGGCTCCTGCTTGGCACCACCATTCTGCCTCCCATGAGGGCTTTGGAAGGGAATTCAGGGTCCCTGCACGGGTACTCGGGGAGCACAGGAGGCCGGACCTCGCAGGCTCCCTGCTAGCTTTGCACTTCCAAAAGCCCACCGGCCGCAGGGAAGCTGCCCCACCTGTTCCCTCTGCCTGCAGGAAGCTGCTGGAGCCAACAGGCATGGCTGAGTCCCCCCGCCCCCTCCACCTTCCCGAAGGAACCACAAGGTGGTTCTGCTGCGCCATCAGCAGCAGCCTCAGTTCCTTCGGCAAAATGCCTTCAAAACAATTCCAGCAAGTCGGCAGCATGCAGGAAAGCCGGCATAGCTTGGCTCGGCTCAACAGCGCAGCACAGCACGTTACCCAGCTCCAGTGATGGCCCACAGCCCTGCTGCCAGTGCCGGCTGCCCGAAGTTCACGTGGAGGCAAGCGGCGAAAGCCATGCAACCGTGGGCGGCAGGCAGGTACTCAGAGAGGCCCAAACCAGGGTCTTGCTACAGGCGGAGCTCCCACCCATGGCACAGCCAGAGCCGCGCTGCTTTGGCAGCGCTGCCGGCTTGGACACTAGATGGCCTGGCATGCCAAACTTTGCTCGGCAGTGGGAAACAAACCGAGAGCCGGGGCAGGACCCCACATGCTCAGCGGCCAAGCCGAGCCCTGCATGCTCCTCTGCCTCCTGCCTTGCCTGCCTCCTCCTCCTGCCAGGCATGGAGGGAGGGCAGCGAGAGGGGCAGCAGTGGCCCCTGCCAAGCACAGCACATGGAGGCAGCAGGCAAGATGTCCCCAGCACACCTGTTAATCCAGCCGGCTATGCGACTACAAGTGTGGCGTGGAAGCCACTGCCAGGCAGGCGGCAGCCAATTGTGCAGGGAGGGGAGAGGGCCAGACCTGCACTTGAAAGGGGCCACTGCTCTCGCTGCCCTCCCTCCCTGCCTGGCAGGGAGACATCCACCTGCCCTCCAGAAGCAGCGCTGCCCCCATTTGCTTTTGTTTCGTGGCGGGAGAAGGAAGAAAGCAGGCAGCGAGAGCGGCAGTAGCTTCCAAGCACAGGCCTGGCCCTCTCCCCGACAGTGGCAGCACATGGCTGTGAAGGACCCTCACCACCCACTCTCCCAGAGCACCACAGCTGTGATTCGCTTTCTTCCTTCTCCTGCCGCCACCTCTCTTAGCCCCAACGCAGCAGCTGCATCTCCCACAAGGGACACTCACCCACCCACTGGCCAGGCCTGGCCAGAAGTGGCGCTTCTCCCATCACGGGCTGGACTCCAACTTTGGAAGGCAAGAGGGCATGGGCGACCACCAGGAAGGACACATGGAAGGCTGCCAAACATGAAAGGGCTGCAGAGAAAGGAGTAGGCTGCTACCTCCCTTCCCTGCCACCCCAACATGCTTTCCTGCCTTCCACATGGCTTTCTGCTTGCCTTCCTTTGCAAGCTGGCCACGTGGAAGGCATGAAAGCATGTGGAGCCCTTCCCACCCTCGAAGCTCCACACCGACCCATGCTCAAACAAAGCCTCACTGGGTGGCTCTGCCCTCACTGCAGCCACGCAGGAAAATTCATTGGCATGGTGCAATTCTGGGATGGTGGAGAGCCCAGGCAAGAGCACACCCTACCAGTGCAGTCCACTCTATAGCACCGGTAGTGGCCCGCTGGTGACATCACAGTACCGGTGCGGTCGGTTGCTGGTGCCTGGGCGCCGCCAATTTTTTTAAAAAAATTTATTCTGCACATGCCCAGAAGCCGAGCTTCTGGCACTGCACATGTGCTGCCTTCCTACCCCACAGTGAGTCCAAGCAGGGGAGGATGGCTAAGGGAGCGCATGAGACGCTGAAAGAATGGGAGGCAGGAGGTATCTCCATTCCCCTCCCTTCAGCAGTCCGAGAAGCCACTAATGCGCGGTGATGATCCCAGGCATTTTTGCACATTTGAGGCTTCTCAAGCTGCTGAGGGGAGGGGAATGGGCAGCAGGGGCCTAGGATCATTGAATGGGGAGAAGCATTCAGGCTGGACAAAGCCTCCTAGAAGAACCGCTGCCACGGTCTTGCTGCTCCTGCTGCGGGGGGCTGCGTTGTGGGTGGGCAATGCCCCCCCACTTTTCTGGCCGCTGCCAAGCTCCCGAGGCCCACGCCCACCCAGTCACATGTCTGGCAAGCCACATCCACAAAATAAGCTAGGCCCATAGAGTGGTAGTAAAAAAAATTAGGAACCTGCCCCTGCACCCTGCCCTTTGGGACCCGAGCCACAGTGGCTCTTCCTCCCCACCTTCCAGCATCGCCTTACCTTCTGCTGTTGCTGCTGCTGCTGCTGCTGTTATGGGGCTGCGTCTGAGAGTGAAAGAAGAGTGCACCATGCCCAAAATGTGGGAAAAAGCAAGCGGATGTCCCAGGGCTGCTGGATATACACACCGCATCTCCCACAGCCCTCTTCCAGTGTGGACTCATGTCCTACCACATGTACAGTGTTGGGACAACTGCTTGCAGGGTGAGCGAATGGCGAGCGGCAGACCGGTATGGGGGCGTGGCCAGTCAGCCATTGCTGGCGGCTCGGCGAACCACGGGCAGCCATTGCTACCAGTCCGCCTGATCCAGTCCGAACCAGGAGCATTTCACCCCTGGGCCTGATCTGGGAGCCTACCGCCGGCTTTAACAAGCTGCTGTGGGGGCTTCCGGTTGGCTCCACAATCGCCGAAAGATGCTTCTCTTTTGGGGGCGCCAGTCCTTTGATCTGTAAAGCTGCCAGAAAGCTATAAATCAGCTGGCTGGCAGCTGGAAATTCCCTTCCCAGGCAAAGGGAAGGGTAAAGAGTCGGTGGACACAGGTAGAGCCCCCAAAGTGCCCCAGGAGGATTTTTGGGTCACGAAAAGGGAGAGCTCCCTGGGAAGCTGCTGAGCTCCAGACAGAGAGACTCCTCCGTTTTTTTTTCTAAACGGAGCAAGACAATTGTGTCCAACACTCTTTTAAAGATTGAATAAACAACAGAAAAACCTACAAAAAGCAGCAGGAGAAGACAAGAGATAAACCAGGCAAGTAAACACCACTTAACTCTTATTGCCTCTTACTGTGAAGGATACAAAGAAGCAACTCTTAAGATGGCGATGAAAGCTTGAATGGGTGTGAAAGCAAAAGTGAAAAGAGAGACAGTTTTACTTTACAGACAGGCTTGCATAGGAGAGCCTGTTTGAGCTGATTTTTGAACTGATATTGTGTCTTGGAGACTCTTCTTTTTGGCAAGAAGATTAATATAAGTTGGAATATTATTATTATTAGGACTTAAATAAAGCTAAATGGCATCCAAATCTGGGAAGATTCCCTCCAAAGGGGCTGAGAGCTCACCCACTCTCCCTTCTAAATTGCAAAGTCTGGCGGCACAATCACAGCCCCTAACTCTAGCAATGTTACAAGATAGTCTTAAACTCATGCAAATTGAAATGACCAAAAATTTTAACAAGAAAATTGATGAAGCTAATGAAAAGGTTAATGATATGATTAACGACAAAATACAAGATGTTTCTGAGAAAATTGAGAAAAAAATAGAAATTGGCAACAGTGAAATCAGAACAGATATTTTGTTAGCTCTTAAAGGTTTGGCAAATAATGTGGAGTACTTGGAACAGCAGATTGAGGAAATCAGAAAGGTTACTGCAGATCTGAGAGAGGATGTTCAAGATGTTCAGGAAAAAAGGGAAAGTGACACAGATGAAATTACATTGCTTCATTACCGTAACATGGAGTTTGCGATCAGGGTTCGGGGAGTGAAGGAAGAGAAACAAGAAAATCTGAGAGAGCTGATGATAGATGCTCTTGCTCAAGCTGTAGGCATGAGGAAAGAAGAGTTGGGGTGGCAAATTGATAAGATATATCGGGCGAATTCAAGAGTGGCTAGATTGAGAAACCTCCCAAGAGATATTGTAATTTATTTTAATAATAGAACACTGCGAAATGATATTCTACAAGCAACTTATCAAAATAAGCTCCAGGTGGGAGGACAAGAGGTGATGACATTGAAAGAAATTCCTCAAAAAATGTTGAGAGCTAGAAAGGAATTTTCCTTTCTAGTGGAAGAACTTAAAAGGCAACAATTACCATTTAGGTGGGAAGTTCCAGCCGGAATCTCTTTGATTTATGAAGGAGAAAGACACAGATTGAACACGGTGCAGAAAGCAAGAGATTTTTTTACATATATCTTAAAGGCTGGGACACCAAGATCCCCAGAAGGGAGGAGAAAGGAGGACAGAGCACAAAGACATGAACTGCAGCTGGAGGGAGCTACAGCCGGGCAAAGTGAATTAGATATAACCTTGGCTGATAAGACGGTGGATTTATTTGGAGAAGAACGAATAAGAGAACAAAAAGAACGAAAAGAACAAAGGCAGACCAGGGCTACAACCAAGCATATACAAGAATTGTCGCGGCAACAGTCTCAATTGTTAACTGAAGAAGGTACCAAGCAAGCAGTGGGAGGAATAAGGCCAAAGGCAATACAGAAGCTTGACATGCAGGCAATGTTCCAGTCGCTTGAGAAGCTCCCAGATGGGAAGTAGATTTCTAATGTGGAATGTTAATGGATTAAATTCGCCACAGAAAAGAAAGAAATTTTTTCATTATCTAAAACAATTTAATAATGATGTGACTTGCCTACAAGAAACGCATATTAGAACACAAGATCAAAAATATTGAATAAATTCAAGATTAGGAACACAATTTGTTTCAGCAGCAAATGATAAAAAAAATGGAATAGTTATACATGTAAAGAGACACTTGATTGCTAAGCTAATTGAAGCTGATGATCAAGGAAGATACCTTGCGGTTGAACTTTTAATTAAGGGAGAGAGACTTTTGGTAATTGGTGTATACGCCCCGAATCAACAACAGGAAAAATTTTATGGTCTTCTACATACAAAATTGGTACAATGGGATTACAGCACTTGCATTCTTTTAGGAGATTGGAATGGTGTACCAGATGCAGTAAAAGACAAGAAAGGACTTAAGCAAAATATTCTTTTAAGAGCAAAATTGCCTAAATCATTTTTTGAGATGATGGAAGATTGGGAGCTGAGAGATATTTGGCGGGAAAGAAACACAGAGGAAAAGGATTTTACCTTTTTTTCCGATAGACACCAGTCCTTCTCAAGGATTGATTTTATTTTGATTACTAATAATATCTTTTCTAGGGTGAAGAAGACGAAGATATGCCCAAGAGTATTGACAGATCATAGTCCGGTTTGGATGGATTTAGAAGATAGGAATGGACATAGAAGGTCATGGAGGTTAAATGAGAATTTATTTAGATATGAAGAAAATGTGATGGAATGTAAAAAACTAATGAAAGAATTTTTTGTTAATAATATGCAAAAGGGTACGTCGTTGGAAATGGTGTGGGATGCAAGTAAAGCATACATGAGAGGTATTTTGATATACTTGAATAATAAACATAGAAGGAAAAAGGGGGGGAAAAGGAAAGAATTAGAGGAGGAGATTAAAAGACAAGAAATAGCTTTAATTTCTAATCCAAGAGATAAAAAAATTAAAGAGACGATTAATTTTTTGAAGGGTCAATTTAATATGTTAATGGCTGATCAAGTAGCAACAAATTTACAATATGCTAAATTTAATACTTTCAGCAATGCTAATAAACCAGGAAGATGGTTGGCTTACATTTTAAGAAAGAAGCAAAAATCAAGAACTATTGAAAAAATAAGATATAAGGGTAAAGAAGTTTATGAACATGGTCTTATTAAAAAATCTTTCTTAGAATTTTATTCAGATTTATATATGGAGGACAAAATTAAAGAAGAAGATATAGATAATTATTTACGGAAACAGAATATTTATATAACTACAAAAGAGCAGTGGGATATGTTAAACCAATTAATAACTTTAGAAGAAATAACAATGGCAATTAAACAGTTAAAAGTGGGTAAGGCCCCGGGGACAGATGGGTTAACTGCTGTTTATTATAAAAAATTACAGGAAGAAATGGGGGAGCCCCTTAAAGAATTATTTAATAATATTCAAAAAGGAGGTAATGTTCCCCCAACATGGAAGACATCTTTTATTTCTCTGATCCCAAAAGAGGGCTTAGATGGTACAGATCCAAAAAATTATAGACCGATTTCACTTTTAAATATAGATTATAAAATTTTTACAAAAATTTTAGCGAATAGGTTAATGACAGTCATGCAACAAATGATACATTATGATCAAACAGGGTTTTTAACTGGTAGGCAAATGAAAACTAATGTTAGACAAATTGTTAACTTATTGGAGTATCTGAGAAGCAATAACCAGATCCATGCAGCATTAGTTTTTTTAGATGCTGAGAAAGCTTTTGATAGATTGAATTGGCGGTTTTTACTAAGATTAATAGAGAAATTACAATTGGGAGACTATTTTGTACAATCTATTGGGGCAATATATCGCAAACAAACGGCGCAAATAATAATCAATGGTGGATTAACAGATGTTTTTAACATAGAAAAGGGAACAAGACAAGGATGTCCCCTATCTCCCTTGTTGTTTATTTTGAGCTTAGAAATACTACTTAATAAAATAAGAGAGCATGATATAATAAAAGGAATAAAAATTAGACAGGAAGAATATAAGCTTCGAGCGTTCGCGGACGATCTGGTTGTTACTGTAACTCAACCATTACAATCTATTAGGACTCTGATGGATACAATTCATTTATATGGACAAGTGTCGGGTTTTAAAATAAATACAGCGAAAACAAAAATAATAGTTAAAAATATGACAAAAAACCAAAAAGAAGAAATAGAAAAGGTAACTGGCTTTGAGATAGCTCAAAAGATTAAATATTTAGGGGTTAATATTATGTCCACAAATACAAAATTATATCAACATAATTATGAACCATTGTGGTCAAAAATACAGAGGGATATGGAAAGTTGGGAGAAATTACAATTGTCATTGTTGGGTAGGATAGCTGCTGTTAAAATGAATGTTTTACCAAGGTTTTTATTCCTCTTTCAAATGATACCAATACTTAAAAAAGATGAAGTTATAAAGGAATGGCAGAAGGGTATAAATAAATTTATCTAGGCTGGGAAGAAGCCAAGGGTAAATCAGAAGATTATGCAGGATACACGTGAAAGAGGTGGTTTAAAAATGCCTAACTTGAAATTGTACTATGAAGCAGCGGCCCTCTCAGCAGTTACAGATTGGATTAATTTAACGGAAGAGAGTGTATTAAACATTGAGGAATATGGTTTGGTCTTTGGGTGGCATGCTTATTTAATATATGATAAAAAAGTAGATAAAGCTTTTAAGAGCCATATATTAAGAAATGCTTTATTGCGTGTCTGGAAAAAACACCAATCTAAACTAAATGATAAGTTACCCTTATGGACAGTACCCAGACACGCGATAGAAAATATAAATATGGAACAAAAAGTTGATAAAATTACATATAAAGAACTTTTTTTTGAAGAGGGAAATTTATTTCAATTAAAATCATTTGAGAAATTAAGAGAAGAAGGTATAATCAGAACATGGTTTCAATACATACAATTACAAGTTAGATGGAGAGACGATCAAAAAACTGGTATTCTGAAAAAAGAGGACAATTTGATTGTACAAATGAAAGATAAGGGCTCAATGCATATAAAGAGATTATATAATATTTTATTGGAATTAGATTCAGAAACAGAATTAGTTAAGGATTGTATGATAAAATGGGCTCAGAATATTGGTGAACCGATAATGATGGATACATGGGAAAAAATATGGGTCAGAAATGTTAAATTTACGCAGGCACAAAATTTGAGAGAAAATTTTTATAAAATGTTTTATAGATGGCATTTAGACCCAAAAAAGTTAGCTTGTATGTATCCAAATTTAGATTCTAAATGTTGGAGATGTGAATGTGGGGATGCTACATATTTTCATATATGGTGGACTTGTAAAAAGATCAAGGCATTTTGGATAAAAATATGGTGGATTATACAAAACATTTTAAAGAAAAAGATCAAATTTACACCACAATTCTTTTTGTTGGGGATAATAACGGATTGTTCGGTTATAGAGACCAAGCTGGTTTTGAATTGTATATCTGCTGCCAGATTGTTGGTAGCACAATACTGGAAGAAAGAAGATATACCTACAATTGAAGAATGGACGTTGAAAATGATACATTTGGCCGAAATGGCCAAGATTTCGTCATATTTAAAGGACCACTCAAATGAAAGATATATATTGGAATGGAGTAGGTGGACTGAATATATTCAAAAAAAGTATCAGATCAAAATAATTTAAATAGTTTATTAATATTAGAAATTTGTGAAATGGTATACTATATTTTCAAGCTTTTGGATTGTTAAAGAGTTAAGGATGAATGGGTATTTTTGAACTAATAACTTATTTTTTTCTTTTATAGTAAGTTTTATGTTAGTTTTTTTTAAGATTTATACCTTGTGCTTTTTCTGGGAAGTCCAGGAGGGGGGAGGGGGGAAGGGGGAGAGGGGAGGGGGGAGGAGGGGAGAAAAATGGGGGGGAAATGTTTGTACTTTGTACTTTTAAAACTTTTCAATAAAAAAAAACAAGCTGCTGTGAAAATGAGCGTTGACTTACCTGATACGCTCTTTCTCATCAGGAGGAGCCAGCAGTCAGGATGGGTTGTCTCCGCCTACCAGCAGTCGAGGACCGAGTCACTTTTTTTCTTAAATCCCCTGGATCCGCCCTCTGGGTCCCCAGTTATGACGAATCCGAAGGGAAGACTCGATGTGGCAAAAACCGAAGATCCAAATGACGCATCATCCCAACTGTTTGTAGACTGGTTCATGAAGTGTCGTAAATAAAGGTAAACTAAATAGTCTCTTTGTTGCTGTTTTTTGTGTTTTGTTTTTTTTTGGTAAAGAACCGTGCAAATGAAACATGGAGAAACAGTCAGAACTGACGTCCGGGAAACGACGTCCTCCATGGTCGAAAACGAGACCTCTCCGGAGTGATGCAACCAACAACGTGATGATAACAGGGAGGGAGCTGACTGCTGGCTCCTCCTGATGAGAAAGAGCGTATCAGGTAAGTCAATGCTCATTCTCCATCCTATGAGGAGCCAGCAGTCAGGATGGGACATACCAAAGCAGTATTACCCAAGGGGGGGGGACAGAAAGAGTGTGCATTGTTGTGGAGTACTCTTTGCAGCACCCTCCGTCCGAAGGCCGCATCAGCCGATGCGTACTTGTCAACCCTGTAGTGTCGTATGAATGGGGTAGGCGAAGCCCAGGTCGCCGCCCTGCATAAGTCCTCCAATGGACATTGAGTTGCCCAGGCTGCTGAAGTAGCTGCACTTCTCGTAGAATGCGCCGTGATGCCCGCGGGCCGCTGGATTGCAGCCATGTCGTAAGCCTTAGCAATCGCCCCTCTGATCCAGCGCCCGATTGTAGTAGACGACGCTTTGAGGCCCATTGATTGGGGCAAGAATGTAACAAAAAGCGCTTCTGTCCGGCGGAAGGGGCGCGTGCAGTTGATGTAGATGCGCAGTGCCCGGTGGACATCCAAGGTGTGCCAAATCCGCTCGGAGGGGTGGGACGGGGAGGAGCAAAAGGATGGCAGAATGAGTTCCTGTGCGCGGTGAAAGGGTGAGTTGACCTTCGGAATGAAGGTAGGATCCAAACGGAGGACGACTCTGTCAGAGTGGAAGATGCAGAGATCGTCCCAGACAGATAGAGCCGCGAGCTCAGAAATCCTGCGAGCCGAGGTGATGGCGAGGAGAAACGTGACCTTGAGGGATAGATGCCGGAGGGAAGCTTCTCGTAACGGTTCGTACGGAGCCTCCGTCAAAGATTGCAGGACCCGAGGAAGATCCCAGGAGGGATACCTGTGGATCGTGGGAGGGTGACAGTTGGTGACCCCTTTTAAGAATCGTCGGACGGTCGGTATGTGGGACAAAGAGTCCCAGTGACCGCACGACAGGACAGAGGACAAAGCCGCGAGCTGACGGCGTAGAGTGTTGGGGGAAAGACCTTTATCCAAACCCTGTTTGAGGAAGCGTAGGACCATTGGAAGGGGCACGTTGAGGGGAGAGATACGTTGAGATGCGCACCAAGAGCAGAAGGCCTGCCAGGTCGCGGAATAGATACGGTTAGTGGACGGGCGGCGAGAGGCCTGGATGTAAAAAATGACATCTGGATCGTAGAGTTGCCGTCTCAAGCTGCTCCGCTCAAGCGCCAGGCAGTCAGTTGACACCACCTGGGGTCCGGGTGAAAGTTTGCCCCCTGACTGAGAAGGTTCGGGAGGGGGGGCAATATCCAGTGGGCCATCACGGAGAGATCCACGAGTTCGGCAAACCATGGTTGCCGTGGCCAAAACGGAGCAATTAAGATTAACTCCGCTTCCTCCTGAATCAGTTTCCGGAGGACCAGCGGTAGGATGGGTAGAGGAGGAAAGGCGTAGAGGAGCCCCTCGGGCCAGCGGCAGAGGAGGGCGTTGGTCCCCTCCGACCCCTGCGTCTGGTATCTGGTGAAGAAGCGGTGTAATTGAGAATTCTCTGGCGTCGCGAAGAGGTCCACTAGAGGACTGCCGAATCTGTTCACAATGGACTGGAATACTGACGGATCCAGGCGCCACTCGGCTTGGTCCACCGTTGACCAACTCAACCAATCCGCCTGGACATTGGCTATCCCCGAAATGTGTTCCGATGTCAGGGACGAGAGGTGCCGTTCCGCCCAAAGACCGATCTTCCTCGCCTCGTCCATCAGGGTCCGGGAGCGGGTGCCCCCCTGGCGGTTGACATGCGCCTTGGTGGTGATGTTGTCCATTAACAGGAGCACATGGGACCCTGCCAACATGCGATGGAAGTGCTTCAATGCGAGGAAGGCGGCGTGCAGCTCGAGCCAGTTGATGGAGCACCTGGCTTGCGCCTCTGACCACAGACCTTGTGCTGTGGCGCCCTTGCAATGGGCACCCCATCCGGACAGACTTGCGTCCGTTGTAACTATGATTGGGTCTTGAGGAAAGAACAGGGTACCTTTTGCGAGAGCGGGAGAGCGCCACCAGGCGAGGGAACGGCAAACCGGAGGGGGCAAGCGGACCTTGTGGAGAGATTATCCGAGGTGTGCCTTCTGAAATGGAAGAAGGAACCACTGCAATTCACGGGCATGCAACCTGGCCCAAGGAACAATGGAGATGCAAGAGACCATTTTGCCCAGTAGTGAGGATAAGGTAAGAAGGGAGGAAGAAACCGCCCCCTGAACCTGAGCGGCCAAGACCTGAAGACTGACCTGTCGCTCCTGGGATAAAAATACCCTACCCTCTGAGGAGTCAATAATAGATCCTAAATGGAGAATAGACGTCGATGGGGACAACTGACTTTTAGCGAGGTTGATGGAGAACCCGTGGGCAGCGAGAACCTGGGTGACAGTGTGAAGGTGCTGCCGTGCGACCGCTTCGGAAGAGGCATGCACCAGAATGTCGTCCAAGTAACATTGGACCCTAATTGGGAGAGCCCGAAGGTGACCCGCCAAGACGGAGAGGACCTTCGTGAAAACTCTGGGAGCAGAAGAGAGACCAAAGGGAAGGGCCCTATATTGGAAATGTTGATTGGCATAGCAAAATCTAAGGTATCTACAGTGCTGATGTGCTATGGGAATATGTAAATAAGCCTCAGTCAAGTCCAGGGAAGCCATGAAGTCCCCCGGCCGGATGCAAGCCAAGATGGATTTTAAAGAATGCATCCGGAATTTGTTGTAAACTATGTGACGGTTTAGCCGTTTGAGATCCAAAATTGCCCTCCAGCCCCCTGAAGCCTTGGGTACCACAAATAGAATGGAATAAAACCCCTGGAATTGTTCGTCAGGGGGCACCTGCTGAATTGCTCTAATATCCAGCAGGTGTTGCACCGCCTCGGCCATGAGAGCCTGTTTGGCGGGGTTCCTGGCCGTGGGGCACCGAATGAAGGCTCCGGGGGGAATGGAAAGGAATTCCAAAGTCAAGCCGTGACGAACCGTGTTTAGAACCCACGCATCATCTGTTGTTGAATCCCAACAATCAGCAAAATATTTCAGCCACCCCCCAATGGGAGCGGCCGTGGGGGAGAAACCACTATTTCCCTCTCTTAGCGGGGCGCCCGCCGGCGCCTCTGTGGAAGTTCTTCCTGAATTGTCTTCCCCTCCCGGCCCTGTCCTGATGGGAACGGAACCTGCCCGAATACTGACCTGGGGACCGGGGAAAACTGGATCCCCGGTCAGTGTGGCGAAAGGGGCGCCTGAAGTAGGGGGTCTGATGAGGAAGACCTCTGCGGGAGAGCGATGGTAGGATCTTCTTCTTGTCTTTGGATTCAATGAGAAATGGATCTAGGGAATCCCCGAATAGTTGTTTGCCCTTGAGAGGCTTAGACGCTAGACGCCATTTGTGGCGAGTCTCCACGGGCCATTGTTTCAGCCAATGCATTCGTCTGGCCACAAGGGTAGACGCCATCGCCTTAGATGCAAACTTGGATGTGTACAGCGTGGAGTCTGCAAGAAATTGGCAGGTAGCAAAGACCTTGTTAAGGTCTTGATGCGCCCTTATGTTGGTGTCAGGGATAAGATCCTGCAACTGTTTCACCCAAAGAAGAGCCACTCTGGCGAAAAAGGAGGATGTGGACGCCGCCTTGATGGCCCAGGCCGCCGCCTGGTGTGCGCGCACCAGGGCCTGTTCTACCTTCCGATCTTCAGGCTTGAGGTTCTCTTCAGATTCACTGGGAAGAGCAGTATGGGCGTGAAGCGCTAAGACGGGGGGATCCACTGAGGGGACCTCAAGAATGTCCCCTAGTTCGGAAGCTACGCTGAAGAACTGACGTTCCAGAGAGGATGGATTAGGTCCAGTGGCCGGAGCGGCCCACTGGTTTCTTACTGTATCTATGAATAGCGAAGGTGCCGGCACAGAATCCGGTTCCGGGGTGACCGAAGAGAAGATAGGCCCTAATGGAGTATTTAGTGCGGGTGCCGGGTTTGCAGGGGCCGAGAGACCGGCAGCTGCCCTGGCCTTGCTTAACAGGGACTTGTACAAACCCGGCGGGAAAAGAGCTGCCGACTGTGGTTGCGAGGGACCAGCGACTTCATCTTCTGATAGGTCACCCATGGTGTCCATCTGGTTCAGCTGGAAATCATCGAGATTCTCCTCTTCAGAAATGTTGGATAACTGATCCGCTGCCAGGAAATCAGCACTGGTTCCTGGTTGAGGATCTAGCTGGGGAGAGGAAGTGCCAGAGCCTAGAGGAGGCAAAGAAGCCGCCAGGGTTTGTAGGTTAGCAGTAATACTGGATTGGACCGCTGAGGCGATCCATTGCTGAATGATGGCCGGGTCAAAGGGGAGAGCCGGTGGCCCCTGAGCTGGAGCAGAAAGAGAGGAAGGCTCAATCCCCTGGACCACAGATGAAGGCGGGGGTGGCTGGGCTGCCTCCTGGGCAGGAGGCAGAGCAGATTGGATGCTCTGAGTGCCCTCCTGAGGTGTGGCAAGTTGTGGAGTGGGAGAGGAAATTCCCAATCCCCCTGGACCCCAGAGATTGGGAGAAATCTGGGGCAGGGTTGTGGCCTCTAGGCCCAGGATCTGTTCAGGCCTGGAAACAGAGGCCTGGGATGCACCTGCATTGGCTGCCCTGTCGTGAATCTTCTGTAGGGCACGGTCTCTGCGCTGTTCTGCCCTAGTAGTTGCAGCCTTGCTGGCCTGAGAAGAAGAGGCTGCAGCCTCATCATCATTTGGCCGGTTGGTTTTATGCTTTCTTTTTCCCCCTGGTTTAGATGAGGCTGGGGGCATTCCTTTTGCCATTTAAATACTGAGAAAAGAACTCACTGGGGATTAGAAATGCCCTGATTGCAGGGCTGCCTCTCCCCCCCCCCCTCTTTGGCCAAGATCCGTTGGTGATTCCTGCCTTTGATGCGAGGGGAGAATGAGAAAAGAGGCCCCCAGGGTATGCAGATTGCCTTTAAAGCTGCTAAAGCGGAGCCGATGTGAAGAGCAAGTAGCCGGCTGTGAGCAAGCAAAACCTCGTGGTGACTTCTGCTTTCGATTTCCCTTCGCAGCCAAGGAGGGAATAGAGAGCGATCCTAGAGGGGCCTCTGGAGGCGCTGCCGATCGTTTGGAAGGGAGCCTCCAGAATGGCGCCAAATTCAAAGGTGGGAGCCGGCCTCGAGCGATGTTCCTGCAGGCGGCTCCCTGCGGTGCAGCCGGCTCAATCAAAGTGCTGCCGCGCGCCTTCTCCTCAGCGGCAAATCGCTCCTAGAAATACTGAGCGAGGGGGCGGCCATGGGATGAGCCCTTTACAACCAGAGCCGGAGCAAGCTCGAACGGCCCGGAAGCCTGGTTGCAGCCGCGGAGCGATCAACCCCGGCTGGG
The DNA here is from genome assembly GCA_023053685.1 of Diadophis punctatus similis. Classification (NCBI taxonomy): domain Eukaryota; kingdom Metazoa; phylum Chordata; class Lepidosauria; order Squamata; family Dipsadidae; genus Diadophis; species Diadophis punctatus. Next base: position 2,714,675 of record JALIGW010000067.1, read on the forward strand.
GGGAGGGGGGGATCCGGGGGGGGTTAGGCATGAAGCCCAAAGCCCCACGTGGCAGCCTAGCCTGAAAGCCACAATCGCTTGCCACACTCCCCTCGCTCACTTCTTCAGCTGAGATCAACCAAGAATAAATCAAATCCAGTACAACCTGATGTTCTTCGATGTCTGTAAGTTGTTGGAGGAACCAGCAGTTGGGATGAGCTGTTTTCGCCACGTCCTGCTCTGCTGAGGACGAGTCATAACTGGGGACCCAGAGGGCGGATCCAGGGGATTTAAGAAAAAAAGTGACTCGGTCCTCGACTGCTGGTAGGCGGAGACAACCCATCCTGACTGCTGGCTCCTCATAGGATGGAGAAACCAGATGCTCTTTCCCTAAAAGGCGAGGGAGTCTATGTTGTACTGTAACAAAGTTTATTACTTTCACTATGGGGAAAGGTCCTATGAACATTTAGAGTTGGTTTAATATCAGGGTTCCAAGTAATACACCCATAGCAAACAGGACTCCGAGGCAAGCAGGATCCTCAAATATCAGTTTTATTGAACATATTATATAGGCATAGGCTGGTGAAAACTGACTCTAAATGTTCCCGCAGTTTTCACCTAATTAAAAGTAAAAGTTTTCCTCCCCTTTCCAAACAGTCACATGGTCCAATCAAGGTGTCATCCAGTTGCCTGGTGACTTCACTCATCCTCCATCTGGCCATGGGTGGGAATGTCCTTGGTTCCCAGGAGAAAATATTTTGTTTTGGCTACAAAACCCCAGCTACCTCTATTCCCCTCTCCCTATCCCTCAGCTTCAGTGTGGCAACACTGAAGCATCAAAATGGCCTCAGTCAGGTCAGCTTCAGAGTTGACATTCACTCTCAAATACCACAAACTGGGCAACTGCTCTTTGGAATATCTCACCCCTTTCTACAACTAATTTAATATTGAGGAATTGGAAGGGGAGAATCAATGGAACCTCAAAGGAGAAGACTTACCTGCCATGGCTGTACAATCTGGGGTGGTTGATGGTCTACAACTTGAATTCTCCTCTTAATCCGTTGGGAGGAAGAGGCAGCACTGAGGACCCAGGCCACAATTTGAATTATTTGGGAAATCCTGGAGGAATCCTGAGATAGGATTCTTGCAATCACATCTTGGGGTGGGAATTCCCAATCCTCTTTTTCTCTGCATTTTTCCCAAACTTTCTTAGATAACACAGGACTTGGATAAGAACATTGGAATGCTTCCTTTCCATACAATAGGACCATAGATGCATAAGAATTAAAGTCATAATACTGAGTCCTTCTCCTTGTCTGGATGAGGAAGGAAAACAAAGCATATTTATTTTGAAGATCAATGCAGAAGTTAAAAATACCTACACTAAAAGCTGTCAAAATTGTTGCAATCCACACCCTTCCCACAATGGATTTATTAGTCATATCAATGTTTTGTATTATTGCTGCTAACATTCCTGAGGCCTGAGAATCTAGTTGGCATACTATAATTTTTATTTGACTCTTGATAAGATAATAGAACATTTTCCTTTTTTCTTGCATGAGAGTTTCTCCAACACTTGTCTTCATATTTGCTTCTGGGACTGTTCCTGAGAGGACAATGCAAATCCCATTTTTTAGGGCGAGAACTTCCAAGCGTCTTTTGAATTTTTCTCCTTTTTCATTGTCCTGAGAAAGGAGGCCGATCCACGTCCATTGGAACTGCAGGAGCAACTTCACAATTGCTGAGTAAGGAGGTTCTTGGTTTGGGGTCATCCGATATGAAAAAGGAAAACGGTGATTCTGCTCAGCCATCTGGTTGATGACACTATAGTTGATCTAAGATAAAAGAGAAGGTATTGGTAGTTTGTGACAGTTTTAATGATAAAAGTCAGATGGTAAATCTAAGGGCCTTTCCCCACTGCTGAGAGAAGTTTCAAATGATAACTGCATGAATTTTGCTAGTTCCCTTGATGTTCTGTCCTGTTGTCTTGTATGCTCCCTTTGAAACCAGGGAGCTCTGAATTATCTGTGGGTGATGTTCATGGGTGGTCCTCATAGAGCACACCCTTCTGGTCGCATTATAACTCTTTTTTTTTTTAAAGTATTATTATTATTTACAGAGGCCCGTGGTGACTGCCAGCGAGAGTTCCGTTTTGGCTCCGTGGGTTGCAGGACGCTGTCCCAGCTGACAACAGAGCTCAGCAGTCCATTTTCCCTGGCAGAGCATTCGGGCCACCACAGGTACCCCCTGACCCAAGTGATGTCATGCTGGCCACGCCCACCTTGGCCATGCCTTCCCCAAGGTCAAACACAACCCTGCTGCGGCCCTCAATGAAATCGAGTGACACCCGTGCCCCAGGGGTGAAATCCTCCCAGTTCACTCTTACCTGTTGGTCGCCGCACAGCCGAACAACCTGGTGGCGTTCGCGGCGCGGGGCTTCCCCCACCCACTTTCCCCGCCCACCGGGACACCGCCATTTGCATTCTTTTGCCCTCTGCGCATGCGCAAAGCATTCTGCTTGCGCAGAGGGCAAAAGAACGCAAATGCCGGCATCCAGGCGGGCGGGGGAAGCGGGTGGGGGAAGCCCTGCGTTGCGAACCCCACCAGGTTGTTCGGCTGTGCGGCGACCAACAGGTAAGAGCGAACCGGGAGGATTTCACCCCTGCCCTTCCCTAGTCCAACCCCCTGCTTAAGCAGGAGACCCAAAACCATTTCAGACAAGTGACTTTCCATTCTCTTCTTAAAAACCCCCAGTGATGAAGCACCCACAACTTCTTTTTTTAAAAAAAGTTTTTATTTTTTCTCCACCATTTCCATACATATGTCAATGCACATACTTAAATTATATCAATAATATGCACAATTATACATTTTTATCCAATCATTCTTAAATCAATCTAATTTACACCTGTTTTATATTACTATTCATCAGTCTGTTATTCTTCATTTCTTTACACTCCCCTCCCTCTATCTCCCTCTCTTCCATCTACCTTCTTACCCCTTCCCTCCCCCTTCCTACTTCCCTCCATCTCCTCTCCCTTCACCTTTCTACTTCCTCCTTCTCCTTCTTTACCTTTCCCAGAGTGATTCTGATCTTAGTTCACCTCATATTTAACAGACTGATGCCTTATTACATTTTAAAACTGTCAGCATCTTTTCCAGATTTATCATTTTTAAATCATTTCTGTACAAACAAATCATTATTTTTGGTATATGGTATTTATCTAATGCTACCTCTTCAAATCCTAATTTTGTCATCTGAGTCTACCACCATTCATTCTTTATTTTCTTCTTTTATCATTCTAGTTTTATTTCTATAAATATTCATTTTCTATCCAATCATAAAATTTCACCCATACATTATAAAATTCTGTATCTTCTTTGTCTTTAATTTTTATTGTCAATCTGTTCATCTCTGCACACTTCTCCTTCAGAAGGAATTTTTGTTGCTTTCCATTTTTGTGCAAATGCAATTCTAGCTGCTGTAATCACATGAACAATTAAATATGTGTCTTCCTTGTTAAATTTTTCTGATAAAATACCCAACAAAATGTTTCTGGTTTTAGTCCTATACTTTGTTTCACTATGTTTTCTAACCATTTTTGGATCCAACTCCAATATTGTTTGGCTTCTGCACATATCTACCATATGTGATAAAATGAGCCTGGTATTTGCTGACATTTCCAACATTTCATAGATCTATCTTTAAACATTTTAGCTATCCTTTCTGGTGACATGTGCCATCTGTAAAACATTTTATACATATTTTCTTTATATGCTGTTGCCATAGTTAATTTATAATTTCTTTCCCAAAGTTGCTGCCATTTATCTAATTCTATAGTATAACCAAAATTCCTTGTCCATTTTATCATCGTTTCCTTCACCTGTTCAAATTCTAAATCAATGCAAAGTAAATAATTGTATTATTTCTTAATTAATCTTTCATCTGTTCCTGTGAGTATTTCATCTAATTCTGTTATCTCTAAATTTATACCCTCCATTTTACTGTCCTTATCATATCTTGCTTGTATTTGCATTCACATGTACCAGTCCATTTTTATCCCTTGTTTCTCCAATTCTTGAGTGGATTTCTATTTTCCATTGTCCGTCAAAATGTCCTTATATCTTGGTATATTTTCCCAATTCAATCTGCTTAGGTGTATTTGTGCTTCTATTATATATATCCAAAACGGTATACTCGAATAATGTCTCTCTTTTATCTTTTCCCATACTAAATATAAAGAGATCCTAATACAATGTCTCTGGAAATAGCTATGTATTTTATTTCTTCCATACCACATAAGTGTGTGCCAACCTATCTGCAAATCGTGTCCCTCCAGAGTAAAAAGCCTTTTATTTCTCAATAAGATCCAGTGACTAAGCACCCACAACTTCTGAAGGCAAGCTGTTCCAATGGTTAATTGTCCCCAAATCCTTAATTCCAGTTTGCTTCCTTCCTTTATTAATTTCCATCCATTGTTTCTTGTCCTGCCATCTGGTGCTTTGGAAAATAGATTGACCTCCTCTTTGTGGCAGCCTCTCAAATACTGGAATACTGCTATACACTCATGGAATATCTTTTTAAACTGACAAACATATTAATTTCTCATAGACTATTACTGCTTATTTGATTGTTTCATATGTTGGGCTTGAAATATTGTTTGTTATATTCCCCCCCCCAGCAATTGTTACCTCTTCTACAATGTTGTGAACCTCCATCCATAATTCTTCAGGCACTCTGTCTAATCAGATCCAATTCTTTAAATCTATTTGTCACCTCTACTTATATTCATCAGGGATATGATTTAGTTCATACTTGAGTGGCCTAGTGTTTTTCCCTACTTTCTTCAATTTAAGTCTAAATTTTGCAACAAGAAGCTCATGATCTGAGCCACAGTGAGCTTCTGGTCTTGTTTTTACTGACTGTATAGAGCTTCTCCATCTTTGGCTACAGAGCACATAGTTAATCTGATCTCTGTGTTGACCATCTGGTGATGTCCATATGTAGAGTTTCTACATATTTCTAGGTTCTACCATATCACAAGATCTAAAATGGACATCTAACATCAAAAACATCATCAAAAAAGCACAACAAAGAATGTTTTTTCTGCGCCAACTCAGGAAGCTCAAACTGCCCAAGGAGCTGCTGATACAGTTCTACAGAGGAATTATTGAGTCTGTCATCTGTACCTCTATAACTGTCTGGTTTGGTTCTGCAACCCAACAAGACAGACACAGACTTCAGAGGATAATTAGAACTGCAGAAAAAACAATTACTACCAACCTGCCTTCCATTGAGGACCTGTATACTGCACGAGTCAAAAAGAGGGCTGTGAAAATATTTACAGACCCCTCACATCCTGGACACAAACTGTTTCAACTTCTACCCTCAATACGATGCTATAGAGCACTGCACACCAGAACAACTAGACACAAGAACAGTTTTTCCCGAACGCCATCACTCTGCTAAACAAATAATTCCCTCAACACTGTCAAACTATTTACTAAGTCTGCACTACTATTAATCTTTTCATCGTTCCCATCACCCATCTCCTCCCACTAATGACTGTATGACTGTATCTTTGTTGCTTGTATCCTTATGATTTATATTGACTGGTTCCTAATATGATTTGATTGTTTATTTGTACCTGGACTATCATCAAGTGTTGTACCTTATGATTCTTGATGAATGTATCTTTTCTTTTATGTATACTGAGAGCATAAGCACCAAGACAAATTCCTTGCGTGTCCAATCACACTTGGCCAATAAAAAATTCTATTATATTCCAAAATCGCCTCTTGGGTTGTTGGAAAAATGTGTTTGCTATGACCATCGTATTCTCTTGACAAAATTCTACCAGCCCATGCCCTGCTTCATTTTGTACTTCAAGGCCAAACTTGCCTGTTGTTCCAGTTTTGGCTTCCTACTTTAGCATTCCAATCCCTTATGACAATAAGGACATCATTTTTTGGTGTTAATTCTAGACGGTGTTGTACGGCTTCATAGAACTGGTCAACTTCAGCCTCTTCAGCACCAGTGGTTGGGTCATAGACCTGGACTACTGTGATGTTGAATGGTTTGCCTTGGATTCAAACTGAGATCATTCTATCATTTTGGGGATTGGATTCCAGTACTGCTTTTCCTACACTTTTATTGACTATGAAGGATACTCCATTTCTTCTGAGGGATTCTTGTCCGCAGAAGTATACATGATGGTCGTCTACATTAAATCCATCCATTCCTGTCCATTTCAGTTCACTGATTCCTAAGATGTCGATGTTCAGTCTTGACATCTCTTGTTTGACCATGTCCAGCTTGCCTTGATTCATGGATCTTACATTCCAGGTTCCTATGGAGTATAGATCTTTACAGCATCAGACATTCCTTTCACCACCAGATACATCCAGAGCTGAGTGTCCTTTCGGCTTTGGCCCAGTCACTTCATTCTTTCTGGCACTACTAGTACTAGCTCTCTGTTCTTCCCCAGTAGCATATTGGACAACTTCCGACCTGAAGGGCTCATCTTCCAGCATAATATCTTTTTGCCTTTTGGTACTGTCCATGGGGTTTTCATGGCAAAGATACTGGAGTGGGTTGCTATTTCCTTCTCCTGGATGCTATTTCCTTCTCCTGGATGGTGTTTTGTCAGATCTCTCTGCTTTGACCTGTCTATCTTGGGTGGCCCTGCATGGCATAGCTCATAGTTTCATTGAGCCAGGCAAGTCCCTTCGCCATGACAAGGCAGTGATAGTTGAAGGGGATATATGTATATACACATATGTGTGTGTGTGTGTGTGTGTGTGTGTGTGTGTGTGTGTGTGTACAGTGGTGGGCTGCAACCGGTTTAACAACAAGTTCTATGAGACTGAGCTTTGCGCGCATGCGCAGCGTTCAAAATACACCAATTTCAAGCTCTATAGCTTACCTTCTAGGGCAGCCCCAGTAAGTAAAACAGCTCAGGCGTGGAAATCCACTGTGCCACGTGAATCAGCTGAGCTGAAAAACATGGAAATATAGGACAGGATAGGGTGGGGGCAGGTGAGTGTGGCCAACTGATCACCGGAACTACCAGTTCGCTAGAACCAGTCTGAACCGGCAGCAGCCCACCACTTTATGTATACACACATACTTTGTGAATTAAAAATTCTTTCAACTCTTCTAACATTTACTCTCTGACTTTCAATTTATTTGAAGAAATATATACTAGTGCTGCCTTCTAGGCAAATCTGAACCATTTATAACATGGAATTAATTTTATTTGGCTTTTACCTGTGGAATTTTATAGATGCTCAAGACTTTAGATATATGATCAAAGAGTTCAGAATCCATCTCTTCAAGAATTGCCAGCAGGTTCTTTTGTCTTCCACATCTGTAGTTTGGGACGTTTTCCTGCCCTGTAGATAGCACATCCAGCATGGCCTCATATGTCATTCTTGCACTGAAAAAGTTCTGATAGATGTTGTAGCCCAGGGTGATGTTGGGTAAGAGCCTTGGATTCTGGTTGACTTCATGCACAGCCAACAAGAAGGGCAGAACGTGGTAGAAAGTGTTCTCACTGCAACATAAGAAATTTCATCATCTTTTTTTGCTCTATATCAACGATTTATGTGATCAACTTAAAAGCAATTGTGTTCTTTTTGCCGATGACATAAAATTAGTCAATTCTACAGATAATTCTGTTGTTTTGCCAAGTGATCTCGACTATGTGTCTGAATGGACATCTATTTGGCAACTTCAAATTTCGATTAATAAATGCTCTGTCTTACATATTGGTAAACATAATCAGAATGTCAAGTATAAGCTAGGTGGCATTGATCTAGCAGATGACCCTCACTTTGTTAAGGACCTAGGTTCACTTATCTCTGACGATTAATGCTCCAAAGCTCACTGTAACAGCATTGCTAAAAAAGCATTAAGAGTTGTAAACTTAATTTTGCGAAGCTTTTTTTCTGGAAACATTGTATTGCTAATTAGAGCTTATAAAACTTATGCTAGACCAATTTTAGAGTATTGTTCAACTGTTTGGAATCCCCACCATATATCTGACATCAGTACAATCGAGCGGGTTCAGAAGTACTTCACGAGAAAAGTCTTGCTCTCTTCTGGACACAATAGAATTCCTTATGCTGGTAGACTCAAAATTCTCGGTTTGGATAACTTAGAACTGCGTCCCTTGAGGTCAGACCTATGTATTGCATACAAAATTATATGTAGTAATGTTTTTTATTTATTATTAGTTGCATTTGTATGCCGCCCACTCCACAGAGACTCTGGGCAGCTCATAATAATAAAAATTTACATGCAACAATAAATATAAAAAAGCATTTAAAAACAATGATTATTAAAACTTTAAAAAACATTAAAAACAACAATTTGAAAACCATACAATAATTCATTAATGGGGCCAAGAGTGCTCGATGTTATATTAAAATCATTGGCCCCAGGCCTGTCGACAAAGCCATGTTTTTACTGCTTCTCTGAAGGCTGGCAGGGTGGGAATAATGCGGATCTTGGGGGGGTAGTGTATTTCAGAGAGCTGGTGCTGCCACAGAGAAGGCCCTCGTTTGTGGGGCCGCCAGCCGACATTGTTTGGCTGACGGGACCACCAGCAGACCAACTCTGTGGGCTCTAATTGGTCTTAGGGAGGTATGTTGGAGAAGGCGGTCTTCGAGGTAAACTGGTCCTAAGCCATGTAGGGCTTTAAAGGTAATCACCAACACCTTGAATTGCGCTTGGAGACCTATGGGCAGCCAGTGCAATTTGCGAAGGATGGGTGTCACATGGGTGTATCTAGGGACATCCATCACCACATGTGCTGCTGCATTCTGCACTAGCTGTAGTCTCCCAACGTTCTTCAAGGGTAGCCCCATGTAGAGTGTGTTGCAGTAGTCAAGACGTGAGGTAACAAGGGCATGAGTGACTGTAAGTAGTGCCTCCCGGTCCAAAAAAGGAAGCAACTGGTGCACAAGACAAACTTGTGCAAAGGTCCCTCTGGCCACAGCTGTTAGATGTTGGTCCAATTTTAGCTGTGGATCCAGAAGGACCCCCAAGTTGAGAGCCCGTTCTTAGGGGATCAACCCCCCCCCCAGATCCAAGGAGGGACAGAGGTCAAAGTCCTTGGGGGCAACATCCAGAGCCACTCGGTCTTGTCCAGGTTGAGTTTGAGCCTGTTCACCCCCATCCAGATCCTTACAGCATCCAGAAACTGGCACATCACATCGACTGCCTCACTGAATTGGCATGGGGTGGACATGTACAGCTGAGCCTACTGTTGGAACCTCACACCATGCCTACGGATGATCTCACCCAACGGTTTCATGTAGATATATTGAAAAGCATAGGGGAAAGAATCCCACATACGAGGGGTCTCTGGGTCGACCTCTGCCCCCCAGCCAACACTGACTGCGACTGGTAAGAGAGATAGGAGGAGAACCACTGCAGAACGGTGCCTCCCACTCCCAGCTCCCCGAGCCATCACAGAAGGATACCATGGTCAATGGTATCGAAAGCTACTGAGAGGTCAAGTAGCACCAAGATGGAGGAATAACTTCCATCTCGGGCTCACCAGAGATCATCCATCAGCGTAACCAAGGTAGTTTCTGTGCTATGAAAGGGCCTGAAACCTGACTGAAAAGGGTCAAGATACTCAGTTTCATCCAACAGCCATTGGAGTTGCAGCACCACCACTTTCTCCACCACCTTCCCCAGTTACCTGTAAATGACTTTTTCTGTTTTAATCGCAATAATATGCATGCGAACAACTGCTTTAAACTCCATGTAAATCATTCTAAACTTGACTGTAAAAAAATATAATTTCTGTAATAGAGTTGTCAAATTCTGGAATGCTCTACCTGATTCAGTTGTTTCAGCTACAAATTTTCACAATTTCAGTCACAAATTGACTTCCGTGGACCTTACTTCATACTTAAGGGGTCAGTAGAGGGAGCGTGCATAAGTGCACTAACGTGCCTATTGTCCCTGTCATTGTATTTTTATTCTCTTATTCTTGTTCTCATTTTTGTTTGACAAATTCCAATAAATAAACAAACAAACAAACAAACAAATAAATAAATAAATAAATATTTAGTTTGGATTTTCATGAAAGCATGTCATATTTACTGTAGCATTATATCTATATACTGCAGTTCCAAAAAGATAATCATATACTCATTATTGAATTAAATTATTCAATTTATTTGGACTTTGCAGGTGATAGTCATTTTTGAAATTCCTATGAGAAGAACAGTCCCATTGACACCACTAGGAGCTTCTTGCCAAAAGAAATATCAGAGAGAGAAAGCAAGCTTGTTATGTCAAGATCAAAGGAATCCTCTCAAAATCACCAGAATTGATTCTGCCTGTCATGTTCTCCACATTATGACTTCGGAGGGAAAATGAGGAAAATTATTCTTATACTTTAGTAGCCAGGTAAGGAAAACAGTTACAATAGTAAGAGACCTTCACACCTTCTTTTACTCAAAGAGGAAGTGTGAAGGTTTCTTACTATTGTAACTGTTTCAATCTGCTTAGAATTCACTTTTGCAAACCAAAGCATTTATTTATTTATTTATTTATTTATTTATTTATTTATTTATTTATTTATTTATTTATTTATTTATTTATTTATTTATTTATTTATTTATTTATTTATTTATTTATTTATTTATTTATTTATTTATTACATTTCTATGCCACCCAACTCCCAAAGGACTTTATTTGCTTACCTATTTGCAAAGCTAATATATCACTCATATCAATTCACAACAATCCATAAAATGTCATTAAAATCATACCCTTAACCCCAGGCACCAGACTACATACTGTATGCTCATAGCTCTCAACCCCCATCCTAGCCCAATGCTTGGGAGAAGATCTGTATCTTCCAATGCGTCCAGAATGTTAATAAGGGATGCTACCAAGCGTATATTGTGTACGTTGTGATTATATTATATGATTTCTTCCTGTTATGCCACTCTGGAGATGACTAACAGCTGGATTCAAGGGCTGGATTAGCAAGAGATATTTCCTATCTGAAGATGGATCTCTCTTCAACAAGACTTTTTTAGACCTAGAGATTTGCTGTAGAATATTCATGGCTTTAGAGTTATTGTCCTATATTCTACAGTTAACTATACTTAATGTATCCTCTGTGCCTAAACATTAACATATCACATTGTTAGGTCAAAAAAATGTACTGGAGTCACCAGAATGCTAGAATGAGACTCAAGAAGAGGCTTGGAAAATAAACAGCTTTTATGTATACAAAGTATAGACAACAACCATGCAAGGAAGAAGCCACGCCCGAGAAGAGTGTAGCTAGGATCTTATGCACTCATTTAGTCAATCAGAGACAAAGGTTCATTACCCAACATGGGAAATGTCTTGCCCATGCCCCCCTTATCCATGGAGCATTATTTGTCCATGCTCTGTCCATGATTTTTGTCATCTTACAGAGCATTCCTTGTAGCCTTGTGAGTTCATGCTCTTCTTATCTATTTGATGGACATTCTTGGGCAGCCTTGCTCTGCTCCCGTTTATCTATGGAGAAGGATGTTCCTGGGTAACTCCCTGCCCTGTCTTTTTTATTTACTCTCCAAGGATGTGCCTAGCTTTGAAGCGAGAAACCAGATAGCAAAGGATACAATTCTTAACAAGCGAGAATTACAGAATTAATTCCTAACAAATAATTCCTAAGTGTAGCAAAATAGCACAAGCAACTCTTAACAGAAGCACATAGCAAAGGTTAGATTGATTCATGTCACTATGTCCCTTCAACATAAAGTCTCTCCCCTCCTTGAGTTTGGTTTTTAAAAGGTATTCCTTTTATTTAAACCAAAAGGAACAGGGAAGCCACAAAAGTGGCAAAAGTGTTAAAGGGTGGAAAGAAAGAGTGGAGAGGGTGGTAGGAATTATAGAGCAAATGTAAGGAAGGGGAAGAAACAGTGGGGAGAAAATACAAGAGATCTCACTCTGTTCTAAGGTATCATCCAATCACTTTATTGGCAGTTACTGCTTAACTATTGTTAATAAATAAATAAAATAAATATGAATAAATAAGTTGCTGACTCTCCACAGTCCCAAGGTAATCATTTTGAAAAGAGGCAGAATCCATCCAGGCAAGATTCATCGTGGGACAGTGTTGGCAGTGCCCAGTGTTGCCCAGTGTTGAGGCTGAGACTTGTGGAAGAAACTTTGCAAACTCAGGTTTTACAAAATCATCAGGTTCCCCAGAAGCCTTTCCTCTAAAGCAAATTGGGAGAAGCAATAATGACTTGCCTTTCTCAAGGTGAGGAATAGGAGAAATGAAATAATTCCTAGAAAAGACATTGGAGCAGGTAAAATCAATCACCAGAATCCTTGGACGTGCTGACAATTACCTTTTCAGTTGGTGGGTTGGAGCCTTGGAGAACGAAAATTGGTACAATCGAGCTCCGATTCCAGACATTATTCCAGAAATCCAATAGTCTCCTGGCTTGTAGTAATGGAACCATTCCTTTTCTTCTGTTATCACCTTAAATGGACATTTCATCAGCATACTGGCACAGGGAATTTGAGACAGAAGCTGAAGCAGAAAAAACTGTATTTGCAGCAACAGCAACATTTGACATATACAGTACAATATTCTGCAGGAGATCCTTCCTATAGTTTTATCTTCGGCACAGAGTTAAATCTCAGAGATCACAGAAGACCTCAATTACAGTGAAGAAAGTCCAGTTTGCTCCCAGATTTGGAAGAACTATCTTCAATTTCAGACTGCTAAAGTTTTTGCCCAGCTTTACCCCAAACTCTGATCTCATCACAGGAGGCTGTTACAAATCAGATTATCACATGCTGTCTATCCCCTTTGTTGTCACATTGATTGGCAACTAATTGTGGTGGTGGAAATCCCATAAATCTTGTTCAAAGGAGAATAAATAATCATGATTATTTTAATAATTAGAAGGGGAATTGGGAACGAGCATTGCCATAAAAGTGTGCCATTGGAGAAAAGAGTTTTGTTTGACTCAGGAGAATAATCTCTAATTTGAGAGTCAAGAAAGGAACAATTCAAGGAAGCTTGATTGTTTTTAGTCTCCAAACTTATTCTTGAGATTCTAAAAATTAAAATGTGGAAAAACAGTTCAACACTCTTGAACTAGTTAGGGGGCCATTATAATTCCTTCTTATTCTGTCTGATGTGGATGAGGCCATCTTCCTCAATGAATGTTGGGTACTCCAGAATGGTTAACTCCAGATCATGACATATTGAACAACCTATTGGAGCCCCCTGTTAAATGTCTTGCGTCTTTCAAAATGTAGAAGACTATCCGTCTTCCTGGTTACAAAAAAGATCTAGTCAAAATTGTTAATCTGAAACAATGACCCATTATTGACTTCTTTGCAATAGCAATAGCAATAGCAATAGCAATAGCAATAGCAATAGCAATAGCAATAGCAATAGCAATAGCACTAGCACTAGCAATAGCAATAGCAATAGCAATAGCAATAGCAATAGCAGACTTACATACCACTTCACAGTTTTAGTGGTTAAGTGGTTTACAGAGTCCGCATATTTCCCCCAACAATCTGGGTCCTCATTTTACTCACCTCGGAAGGATGGAAGGCTGAGTCAACCTTGAGCCAGTGAGAATCGAACTGCCAAATTGCGGGCAGCCAGCAGCCAGCAGAAATAGCCTGCAATAGTGCATTCTAATCACTGTGCCTCCTCCTACTGATGTGATGACATTTGCTGTCTCTTAAATAAGGTATCTAGTAGGGAACCAAGAGATGATGCTATATGAGTACTATACCACAATGGCTGAAGGTGAAGGGCTAAATAAAATTTGAGGACCTGAGCCCAGGGCCATTGCTATATGATGCGCAGGTATCAGTTCTTCTGCTAAGTGAGCACCTAAGACCTCTCTCCATTGCATCCTCCAAAACCATTTGATGGAGTTTAAATTAATAAATAAATTAGGTATATATATACTGGACAATCAGTTGCTTCAAGGATGAACATTAATCTGAAACTCTGATTCCACAGTTAGCAATAGCACTTAGACTTATATACCGCTTCATAGTGCTTTACAGCCCTCTCTAAGCGGTTTACAGAGTTCAGCATATTGCCCCCAACAATCTGGGTCCTCATTTTACCCACCTCGGAAGGATGGAAGGCTGAGTCAACCTTGAGCCGGTGAGATTTGAACAGCTGAACTACTGAACTAGCAGTCAGCCTGCAGTAGCTGCATTTAACCACTGAACCAACTCGGCTCTGTACTCAGTTGTAGTTTCCAAAGTATGGACTCCAAAGATATGGGCCAGCTGTGGCTCTTGACAGAATCCACTCATAAACTCTGTGCGTGCTGGGCTCTGGACACTTTGATTTGGTAAACGATTGGAAGGAGGAAATGTTACTCATCTTTTTTGAGAAACATTTGAGCATAATGAGTGAAACTGATCAGTATGTGAATAAAAATACATTGCATATTACCACATGTGGTCGACATGTTCAGAAATTAAGAAATATTGGGGAAAAATACAAATTTGGATTGAGGAGATAACAAAACAAACCATAGAATTGAAACCAGAAATCTTCCTATTAGGAATAGTGAAAATGAAAATAAGCAAACCGGTCCATTATCTCATACTTCACATAATTACAGCAGCCAGAATCATGTATGCACAACACTGGAAAACCAACATAATACCTTCTAACACAATGTTAATAACCAAGATATTAGACTGTGCAGATATGTGTAAACTAACAATGAAACTATGGGATAAAGAAGATTCAGAATATTACAAAATCTGGGAAGACTGATACAAATGGTTGGAAAACAAACAAACAAAATAAACAAATTTAATATGTTAAGGGTGATGAATAGAATAAATAAATTAAAATAGATGGATGATAAATTTAAAAAGTAACTACTTAGATATCGAAAGGATAATGATATGCAAAAGCTGAAATATATATTTATAACTACTATTTCACATTTTAATGTATGTAATCCTTTTTCTTTTTTTTCTTTTTTCATGTATATATATATTTTTCTCAACGTAGATTATATTGATTATGAAATCACATACTGATATTTATGTTTGATTTGTATATAGATATGTATGTATGTATGTATATATATATATATATATATATTCTTTTTGTATGTCTTTTTTGTATGTCTTTTTTGTATTATGTGTTTTTGTATATTTTAAAATAACTTAATAAAAATTATTTTTTTAAAAAAAATACATTGCAATTGCATTGGGGAGGGCTTTGCTTTTCCAATGCTTTCTGAATATCCAAAGAGAGATAGTGTAGATGGCAGAGGTAATGGCATTGAGAGACCATTACCAAGACAAGGTCAGATAAAAGTAGTACTGATTTATATGACACAGCTTTCCTAATCTGTAATACACTGAAGGGCTGACTGACAAAAAGACAAAGAAAAGACACATATATATATATGTATGTATATATACATACACATATATATATATAAAGGTATAGGTAGGTGGTGCTCATCTTTGATTCAGAAATGAAGAGTCAGCTGGCATAACTATACACCAAAGATGCACGGAACATTGTTACTTTCCCAATGAACTGGCACCTATTTATCTACTTGTACATGCTTTTGAATTGCTAGGTTGGCAGGGCACATACACACAGAGACAGACACACACACTATATGTATATGGAAATGGTTATGGATATGGATATGGATAAAAAACAGGAACCAATTTCAATACTCCTCATAAGAACACCTTCATTATCACATCAGATGTCTATATGACGCCCCCCCCCCCAATAATTCAGAGATGTACATATTTTTCTTTGGATTGAAGATTGTCAAAAATAATAATTTGTCTCATTAATTTATTCAATGGGATGGAGAAAAAAATTAAAGCTGCTCCAATGTTCATGTTGATATCTATTCTTAATATATAGAATGTTCTCTCTCTCTCTCTCTGTTTCTCTCTGTGTGTGTCTGTCTCTCTCTCTTCCATCTATCTCATTTATCTATCTATAAGTGATCTTACATTATCCAGCCAGAAGAGATTATTGAAATATACGCAGTATTTGAAATTAACTAATTTTAAAAAAACAAAGTCAGAACATCATCCCAAAAAATAAAATATAACACCAACCTATATAGTAACAAAAACACACATCATCATTAGCCATAGTCTTTTATTTAATTTAAAACCATATCAGAACACTCCTGGTAACAGTTTATCTGGCCTGGTTTCAGAAATAGTATTAATGTCATTGGTGATGGTTATGATTTAACATGAATTCAGATTGTGACAATTGAAGGATATGATTAATTCAAATAGTTTGAGTTGTTTTAGAAACTTTACTATTCAATTATTATAATTCAAAATCCACATGAATGAAGAAAGATAAGCTACAACACATAAAACATTACTTCAAAGTATGTGATTTTATACTGCACGTAAACTATAGAAAGATAGACACCAACATAAGGAACCTTAAAGTTTTTTTATCATCAGATGTTCTTTGGTGTTCATGGCAGGTCTCAGAATAATAATGTAGCATTTGGGGATAAAGATGCAGCCCAGTAAACCCAGGCCGGAGGCCAGGATGGAGAAGATCTGCACGGCTACCATGTATTTCCCCTTGGTGCTCAGATATGTGGGAACAAAGGAGATCCAAACACTACAAAAAACCAACATGCTGAAGGTGATCAGTTTGGCTTCATTGAAGGCCCCTGGCAGATTTCGAGCCAGAAATGCCACCAAGAAACAGATGGCAGCCAAAAGACCCATGTAGCCAAGAGCAGAGTAGAACATGGTGACAGAGCCTTCATTGCACTGCAGCAGGATATGTTCTGGTAGGGAATGAAAGTCAGAATCTGGGAATGGGGGAAAGATTCCCAGCCATATCATACATATGCCTACTTGAATACCAGAGCAGGACAAAACAATAGAGTTGGCCAGACTCTTCCCAAGCCATTTCCTCATGCTGCTGCCTGGCTTTGTGGCCAGAAAGGCCACCACCACCATTACAGTCTTGGCCAACAAGGAAGACACAGCAACTGAGAAAATAATACTGAAAATGGTTTGTCGAAGGAGACAGGTCATTTTCACAGGGTGACCGATGAATAGAAGGGAGGTCAAGAAAGAAAACAGGAGTGAAACCAGGAGGATGTAGGTGAGTTCACAGTTGTTGGCTTTGACTATGGGAGTGTCTCTGTATTTAATGAAGATTCCCAGAATAAAGGCAGTGGTTAGGGACAAAGCAATGGCAAAGAAAGCCAGGATAAGTCCCAACAATTCTTCATAGGATAAGAAGCTTATATTTTTGGGGACACACTGATCTCGCTTCTTATTGGAATACTGATCATCTGGACACTTTTCACAATGGACTGCATCTGGGAAAAAATGGTTATCATGTATCTGTTTCTGCAGCTGTAGAATCATGAAAACCGCATCAGAAATCAATTACTTCATTTTGAAGGAATAATATAATATTTCTGCCCAGGGATATCCATATACCATATGTGCTGGTGTATAAGACGACGTTTTACCCCTTGAAAATCTTCTCTAAAGTCGGGGGTCATCTTATATGCTGGGTACTAAAACTTCCGAGCTGGGGGGAGCTCAAAAACGGCCGCGGCCAAATCCCCGCCGTTCTCCAACCAAGCGGCCGAAGGAGCCTCAGAGCCCTAATGCTGCCCTGCGTCTCAGTCGCCTGCTGGAAAGGCTGCAGCCTCCACCGTCAGCTGGCGGCTTAAGGCAAGAGGCAGGCGGGTAGGAGACGCGGGCAGGAGATGGCAGCGGCTGCAGTCGCGCCGAGGGAGTGCGTGGCTGAGAGGCATCTCGCGTGGGGAGGAACCTTCATCTGGCTCCACTTCCAGAGCGAGCAAGCGAGCGAGAGCAGCACAGCCACAGCGGGAAGGGAAGCGAAGGGAGGCAAGCAGCCCGCTCTGCCACTCAATCCAGCAGCTGCCGGAAGCAACAAGGGTGTTAGGAAAAGAGAAGGTGGAGCGCAGCCACTGCCGCCAGCACTCTTTCCTTCACTTCTATCTTCTCCTTCTCTTCTTCTAATGCCCTTGTTGCTTCTGGCGGCCGCTGGCTTGTGTTGTGCCTTGGCCGCGTCCGGCGCCGAGTATGGAGGATCCGGAGGACGTGGAGCCGCTCATGGTGCAGCAGTACCAGCCCATGTGCCTGGCACCAGAGACGGCTGGTGATGAGGACTCGGTGCCAGAGCAGGACGATCTCCCAGGACCTTCTGCACCTGCGCAGCAGAGTGATTCATCAGGAGATGAAGAACCCATGCTGGATGCCAGAGCTCGCAGAGCAGCCAGAAGACAGGACTGGCTGAGTAAGCATTGGTCTACTCGGAGGAAGCAGTGAGGGCTAATTGGGCCACGCCCTTCAGTGCCTATATTAGGCCGGCGCAATTAGTACTCACTGCTGAGAACAACGAATCCATGATTGCAGCATATCCAGAGTCTTACTTCTACGTTTGTTTGGAAACCTTGTCGAAGACAGCAGCTTCTGCCAGCTTTATTCCGGGAAGCCAGCCAAGTTGTTCAGATAAGAGGAGAATTAATGAGTCTTGCTTTGAACTTTTGACTGTGTGCTATTTAACCCTCAAGTAACCTAAAGAACCTTATTCCTTGAGACTTTCCGTTTGTGTTGTTTTGGGACTTTTAAAACCTCTGAGCTTTTGCTAAGAAACCTTATTAGTAAAATGAACCTTTTTGTTTGCCTCACAAACGGTTGTGTGTGTGTGTTTCTGGGGGTTGCGGTGCTGGGTCACAACAGCTTGAGTGGTGGAGCGGGCTGCTTGCCTCCCTCGCCTTCCCACTGTGGCTGTGCTGCTCTCGCTCGTTCGCTCTGGAAGTGGAGCCAGATGAAGTTTCCTCCCCGTGCCAGATGCCTCTCAGCCACGCACTCCCTCGACGTGACCACAGCCGCTGCCAGCTGCTGCCCGTGTCTCCTGCCCGCCTGCCTCTTGCCTTAAGCTGCCAGCTGATGGTGAAGGCTGCAGCCTTCCCAGCAGGCAACTGAGACGCAGGGCAGCATCGAGGCTCCGAGGCTCCTTCGGCCGTTTGGCTGGAGAACGGCGGGGATGCAGCTGCTCTTTCCTACACCTGGGAAAAAGGATCTTGCAGTGCTGAGGGCTAGGAAAGATGGAAGAAGAGAAAAGGGAAGGAAGGAAGGAAGACCAGAGATGAAAGGAAGGAAGGAAGGAAGGAAGGAAGACCAGAGATGAAAGGAAGGAAGGAAGGAAGGAAGGAAGGAAGGAAGGAAGGAAGGAAGGAAGGAAGGAAGGAAGGAAGGAAGGAAGACCAGAGATGAATGAAAGGAAGGAAGGAAGAAGGAAGGGAGGGAGGGAGGGAGGGAGGAAGGAAAGAAGAGGAAGAAGAGGAATGTTAGTTGGGAGGGTGGGAGGAAGGAAGAGAAAAAAGTGAGAGGGAAAGAAAAAAGAAAGAAAGAAAGAAAGAAAGAAAGAAAGAAAGAAAGAAAGAAAGAAAGAAAAAAAGAAAGAAAGATGTTAGGAAGGAAGAAAGACAGAAAGAAAAAGAAAGATGGTAGGAGGGGTAGTCTTATACAGAGACTATATCCCAAACTCTATTTTTTAATTGGAAAAGTTGGGGGTCGTCTTATACGCCGGAATATACGGTAACACAACATTAGTTAAAATAATCAAGTCTTTTTAAACGCTGAAGACGAATGTGATTATCAGCTCTCAAAACTTGTCCTCTTTCCCAAAACCAAGCAAGAAAGTAACAACTCAATAGAAAGCAGCAACCTTTCATTATTTATTTTAATACTCACATAATCATACAAAATTCGGTTATAGTGTCCAATCTTTGAAAAGTTTGTGGATGCCTTCAAGAAATGTCATGTTTTTCTTGCTTTTTGATCAAATACCGCCCAAAATCAATAAAGAATAATGATTGTATCCTGATTTTTTGTTGTTTTTGGAGCCACCCATTGTACCTTCTTTCTCAGAGAATGTTCCTTCCACACACAGAGAACAGTCGTAGCAGCAAACTGGGGCTCCCTCTCTCACAAGCTTGGCATAACCTGGGGAGCAACTTTCTGTACATCTTGAATAAGGCACCAACTAAACATAAACAGAAAGATTAGTCAGGGCAATATAGGAATTAGAAGGATTGACTGAAATCAACTGGCTTCCAGAAGCTCAGGAGCACATTGAGCAAAATGAGTCAAGGAGTAGTGGCATGAACTTTAATTACTCTGCTTGCAAGGGGCAAATGAAAGGTCATTCTCTTTCTCTATCAGTCTCCATTGTAGATCCCAAAAGAGACTCATTGCCTTATTCTTCTTTCCAAAGGAAAGTAGTTCCATTGTAAAAGGTGTTTCTCCTTAGGGCATATATTAGAATGCTATAACTCATATATATATTTTTCTCCATCTTTGCTTTCTCAGGAAACCTCCAACATCTAGCTTTCTCTAGAGTCCCTATCTTTCTCTCCTACAACTGGTCATTGTATCATCATATGCAAATGACTTTTTTAGCTGCCCTCATTTCCCTCACCGCATACTTAATATCTTTCTCTTATGCAATTCAGTGGGCTAAACCCTTCATATCCTGGATTTTCTGCCAAAGGTGCTTTTTCAAAAGACAACTGATCTTTGTTTTCCCTTGAAGATGTTTCGCTTCTCATTCCAGAAGCTTCTTCAGTTCTGACTGAATGGTGGAGTATGGAAGGATTTATATTCCTTGCAGTCATCTGGTTGTTAGCAGTCTTTCTGAAAATTGTTGAGGCCACTTGGAAGTTTATCTGTGCCCTCAGGGTCACCTGAATAGTGCAAATGGGTGTGGAAACTTTTTTCAACTGCTGAATCTATATCCTGTTTACAACACAGTCTTTTCAGCAGTTCCAAATCTTTCCATCCTCCAATATTCAGTCAGAACTGAAGAAGCTTCTTGGATGAGAAGCAAAACATCTTCAAGGGAAAACAAAGTCCAGGTGCCTTTTGAAAAAGCACCTTTGGCACAACCATGACCTGGATGACTGAGAATCTCCATAGACATTCTGGATTTTCTCTTACTGAAAACAAGATAATTTATAAATTGTGGCAACATATTCCAGTTTAATAATGTAGATTGCAAATCCCGCAATACAGTGCAGCAGGTTCCAGTGTGTGATAGATTATTGTAAAACCTCTAAAGTAAAATGATATCTAACAAATTAATGAGGCTTTAAATTCTCTTATTTGGAAGTTATCTCAATTGGCCTCAATAAGAATTATTTCTGAGCAGAAAAATTTCCACACATGGAGATAAATAGAAGAGCAAAATCCAAGCAGCCTCAACTACTTTGTTAAATAAAGTTGGCCATTGGATGGCACTTTGATTGACAGAAATCTTGACTTCCGAGGAAACCTCTCTTTCTACACTCCCAATTTTCACCCCTGCATTTGATTTGTTCCAAATTGATGTCCAGTGCATGATCTCAAAGTCACCAATAGGAACTCCACTTTCATCAAAGGAAGTCCCATCTCTGGAAATATTGTGATGTTGGAAGTTTTTCAGGAACCTATGAAGCTGCAGAAACATAGGGAAAAAAACATGACAATTTGAGCCTTCATTCAGTGTTTTTCTTGCTATTATTCTGGATTGGAGGTACTCTGAATAATTCAACCTCTTCAAATCACTACAGTCTGAAAGATATTGATTGAGCCAGGGGTGGGCTTCAAAATTTTTAGCAATGGGTTCTTTGCCCAGTTTCTGGGTGGGTGTGGTCATGGTGGGCAAGTCCTAGTCGGCCTCCTGCACCATGGCAGGAGAGGCGTTTTCGCCCTCTCGCGGCTCCGGAATTTATCTGGAGGCCGGAAACATTTTGTGCCCTCCCTGAGCCTCCGCGTGGGCCCTGCACTTGCCTGTGATCCAAACTGGGCCACGTGGAGACTCCTTGGAGGGGCAGGGTGGGGTGGGAGGGGTGGAGTGGGGCAGGATGTGTGGGGCGAGTCAGGAGTGGGATATCTGGGGGTTCACCGAATCACGCAGAACCTTCTCAGGAGGATCGCCTGAACCTGGGCGAACCCTGAACAGCCCACCCCTGGATTTAGCATTTCATAGGAAGCTTCTTTCAATCATTCTCCAGAACTTTACAGCTCTTTTTCAAATATTTATCTCACATTCTTGAAAACATGGAATCGGTAACACCACCACCATCAGGTGGCTTTGTAACTGGCTGACAAATTATATTCAACATGTAGTACTCTAGCAAACCTCATCCACATGGAAGGAAATAAGCAATAGGGTACCCCAAGCTTCCATTTTAGGCCCAGCACTCTTCAATATCTTCAAAAAAGATCTAGGTGAGGGAATTGAATGGGAACTTATCAAATTTGCGGACGACACTAAGCTGGCAGGAATAGCCAACACCCTAGAAGACAAGCTCAAGATCCAAAAAGATCTTGACGAATTGAACATGGGCCCCTACCTAACAAAATGAAATTCAACATTGATAAAAGTAAGGTTTTACACTTAGGCAAGAAAAACTAACAGTATAGGTACAGACTATGTGAAACTTGGCTAAATGCCAGTAACTGTGAGAGGGATCTTGGAGTCCTAGTGGACAATCACTTAAATGTGAGCCAACAATATGTGGCAGCAGATAAAAATGCCAATGGAATCCTAGGCTGCATTAATAGAGGGATAGAATCAAGATCACATGAAGTTTTAATATCACTTTACAAAGCCTTAATAAGACCTCATTTAGAATACTGCATCCAGTTCTGGTCAACATAGTATAAAAAAGGTAGTGAAACTCTGGAAAGGCTGTAGAGATGAGCAACAAAAATGTTTAGGGGGCTGGAGGCTAAAACATACCAAGAACAATTACAGGAATTTGGTATGTCTAGTCTAAGGAAAAGGACTTGGGAGACATGATATCACTTTTCTAATATTTGAGGGGCTCCTACAAAGATGAGGGGGTCAAAACATTTCCCAAAGCACCAAAAGGCAAGACTAGAAACAATGGTTGGAAACTAACGATGGAGAGAAGCAACCTAGAACTAAAGAGAAATTTCCTAACGGTGAGAGAAATCAACAAATGGAATAGCTTTGCCTTCAGAAGTTGTGAGTTCTCCATCACTGGAGGCTTTTAAAAAGAGATCTGGACAACCATTTGCCTGAAATGGTATACGGCAGTGATGGTGAACCTTTTTTTTGCTCGGGTGCCAAAAGGGAGCGCACATGTGCGATAGCGCACATGTGTGCCCACACCCATAATGCAATGCCCTCCCCCCGCACATGCAAGATCCAAAACCCCCCGCGCTCCCCCCGCACATGCGCACAGTGCTCACTGAAGCCTTCGGAACCTGTGGATGCAGAAAAACAGATTCCAGCTGGTTTTTGGCCTTCCGGAGGGTGGGGGGAGGTCGTTTTCGTCTTCCCTAGGCTTCAGGGAAGCCTCCGGAGCCTGTGGATGGCGAAAAACGGACCCAATGGCCCAACCGGAAGTTCAGAAATGAATGTCTGGTTGGGCCGTTGGGCCGTTTTTCACCCTCCCCAGACTTCAGGAAAGCCTCAAGCGATGCGAACCAGTGGCAATGGTAAGTGAAACCCACCCCTGGTATGGATAGTCTAGCGACGAGAAGGACCAGGGGAGACATGATAGAAGTATTCCAATATTTGAGGGGCTGCCACAGAGAGCAGGGGGTCAAGCTATTCTCCAAAGCACCTGAAGGACAGACAAGGAATAATGGATGGAAACTGCTCAAGGAGATATTCAACCTAGAAACAAGGAGACATTTTCTGACAGTGAGAACAATCATCCAATGGAACAGCTTTGCCTTCGGAATTTGTGGGAGCTTCATCACTAGAGGCTTTCAAGAAGACATTGGGCTGCCATTTGTCAGAAATGGTGTAGGGTCTCCTGCTTGAGCAGGGGGTTTGTTTGTTTGTTTGTTTGTTTGTTTGTTTGTTTGTTTGTTTGTTTGTTTGTCAAGCATATATGATTATAAGTAAAGTATAAACGGTAAAACATGATTGAATATATATGTAATAGTACAAGTATGAATAAGAGTAAAAGAGGTATGAATATATGGGTACATTAGGACAGGAATGGTAGGCACAATTGTGCGCTTATGCACGCCCCTTACTGACCTCTTAGGAATGGGGTGAGGTCGATGGTAGATAATCCGAGGTTGAAGTTTTTGGGGTTAGGGGAAGAAACTACTGAGTCAGGTAAAGTGTTCCAGGCATTAACCAATCCGTTGTTGAAGTTGAATTTTTTGCAATGAAGTTTGGAGCGGTTTATATTAAGTTTGTATCTATTGTGAGCTTGTGTATTATTGCGGTTGAAGCTGAAGCAGTCGTTAACAGGTAGGACATTGTGGCAGATAATTTTGTGAGCTACACTTAGGTCAGATCGAAGGTGGCGTAGTTCTAAATTTTCAAGTCCCAAAATTCCAAGTCTGGTTTCATAAGGAATTCTGTTGTGAACAGAGGAATGTAATACTCTTCTTGTGAAGTATCTCTGGACATTCTCAATTGTGTTAATGTCTGATATGTAGTGTGGGTTCCAGACAGATGAGCTGTAATCAAGGATCAGTCTAGCAAATGTTTTGTATACTCTGGTTAAGACTAGATGACCTACAAAGTCCATTCCAACTCTGTTAATCTGTTACAATCTGTTAAAATTTAGAGTCAGTTTAATGTCAGGGTTCCAAGTAATACGCCCGTAGCAAACAAAACTCCAAGGAAAGCAGGATCCTCAAATATCAGTTTTATTCAACATATTATATAGGCATAGGCTGGTGAAAAATGACTCTAAATGTTCCCGAATTTTTCACCTAATTAAAAGTAAAAGTTTTCCTCCCCTTTATAAACACTCAGTCGCATGGTCCAATCAAGGTGTCATCCGGTTGCCTGGTGACTTCACTCATCCTCCCTCTGGCCATCGGTGGGAATGTCCTTGGTTCCCAGGAGAAAATATTTTGTTTTGGCTACAAAACCGCAGCTATCTCTATTCCCCCCTCCCTATCACTCAGCTCCAGTGAGGAAACACTGAAGCATCAAAATGGCCTCAGTCAAGTCAGCTTCAGAGTTGACACTCACTCTCAAGTACCACAAACTGGGCAACTGCTCTTAGGAATATCTCACCCCTTTCTACATCTAATTTAATATTGAGGAATTGGAAGGGGAGAATCAATGGAACCTCAAAGGAGAAGACTTACCTGCCATGGCTGTACAATTTGGGGTGGTTGGTGGTCTCCAACATGAATTCTCCTCTTACTCCATTCGGAGGAAGAGGCAGCACTGAGGACCCAGGCCACAATTTGAATTATTTGGGAAATACTGGAGGAATCCTGAGACTGGATTCTTGCAATCACATCATGGGGTGGGAATTCCCAGTTCTCCTTTTCTCTGCATTTTTTCCAAACTTTCTTAGAAAACACAGGACTTGAATAAGAACATTGGAACACTTCCTTTCCATACAATATATCCATAGATGCATAAGATTTAAAGTCATAATACTGAGTCCTTCTCTTTGTCTGGATGAGGAAGGAAAACAAAGCATATTTATTTTGGAGATCAACCCAGAAGTCAAAAATACCTACACTTGTAGCTGTCAAAGTTGTTGCAATCCACACTCTTCCCACAATGGATTTATTAGTCATATCAATGTTTTGTATTACTGCTGCTAAGATTACTGAGGCTTGAAAATCCAGTTGGCATACTATAATTTTAATTTGACTCTTGATAAGAGAAAGGAACATTTTCCTTTTTTCTTGCATGAGAGTTTCTCCAACAGTTGTCTGCATATTTGCTTCTGGGACGGTTCCTGAGAGGACAATGCAAATCCCATTTTTTAGAGTGAGAACTTCCAAGCGTCTTTTGAATTTTTCTCCTTTTTCATTGTCCTGAGAAAGGAGGCCGATCCACGTCCATTGGAACTGCAGGAGCAGCTTGACAATTGCTGAGTAAGGAGGTTCTTGGTTTGGGGTCATCCGATATGAAAAAGGAAAACGATGATTTTGCTCAGCCATTTGGTTGATGACACTATAGTTGATCTAAGATAAAAGAGAAGGTATTGGTAGTTTGTGCCAGTTTTAATGATAAAAGTCAGATGGTAAATCTAAGGGCCTTTCCCCACTGCTGAGAGACGTTTCAAACAATAACTGCATGAATTTTGCTAGTTCCCTTGATGTTCTGTCCTGTTGTCTTGTATGCTCCCTTTGAAACCAGGGAACTCTGAATTATCTGTGGGTGATGTTCATTGACCGTCCTCATAGAGCACAACCTTCTGCTCACATTATAACTCTGTGGTTCTCCCATCCACACAGTCAATTAATCAATCAGAATAGAGCTGGAAAGTCTTCTAGTCCAACCACCTGCTCAAGCAGGAGACCCTAGTCCAGGGGTATCAAACTGCTTAGATCTGGCACACAGGGCCACTCTGGAAATAGCAAAGGACCAGCCTGCGGTGCCTCTGCCAGCGAAAATGGAGCTAGAGAGGGCTATCCCAGCCAAAAACGTCGCTCGGGAGCCTATTTTCCCTGGCAGAGCGTTTGGGCCACCACTGGTGCACCTGATACAAGTGATGTCATGCTGGCCATGCCCACCTTGGCCATGAATGTTTCTTTTCCTTTATGTACACTGAGAGCATAAGCACCAAGACAAACTCCTTGTGTGTCCAATTACACTTGGCCAACAAAAAATTCTATTCTATTATATTCTAAAATTGCCTCTTGGGTTGTTGGAAAAATGTGTTTGCTATGACCATCGTATTCCCTTGACAAAATTCTACCAACTTGTACCCTGCTTAATTTTGTACTCTAAGGCCAAACTTGCCTGTTATTCCAGTTATCTTTTGGCTTCCTACTTTAGCATTCTAATCCCCCATGATGATAAGGACATAATTTTTGGTGTTAATTCTAGAATATCTTGTAGGGCATCATGGAACTGGTCAACTTCAGTCTCTTCAGCACCAGTGGTTGGGGCATAGACTGTGATGTTGAATGGTTTGCCTCGGATTCAAACTGAAATCATTCTGTCATTATGGGGATTGTATCCCAGTACTGCTTTTCCTACACTTTTATTGACTATGAAGACTACTCTGAAGTAGGTTGCAATTTCCTTCTCCAGTGGATCACATTTTGTCAGATCTCTCTGCTATGACCTGTCCGTCTTGGGGGACCGTGCATGGCATAGCTCATTAAGCTAGGCAAGCCCCTTCGCCACGACAAGGCAGTGATCCATGAAGGGGATATATATATTACTTTATGTATACACACATACTTTGTGAATTAAAAATTCTTTTAACTCTTCCAATATTTACTCTCTGACTTTCAATTTATTTGGAGAAATATATACAAGTGTTGCCTTCCAGGCAAATCTGAACAATTAACAACATGGAATTAATTTCATTTGGCTTTATACCTGTGGAATTTTATAGATCCTCAAGGCATTAGATATA
The DNA here is from genome assembly GCA_023053685.1 of Diadophis punctatus similis. Taxonomy (NCBI): domain Eukaryota; kingdom Metazoa; phylum Chordata; class Lepidosauria; order Squamata; family Dipsadidae; genus Diadophis; species Diadophis punctatus. The sequence goes on from JALIGW010000067.1 coordinate 2,742,071, forward strand.
TGATCAAAGAGTTCAGAATCCATCTCTTCAACAATCGCCAGCAGGTTCTTTTCTCTTCCACATCTGTAGTTTGGGACGTTCTCCTGTCCTGTAGACAACACATCCAGCATGGCCTCATATGTCATTCTTGCACTGAAAAAGTTCTCATAGATGTTGTAGCCCAGGGTGATGTTGGGTAAGAGCCTTGGATTCTGGTTGACTTCATGAACAGCCAACAAGAAGGGCATAATGTGATAGAAGTTGTTCTCACTGCAACGTAAGAAATTTCATCATCTTTTTTTGCTCTATATCAATGATTTATGTGATTAACTTAAAAGCAATAGTGTTCTTTTTGCTGATCATGTAAAATTATTCAATTCTACACATAATTCTGTTGTTTTGCAAAGTGATCTTGACTATGTGTCTGAATGGTCATCTATTTGGCAACAAATTTTGATTAATAAACGCTCTATCTTACATATTGGTAAAAGTAATCAGAATGTCAAGTATAAGCTAGGTGGCATTGATCTAGCAGATTACCCTTACCTTGTTAAGGACCAAGGTGTACTTATCTCTGACGATTAATGCTCCGAAACTCACTGTAACAGCATTGCTAAAAAAGCATTAAGAGTTGTAAACTGTAGGTATAAAATTGGATTAAACAAAACCCAAAATTAAAAATTTGGCTATATGGATGAAGATGAATTGAGATATATTCATAAATGCTTTCTTTACAAGCTGTAATTAAATTAATTACAGATGATATTCACCGATAATTGCGATATGGAATGTACTTAAAATGTATATATAGATATTGATACAAAACAAACACTTTAATAATGCTGTTAAAGCATTGGACTATTTCTTGTTGTTGTTTGTAAATATGTGTAGTCGTTTGTGTTTGTGTGTTTTGTTTGTGTCTTTTTTCTTATTGTAAAAATTTAATAAAGACTATTTTTAAAAAAAGAGTTGTAGACTTAATTTTCCGAAGCTTTTTTTCTGGAAACATTGTATTGCTAATTAGAGATTATATAACTTATGCTAGACCAATTTAAGAGTATTGTTCAACTGTTTGGAATCCCCACCATATATCTGACATCAGTGCAATTGAGCAGGTTCAGAAGTACTTCACGAGAAAATTCTTGCACTCTTCTGTACACAATAGAATTCCTTATGCTACTAGGCTCGAAATTCTCGGTTTGGATAACTTAGAACTGTGTCGCTTGCGGTCAGAAGTAGGTATTGCATACAGAATTATATGTAGTAATGTTTTACCTGTAAATGACTTTTTCTGTTTTATTTGCAATAATATGCACTTGAACAACTCCTTTAAACGCTATGTAAATCATTATAAACTTGACTGTAAAAAATATGATTTCTGTAAGAGAGTTGTCAAATTCTGGAATGCCATACCTGATTCAGTTGTCTCAGATACAAGTTTTCAGTTTCAGTAACAAATTGACTTCCGTGGACTTACTTCATACTTAAGGGGTCAATAGAGGGAGCGTGCATAAGTGCAGTAACGTGCCTATCATCGCTGTCATTGTATTTTTATTCTCTAATTCTTGTTCCCATTTTTGTTTGACAAATTCGAATAATAAATAAATCTTTAGTTTGGGTTTTCATGAAAGCATGTCATATTTATTGAAGCTTTATATCTACCATATTTTTCGGAGTATAAGACGCACCTTTTTCCTCCCTAAAAGTGGCTCAAAATTCAGGTGCATCTTATACTTCGAATGTAGCTTTTTTTCCAGCCCTAACTAGGTGCTAACATTCTTCCCAGCTCTTACCTTGCAGGCTCTTTCATTGTAACTCTCTCAGAAGAAGGTTTTCCAGCCCTAAGTCTTTGCAGGGTTTTTTTTCATTGCTCTACTTGCTCCAAAGAAGTTGTTTTCTAGCCCTAACCAGGTGCTAACGATCTTCCCAGCTCTTACTGGCTTGCAGGCTCTTTCATTGTTATTCTCTCAGAAGGTTTTTTTAAGTCCTAACCAGGAGATAAAATAATGTGCTGCAGCTGCTCCGAATAAGTTTTTTTTTTTAGCCCTAACCAGGTGCTAACGATCTTCCCAGCTCTTACTAGCTTGCAGGCTCTTTCATTGTTACTCTCAGAAGAAGGTTTTTTAAGTCCTAACCAGGACATAAAATAATGTGCTGAAGCAGACCAGACTAAGGATGCTAGCCAGATGAATACCTGGTAGGCAGATTGTTTTCCCCTATTTTCCTCCCCAAAAACTAAGGTGCGTCTTATACTCCAGTACGTCTTATACTCCGTAAAATACGGTATATAGTGCAATGCCAAAAAGATAATCAGATACTCATTATTGAATTAAATTATTCAATTTATTTGGACTTTGTAGGTAATAGAAATTTTTGAAATTTCTCTGAGAAGAACAGTCCCATTGACACCAGTAGGAGCTTCTTTCCAAAAGAAATATCAGAGAGAGATAGCAAATTGGGAGAAGCAATAATGACTTGCCTTTCTCAAGGTGAGGAATAGGAGAAATGAAATCATTCCCAGAAAAGACATTGGAGCAGGTAAAATCAATCACCAGAATCCTTGGACGTGCTGACAATTACCTTTTCAGTTGGTGAGTTGGAGGCTTGGAGAACGAAAATTGGTACAATAGAGCTCCGATTCCAGACATGATTCCAGTAATCCAGTAGTCTCCTGGCTTGTAGTAATGGAACCACTCCTTTTCTTCTATTATCACCTTAAATGGACATTTCATCAGCATACTGGCACAGGGAATTTGACACAAAAGCTGAAGCAGAAAAAATTGTATGTGGAGCAGCAGCAACATTTGACATATACAGTATTCTGCAGGAGATCCTTCCTATAGTTCTTTCTTCGGCACAGAGTTAAATCTCAGAGATCACAGAAGACCACAATTACAGTGAAGAAGGTCCAGTTTGCCTCCAGATTTGGAAGAACTATGTGCAATTTCAAAATGCTTTACCCCAAACTCTGATCCCATCACAGGAGGCTGTTACAAATCAGATTATCACATGCTGTCTAACCCCTTTGTTGTCACATTGATTGGCAACTAATTGTGGTGGTGGAAATCCCATAAACCTTGTTCAGAGGAGAATAAATAATCATGATAATTTTAATAATTAGAAGGGGAATTGGGAATGAGCATTGCCATAAAGGTGAACCGTTGGAGAAAAGAGTTTTGTTTGACTCAGGAGAATAATCCAAATTTGAAAGTCGGGAAAGGAACAATTCAGGGAAGCTTGATTGTTTTTTTAGTCTCCAAACTTATTCTTGAGATTCTAAAGCTTAAAATATGGAAAAACAGTTCAACACTCTTGAACTAGGCAGTGGGCCATTATAATTCCTTCTTATTCTGTCTGATGTGGATGAGGCCATCTTTCTCAATTAAGATTGGATACTCCAGAATGGTTAACTCCAGATCATGACATATTGAACAACCTATTGGTGCCCCCTGTTAAATGTCTTGTATCTTTCAAAATGTAGAAGACTATCAGTCTTCATGGTTACAAAGAAGATCTTGTCAAAATTCTCTGGGGCGTTAATCTGAAACAATGGCCCGTTACTGACTTCTTCACAATAGCAATAGCAGATTTATAGACCACTTCACAGTGCTTTTACAGCCCTCCCTAAGCGGTTTACAGAGTCCGCATATTTCCCCCAACAATCTGCGTCCTCATTTTAGTCACCTCGGAAGGATGGAAGACTGAGTCAACCTTGAGCCGGTGAGAATCGAACTGCCAAATTGCAGGCAGCCAGCAGGAAGCAGAAATAGCCTGCTGCATTCTAACCACTGTGCCTCCTCCTGCTGATGTGATGACATTTGCTGTCTCTTACATAAGGTATCTAGTACGGAACCAAGAGATGATGATATATGAGTAAAATGCCACAATGGCTGAAGGTGAAGGGATAAACAAAATTTTTGGACCTGAGTCCAGGGCCATTGCTATATGATGTGCAGGTATGAGTTCTTTTGCTAAGTGTGCACCCGAGACCTCTCTCCATTGCATCCTCCAAAACCATTTGATGGAGTGTAAATGAATAAATAAATTAGTTATATATATTTTCTGGACAATCAGTTGCTTCAAGGATAAACATTAATCTGAAACTGATTCCTCAGTTGTAGTCTCCAAAGTATGGACTCCAAAGATATGGGCCAGCTGTGGCTCCTGAGAGAATCCACTGGTAAACTCTGTGCATGCTGGGCTCTGGACACTTTGATTTGGTAAATGATTGGAAGGAAGAAATGTTTCTCATCTTTGCAGTTAACCCAGAAGTGGCTAGGATAGGTACGACACTACAATGACATAAATCAAAATTAGGACAATCTAGAATCCTGATTTAGCATAATGAATGAAACTGATCAGAATGTGAATAAAAATACATTGCAATTGCTTTGCTTTTCCAATGCTTTCTGAATATCCAAAGAGAGATAGTGTAGAAGGCAGAGGTAATGGCATTGAGAGACCATTACCAAGACAAGGTCAGATAAAAGTAGTACTGATATATATGACACAGCTTTCCTAATCTGTAATACACTGAAGGGCTGACTGACAAAAAGACAAAGAAGAGACACATGCGGAAAAATGTATTTATATATTTTTAGGTAAAGGTATAGGTAGATATAGGTGGTGCTCATCTTTGATTCACAAATGAAGAGCCAGCTTTGTCTGAAGATACTTCCATGGTCATGTGGCTGGCATAACTATACACCAAAGATGCATGGAATATGGTTACTTTCCCACTGAACTGGTACCTATTTATCTACTCTCATTTACATTCTTTTGAATTGTTAGGTAGCCAGGGCACACACAGACAGACAGACACATACGCGCTACATGTATATGGAAATGGATATGGATATGGATATGGATAAAAACAGGAAACAATTTTAATGCTCCTCATAACAACACCTTCATTATAACATCAGATGTATATATGAATCCCCCTCCCCAAATCATTCATGGAGAAAAAAACTTAAAGTTGCTCCAATGTTCATGTTGATATTTTATTGATTGTTCATATATAGAATGCTCTCTCTCTCTCTCTCTCTCTCTCTCTCTCTCTCTCTCTCTCTCTCTCTCTCTCTCTCTCTCTCTCTCTCTCTCTCTCTCTCTCTCTCTCTCTTTCTCTCCACCATCTATCAATCTCAATTTATATATCTATAAGTGATCTTACATTATCCAGCTGGAAGAAATCAATCAAATATATACAGTATTTAAAATTAACTATTTTTAAAAAACAAAGTCAGAACATCATCCCAGAAAATAAAATATAATACCCACTGATACAGTAAATAAAACACACATCATCATTAGCCATTGTCTTTAATTTAATCTAAAACCATATCAGAACACCCCTGGTAACAGTTTATCTGGCCAGGTTTCAGAAATTTTATTAATGTCATTGATGATGGTTATGATTTAACATGAATTCAGATGGTGACAATTGAAGGATATGATTAATTCAAATAGTTTGAGTTGTTTTAGGAACTTTACCATTCAATTATTATAAAATCCACATGGAAAGAAGAAAGATAAGCTACAATACATAAAACATTACTTCAGAATATGTGATTTTATACTGCATGTAAACTGTACAAAAATAGACACCAACATAAGGAACCTTAAAGCTTTTTTAGCATTAGATGTTCTTTGGTGTTCATGGCAGGTCTCAGGATAATAATGTAGCATTTGGGGATAAAGATGCAACCCAGTAAACCCAGGCCAGAGGCCAGGATGGAGAAGATCTGCACGGCTACCATGTATTTCCCTTTGGTGCTCAGATATGTGGGAACAAAGGAGATCCAAACACTACAAAAAACCAACATGCTGAAGGTGATCAGTTTGGCTTCATTGAAGGCCCCTGGCAGATTTCGAGCCAGAAATGCCACCAAGAAACAGATGACAGCCAAAAGACCCATGTAGCCAAGAGCAGAGTAGAACATGGTGACAGAGCCTTCATTGCACTGCAGCAGGACATGTTCTGGTTGGGAATGAAAGTCAGAATCTGGGAATGGGGGAAAGATTCCCAGCCATATCATACAGATGCCTACTTGAATACCAGAGCAGGATAAAACAATAGAGTTGGCCAGACTCTTCCCCAGCCATTTCCTCATGCTGCTGCCTGGCTTTGTGGCCAGAAAGGCCACCACCACCATTACAGTCTTGGCCAGCAAGGAAGACACAGCAACTGAGAAAACAATACTGAAAATGGTTTGTCGAAGGAGACAGGTCATTTTGACAGGGCCACCGATGAATAGAAGGGAGGTCAAGAAAGAAAAGAGGAGTGAAACCAGGAGGATGTAGGTGAGTTCACAGTTGTTGGCTTTGACTATGGGAGTTTCTCTGTATTTAATGAAGATTCCCAGAATAAAGGCGGTGGTTAGGGACAAAGCAATGGCAAAGAAAGCCAGGACGAGTCCCAACAATTCTTCATAGGATAAGAAGCTTATACTTTTGGGGACACACTGATCTCGCTTCTTATTGGAGTACTGGTCATCTGGACACTTTTCACAATGGACTGCATCTGAAAAAAATGGTTAGCATGTATCTGTTTCTACAGCTGTAGGAGCATGAAAACCGCATCAGAAATCCATTACTTCATTTTCAAGGAATAATATAATATTTCTGCCCAGGGATATTCATTTGACACAACATTAGTTAAATCAATCAACAGTCTTTTTAAACGCTGAAGACGAATGTGATTATCAGCTCTCAAAACTTGTCCTCTTTTCCAAAACCAAACAAGAAAGTAACAACTCAATAGAAAGCAGCAACCTTTCATTATTTATTTTAATGCTCACATCATCATACAAAATTTGGTGATAGTGCCCAATCTTTCAAAAGTTTGTGTATGCCTTCAAGAAATGCCATCTTTTTCTTGCTTCTTGATCAAATAACCACCAAAAATCAATAGAGAATAATGATTGTATCCTGATTTTTTTGTTGTTTTTGTAGCCACTCACTGTACCTTCTTGCCCAGAGAATGTTCCGTCCCCACACAGAGAACAGTCGTAGCAGCAAACTGGGGCTCCCTCTCTCACAAGCTTGGCATGACCTGGGGAGCAACTTTCTGTACATCTTGAATAAGGCACCCTCTAAGCATAAACAGAAAGATTAATCAGGGCAATATAGGAATTAGGAGGATCGACTGAAATCAACTGGCTTCCAGAAGCTCAGGAGCACATTGAGCAAAATGAGTCAAGGAGTAGTGGCATGAACATTAATTACTCTGCTTGCAAGGGGCAAATGAAAGGTCATTCTCTTTCTCTATCAGTCTCCATTGTAGATCCCAAAAGAGACTCATTGCCTTATTCTTCTTTCCAAAGGAAAGTAGTTCCATTGTAAAAGGTGTTTCTCCTTAGGGCATGTATGAGAATACTATAACTCATATATATATATATATATATATATATATATATATATATATATATATATATATATATATATATATATATATATATATATATATATATATGTATATGTATATGTATATGTATATGTATATGTATATGTATATGTATATGTATATGTATATGTATATGTATATGTATATGTATATGTATATGTATATGTATATGTATATGTATATGTATATGTATATGTATATATATATATATATATATATATATATATATATATATATATATATATATATATATATATATATATATATATATATATATATATATATATATATATATATATATATATATATATATATATATATATATATATATATATATATATATATATATATATATATATATATATATATATATATATATATATATATATATATATATATATATATATATATATATATATATATATATATATATTTCTCCATCTTTGCTTTCTCAGGAAACCTCCAACATCTACCTTTCTCTAGAGTCCCTATCTTTCTCTCCCACAACTGATCATTGTATCATCATATGCAAATGACTTTTTTAGCTGCCCTCATTTCCCTCACCGCATACTTAATACCTTTCACTTATGCAATTCAGTAGGCTAAACCCTTCATATCCTGAATTTTCTCCCAAAGGTGCTTTTTCAAAAGACAACTGATCTTTGTTTTCCCTTGATGTTTCGCTTCTCATTCCAGAAGCTTCTTCAGTTCTGACTGAATGGAGGAGTATGGAAGGATTTATATTCCTTGCAGTCATCTGGTTGTTAGCAGTCTTTCTAAAAATTGTTGAGGCCACTTGGAAGTTTATCTGCGCCCTCAGGGTCACCTGAATAGTGCAAATGGGTGTGGAACCTTTTTTCAACTGCTGAATCTATATCCTGTTTACAACACAGTCTTTTCAGCAGTTCCAAATCTTTCCATCCTCCACTATTCAGTCAGAACTGAAGAAGCTTCTTGGATGAGAAGCGAAACATCTTCAAGGGAAAACAAAGTCTAGGTGCCTTTTGAAAAAGCACCTTTGGCACAACCATGACCTGGATGACTGAGAATCTCTATAGACATTCTGGATTTTCTCTTACTGAAAGCAAGATAATTTTTAATTGTGGCAACATATTCCAGTTTAATAATGTAGATTGCAAATCCTGCAATACAATGCAGCAGGTTCCAGTGTGTGATAGATTATTGTAAAACCTCTAAAGTAAAATAATATCTAATAAATTAATGAGGCTTTAAGTTCTCTTATTTGGAAGTTATTTCAATTGGCCTCAATAAGAATTATTTCTGAGCAGAAATATTTCCAGATATGGAGACAAATAGTAGAGCAAAATCCAAGCAGCCTCAACTACTTTGTTAAATAAAGTTGGCCATTGGATGGCACTTTGATTGACAGAAATCTTGACTTCCGAGGAAACTTCTCTTTCTACACTCCCAATTTTCACACCCGCTTCTGATTTGTTCCAAACTGATGTCCAGTGCATGATATCAAAGTCACCAATAGGAACTCCACTTTCATCAAAGGAAGTCCCATCTCTGGAAATATTGTGATGTTGGAAGTTTCTCAGGAACCTATGAAGCTGCAGAAACATAGGGGGAAAAACATGACAATTTGAGCCTTCATTCAGTGTTTTTCTTGCTATTATTCTGGATTGGAGGCACTCTGAATAATTCAACTTCTTCAAATCTCTACAGTCTGAAAGATATTGACTGAGCCAGGGGTGGGCTTCAAAATTTTTAGCAATGGGTTCTCTGCCAGGTTTCTGGGTGGGTGTGGTCATGGTGGGTGAGTCCTAGTTGGCCTCCTGCACCATGGCAGGAGGGGCATTTTCACCCTCTCGCGGTTCCAGAGTTTATCTGGAGGCCAAAAACATTTTTTGCCCTCCATTAGCCTCCGCGAGGGCCATGCACTTGCCTATCATCCAAATCGGGCTGCGTGGAGACACTTTGGAGGTGTAGGGTGGGGTGGGAGGGGTGGGGTGGGGCACGTTGTGTGGGACCAGTCAGGAGTGGGATAACTGGGGGTTCACCTAATTGCACAGAATCTTCACTAGAGGATCGCCTGAACCCGGGTGAACCCAGAACAGCCCACCCCTGGATTTAGCATTTCATGGGAAGCTTCTTTCAGTCATTCTCCAGGACTTTACAGCTCTTTTTCAAATATTTATCTCACATTCTTGAAAACATGGAATCGGTAACACTACCACCATCAGGTGGCTTTGTAACTGGCTGACAAATTATATTCAACATGTAGTCCTCTAGCAAACCTCATCCACATGGAGGGAAGTAAGCAATGGGATACCCCAAGCTTCCATTTTAGGCCCAGCACTCTTCAATATCTTCAAAAAAGATCTAGGTGAGGGAATTGAAGGGGAACTTATAAAATTTGCGGACGACACTAAGCTGGCAGGAATAGCCAACACCCTAGAAGACAAGCTCAAGATCCAAAAAGATCTTGGTGAATTGAACATGGGTCCCTAGCTAACAAAATGAAATTCAACATTGATAAAAGTAAGGTTTTACACGTAGGAAGAAAAACTAACAGTATAGGTACAGACTATGTGAAACTTGGCTAAATGCCAGTAACTGTGAGAGGGATCTTGGAGTCCTAGTGGACAATCACTTAAATGTGAGCCAACAATATGTGGCAGCAGATAAAAATGCCAATGAGGAAAAAAAACAAGAAATCCAAAAGGAAACCATCATGGCTAAACAAAGACCTCACTGATAAACTGAATGAAAAAAAAGATAAATACAAAAAATGGAAAGATGGGCACATAACCAAGGCAGAGTACCAACAGACAGCCAGAATCTGTAAAGAAAAAATCAGGACAGCAAAGGCCCAGAATGAACAAAGACTCTCAACAAATGTCAAAGACAACAAAAAAAGCTTCTTCCAACACATAAACAGCAAGAAAAAAAATCAAAGAAACAGTTGGTCCACTAAAGAGAGAAGACGGCAAAGAAGTAACAGACAACACGGACAAAGCAGAGCTACTGAACACATTTTTCGCATCAGTCTTCACACAAAAGGAAACTGCAGCTCAACTACCCAGCAACACAAATATAAAAAACAGATTTGAAGCAAGACTCAACCTAAGCAAAAATACAGTAAGAGATCACCTATCTGAACTTAACAAATACAAAGCACTAGGACCTGACGGATTACACCCAGAGTCCTAAAAGAACTAGCAGAAGTCATTTTGGAACCACTCTGCACCACATCTTCCACAAATCCTGGAATGCAGGGGAACTCCCTGAGGACTGGAAAAGAGCTGATGTGGTCCCCATCTACAAAAAAGGTAAAAAAACAGACCCAGGAAACTACAGACCAATCAGCCTAACATCAATACCTGGGAAAATATTGGAAAAAATAATTAAAAACCAGATCTCACATCATCTAGAAACAAACCAAGTAATAACCAACAGCCAACACAGATTTGTTAAGAACAAGTCATGCCAAACCAACCTCATTTAATTCTTCAACACTGTGACCAAATTAGTAGACCAGCGAAATGCAGTAGACATAATATACCTGGACTTCAGCAAAGCATTTGACAAAGTCGACCACAACCTACGCCTTCATAAGCTAGAAAAAAGCGAGATAGACAGCTACACAACCAAATGGATTAACAACTGGCTGACCAACCGTACCCAGCGAGTAGTCCTCAATGGCTCTAAGTCCACATGGAGAGAAGTAAGCAGTGGCGTACCACAAGGTTCTGTCCTAGGCCCAGTACTCTTTAATATCTTCATAAATGACCTAGATGAGGGAATAGCAGGAGAACTAACCAAATTTGCAGATGATACCAAGCTGGCGGGAGTAGCAAACACCCCAGAGGATAGACTCAAAATCCGGAGGGACCTTGACAGACTCGAACACTGGGCCCAAACCAATAAAATGAAATTTAACACGGAGAAAAGTAAAATTCTACACCTAGGTAAGAAGAATCAAAAATACACATACAAACTGGGTGAAACCACACCCAATAGCAGCAATTGCGAGAGGGATCTTGGGGTCTTGGTAGAGAGCCAACTAAATATGAGCCAGCAGTGTGCATCAGCAGCCAAAAAGGCCAACACAGTCCTGAGCTGCATAAATAGAGATACAATCAAGGACCAGAGAGGTACTAGTACCACTCTATAAAGCCTTGGTCAGACCACACCTAGAGTACTGCATCCAGTTTTGGTCACCACACTACAAAAAAGACATTGAAACCCTAGAGAAAGTGCAGAAGAGAGCAACCTGCACGATAAAGGGTCTGGAAAATAAAACATACAAAGAGCGGTTGCAGGAACTGAGCTTGGCCATTCTGGCGAAGAGAAGGACCAGGGGAGACATGATAGCAGTGTTCCAATACTTGAGGGGATGCCACAGAGAGGAGGTCTATGGCACCAGAAAGCCAAACAAGGAATAATGGATGGAAGTTGACCAAAGAGAGATTCAACCTGGAAGTGAGGAGAAACTTTCTGACGGTGAGAGCGATCAACCAGTGGAACAGCTTGCCAGCGGAGGTTGTGAGAGCCCCAACACTTGCGACCTTCAAGGGGAGACTGGACTGCCATCTGTCTCAAATGGTGTAGGAACTCCTGCTTGAGCAGGGGGTTGGACTAGATGACCTACAAGGTCCCTTCCAACTCTAATAATAAATCTAAAATCTAAAATCTAAATCTAATGGAATCCTAGGCTGCATTAATAGAAGGATAGAATCAAGATCACATGAAGTTCTAATATCACTTTACAAAGCCTTAGTAAGACATCATTTAGAATACTGCATCCAGTTCTGGTCAACACAATATAAAAAAGGTATTGAAACTCTGGAAAGACTGTAGAGATGAGCAACAAAAATGATTAGAGGGCTGGAGGCTAAAACATACCAAGAACAGTTACAGGAATTTGGTATGTCTAGTCTAAGGAAAAAAAGAAGGACTTGGGAGACATGATATCACTTTTCTAATATTTGAGGGGCTCCTACAAAGATGAGGGGGGTCAAAACATTTCCCAAAGCACCAAAAGGCAAGACTAGAAACAATGGTTGGAAACTAACGATGGAGAGAAGCAACCTAGAACTAAAGAGAAATTTCCTAACGGTGAGAGAAATCAACAAATGGAATAGCTTGCCTTCAGAAGTTGTGAGTTCTCCATCATTGGAGGCTTTCAAAAAGAGATCTGGACAACCATTTGCCTGAAATGGTATACGGCAGTGATGGTGAACCTTTTTTTGCTCGGGTGCCAAAAGGGAGTGCACATGTGCGATAGCGCACATGTGTGCCCACACCCATAATGCAATGCCCTCCCCCTGCACATGCAAGCACAACACCCCCCCCCGCGTTCCCCCCGCGCATGCGCATAGGGCTCACTGAAGCCTTCGGAACCTGTGGATGCGGAAAAACAGATTCCAGCTGGTTTATGGCCTTCCGGAGGGTGGGGGGGAGGTCATTTTCGTCATCCCTAGGCTTCAGGGAAGCCTCCGGAGCCTGTGGATGGCGAAAAACGGACCCAATGGCCCAACCGGAAGTTCAGAAATGAATGTCTGGTTGGGCCGTTGGGCCGTTTTTCACCCTCCCCAGACTTCAGGAAAGCCTCAAGCGATGCGAACCGGTGGCAATGGTAAGTGAAACCCACCCCTGGTATGGAAAGTCTAGCGACGAGAAAGACCAGGGGAGACATGATAGACGTATTCCAATATTTGAGGGGCTGCCACAGAGAGCAGAGGGTCAAGCTATTCTCCAAAGCACCTGAAGGACAGACAAGGAATAATGGATGGAAACTGCTCAAGGAGATATTCAACCTAGAAACAAGGAGACATTTTCTGACAGTGAGAACAATCATCCAATGGAACAGCTTTGCCTTCGGAATTTGTGGGAGCTTCATCACTAGAGGCTTTCAAGAAGACATTGGACTGCCATTTGTCAGAAATGGTGTAGGGTCTCCTGCTTGAGCAGGGGGTTTGTTTGTTTGTTTGTTTGTTTGTTTGTTTGTTTGTTTGTTTGTTTGTTTGTTTGTTTGTCAAGCATATATGATTATAAGTAAAGTATAAACGGTAAAACATGATTGAATATATATGTAATAGTACAAGTATGAATAAGAGTAAAAGAGGTATGAATATATGGGTACATTAGGACAGGAATGGTAGGCACAATTGTGCGCTTATGCACGCCCCTTACTGACCTCTTAGGAATGGGGTGAGGTCGATGGTAGATAATCCGAGGTTGAAGTTTTTGGGGTTAGGGGAAGAAACTACTGAGTCAGGTAAAGTGTTCCAGGCATTAACCAATCCGTTGTTGAAGTTGAATTTTTTGCAATCAAGTTTGGAGCGGTTTATATTAAGTTTGTATCTATTGTGAGCTTGTGTATTATTGCGGTTGAAGCTGAAGCAGTCGTTAACAGGTAGGACATTGTGGCAGATAATTTTGTGAGCTACACTTAGGTCAGATCGAAGGTGGCGTAGTTCTAAATTTTCAAGTCCCAAAATTCCAAGTCTGGTTTCATAAGGAATTCTGTTGTGAACAGAGGAATGTAATACTCTTCTTGTGAAGTATCTCTGGACATTCTCAATTGTGTTAATGTCTGATATGTAGTGTGGGTTCCAGACAGATGAGCTGTAATCAAGGATCAGTCTAGCAAATGTTTTGTATACTCTGGTTAAGACTAGATGACCTACAAAGTCCATTCCAACTCTGTTAATCTGTTACAATCTGTTAAAATTTAGAGTCAGTTTAATGTCAGGGTTCCAAGTAATACGCCCGTAGCAAACAGAACTCCGAGGAAAGCAGGATCCTCAAATATCAGTTTTATTCAACATATTATATAGGCATAGGCTGGTGAAAAATGACTCTAAATGTTCCCGAATTTTTCACCTAATTAAAAGTAAAAGTTTTCCTCCCCTTTATAAACACTCAGTTGCATGGTCCAATCAAGGTGTCATCCGGTTGCCTGGTGACTTCACTCATCCTCCCTCTGGCCATCGGTGGGAATGTCCTTGGTTCCCAGGAGAAAATATTTTGTTTTGGCTACAAAACCACAGCTATCTCTATTCCCCCCTCCCTATCACTCAGCTCCAGTGAGGAAACACTGAAGCATCAAAATGGCCTCAGTCAAGTCAGCTTCAGAGTTGACACTCACTCTCAAGTACCACAAACTGGGCAACTGCTCTTAGGAATATCTCACCCCTTTCTACATCTAATTTAATATTGAGGAATTGGAAGGGGAGAATCAATGGAACCTCAAAGGAGAAGACTTACCTGCCATGGCTGTACAATTTGGGGTGGTTGGTGGTCTCCAACATGAATTCTCCTCTTACTCCATTCGGAGGAAGAGGCAGCACTGAGGACCCAGGCCACAATTTGAATTATTTGGGAAATACTGGAGGAATCCTGAGACTGGATTCTTGCAATCACATCATGGGGTGGGAATTCCCAGTTCTCCTTTTCTCTGCATTTTTTCCAAACTTTCTTAGAAAACACAGGACTTGAATAAGAACATTGGAACACTTCCTTTCCATACAATATATCCATAGATGCATAAGATTTAAAGTCATAATACTGAGTCCTTCTCTTTGTCTGGATGAGGAAGGAAAACAAAGCATATTTATTTTGGAGATCAACCCAGAAGTCAAAAATACCTACACTTGTAGCTGTCAAAGTTGTTGCAATCCACACTCTTCCCACAATGGATTTATTAGTCATATCAATGTTTTGTATTATTGCTGCTAACATTACTGAGGCCTGAAAATCCAGTTGGCATACTATAATTTTTATTTGACTCTTGATAAGAGAATAAAACATTTTCCTTTTTTCTTGCATGAGAGTTTCTCCAACAGTTGTCTGCATATTTGCTTCTGGGACAGTTCCTGAGAGGACAATGCAAATCCCATTTTTTAGGGTGAGAACTTCCAAGCGTCTTTTGAATTTTTCTCCTTTTTCATTGTCCTGAGAAAGGAGGCCGATCCACGTCCATTGGAACTGCAGGAGCAGCTTGACAATTGCTGAGTAAGGAGGTTCTTGGTTTGGGGTCATCCGATATGAAAGAGGAAAACGATGATTTTGCTCAGCCATCTGGTTGATGACACTATAGTTGATCTAAGATAAAAGAGAAGGTATTGGTACTTTGTGCCAGTTTTAATGGTAAAAGTCAGATGGTAAATCTAAGGGCCTTTCCCCACTGCTGAGAGATGTTTCAAACGATAACTGCATGAATTTTGCTAGTTCCCTTGATGTTCTGTCCTGTTGTCTTGTATGCTCCCTTTGAAACCAGGGAACTCTTAATTATCTGTGGGTGATGTTCATTGATGGTCCTCATAGAGCACAACCTTCTGCTCACATTATAACTCTGTGGTTCTCCCATCCACACAGTCAATTAATCAATCAGAATAGAGCTGGAAAGTCTTCTAGTCCAACCACCTGCTCAAGCAGGAGACCCTAGTCCAGGGGTATCAAACTGCTTAGATCTGGCACACAGGGCCACTCTGGAAATAGCAAAGGACCAGCCTGCGGTGCCTCTGCCAGCGAAAATGGAGCTAGAGAGGGCTATCCCAGCCAAAAATGTCGCTCGGGAGCCTATTTTCCCTGGCAGAGCGTTTGGGCCACCACTGGTGCACCTGATACAAGTGATGTCATGCTGGCCATGCCCACCTTGGCCATGCCTTCCCCCAAGGTCAAACACAACCCTGATGCAGCCCTCAATGAAATTGAGTGACACCCTGCCCTAGTACAAACCCCTGCTTAAGCTGGAGACCCAATACCATTTCAGACAAGTGACTGTCCGTTCTCTTCTTAAAAACCCCCAGTGATGAAGCACCCACAACTTCTGAAGGCAAGCTGTTCCGATGGTTAATTGTCCTCAAAGCCTTAATTCCAGGTTGCTTCTATTTGCCATAGCTTTCCTCCCCAGGAGCAAGCATCTTTTAATTTCTTGGCTGCAGTCCCCATCTGCGGTGATCTTGGAGCCCAGGAAAATAAAATCTGTCACTACCTCCATTTCTTCCCCATTTATTTGCCAGGAATTGAGAGGACAGGATGCCATGATCTTAGTTTTCTTAATGATGAATTTCAAGCCAACTTTTGCACTCTCCTCATTCACCCGCATCAATAGGCTCTTTAGTTCCTCTTTGCTTTTTGCCATTAGAGTGGTGTCATCTGCATATCTGAGGTTGTTGACATTTCTCCCAGCAATCTTAATTCCAACTTGTGATTCATCTAGCCCCGCCTTTCTCTTGATGTGTTCTGCATATAAGTTAAATAGGCAGGGCAATAGTATACAGCCTTGCCGAACTCCTTTCTCAATATTGAACCAATCAGTGGTTCCATGTCCAGTTCTCACTGTTGCTTCTTGACCCGCATATAGGTTTCTCAAGAGACAAATTAGATGGTCTGGTACTCCCATCTTTTTAAGAACTTGCCACAATTTGTTGTGATCTGCACAATCAAAGGCTTTAGCATAGTCAATGAAGCAGAAGTAGATGTTTTTTCTGGAACTCCCTAGCTTTCTCCATGATCCAGAGTATGTTGGCAATTTCATCTCTAGTTCCTCTGCCTCTTTGAAATCCTGCTAGCTCTCGGTCCACATACTGCTGGAGCCTAGCTTGTAGGATTTTGAGCATAACTTTGCTAGCATGTGAAATGAGTGCAATCGTGTGGTAGTTTGAACATTCTTTGGCATTGCCCTTCCTTGGAATTGGAATGTAAACTGACCTTTTCCAATCCTGTGGCCACTGTTGAGTTTTCCAAATTTGCTGGCAAATTTGAGTATAGCACTTTTACTGCATCGTCTTTTAAGATTTTGAATAGCTCAGCTGGAATACTGTCATTTCCACTAGCTTTGTTGACTTCCTAAGGCCCATTTGACTTCATATTCCTGGATGTCTGGCTCGAGGTCAGTGGCCACCCCATCGTGGCTATCAGGGACGTTAAGCCCATTCTTGTATAGTTCTTCTGTGTAATTTGGCCACCTCTTCTTAATCTCTTCTCCCTCTGTTGGGTCCCTGCCATTTTGGTTCTTTATGATGCCCATCTTTGCATGAAACATTCCCTTCATATCTCCAATTTTCTTGAACAAATCTCTGGTCCTCCCTATTTTGTTGTTTTCTTCTATTTCTTTGCACTGTTCATTTAAGAAGGCATTCTTATCTCTTCTAGCTATTATCTGGAATTCTGCATTCAATTGGGTGTATCTTTCTCTTTCTCCCTTGCCTTTCGTTTCCCTTCTTTCCTCAGCTATTTGTAAAGCTTCCTCAGACAGCCATTTTGCTTTCTTGCATTTCTTTTTCTTTGGGATGGTTTTAGTTGCTACCTCTTGTACAATATTGTGAACCTCCGTCCATAACTCTTCAGGCACTCTGTCTTTCATATCTAATTCCTTAAATCTATTTGTCACCTCTACTGTATATTCATCAGGGATATGATTTCATACCTGAGTGGCCTAGTGTTTTTCCCTACTTTCTTCAATTTAAGCCTAAATTTTGTAATGAGAAGCTCATGATCTCGAGCCACAGTCAGCTCCTGGTTTTGTTTTTAGTGACTGTATAGAGCTTCTCCATCTTTGGCTGCAGAGCACATAGTTAATCTGATTTCTGTGTTGACCATCTGGTGATGACCATATGTAGAGTTTCTACATATTTCTAGGTTCTACCATATCACAAGATCTAAAATGGACACCTAACATCAAAAACGTCATAAAAAAAGCACAACAAAGAATGTTCTTTCTGCGCCAACTCAGAAAGCTCAAACTGCCCAAGGAGTTGCTGATACAGTTCTACAGAGGAATTATTGATTCTGTCATGTGAACCTCTATAACTGTCTGGTTTGGTTCTGCAACCCAACAAGACAGACACAGACTTCAGAGGACAATTAGAATTGCAGAAAAAACAATTGCTACCAACCTGCCTTCTATTGAGGACCTGTATACTGCATGAGTCAAAAAGAGGGCTGTGAAAATATTTACAGACCCCTCACATCCAGGACACAAACTGTTTCAACTCCTACCCTCAAAATGATGCTATAGAGCACTGCACACCAGAACAACTAGACACAAGAACATTTTTTCCCGAAAGGCATCACTGTGCTAAGCAAATAATTCCCTCAACACTGTCAAACTATTTACTAAGTCTGCACTACTATTACTGTATTTTTTGGAGTATAAGACGCACGTTTCTTCCCCCCCCATAAAAGAGGGTGAATATTTGGATGCGTCTTATAAACCGAATGTAGCCCCGCCCAGCCTCTGAAACGGAGGTTTCAGGGGCTGGAAAAACAAGGCTCACAGCTCACAACCAACAAACCTGTTCCTAAAGTTCACCTCTGGAAACAGCTGTTTGGGTGTATTCCAGGAGGCAGATTCACCCACCAATCAGCTTTTTTCTTATTTTCCTCCCCAAAAACTAAGGTGCATCTTATACTCCAGTGCGTCTTATAGTCCAAAAATATGGTAATCTTCTCATCGTTCCCATCACCCATCTCCTCCCACTAATGACTGTATGACTGTAACTTGTTGCTTGTATCCTTACGATTTACCTTGACTGGTTCCTAATATAATTTGATTGTTTATTTGTACTCGGACTATCATTAAGTGTTGGACCTTATGATTCTCGATGAATGTATCTTTTCTTTTATGTACACTGAGAGCATAAGCACCAAGACAAACTCCTTGTGTGTCCAATCACACTTGGCCAATAAAAAATTCTATTCTATTATATTCTAAAATTGCCTCTTGGGTTGTTGGAAAAATGTGTTTGCTATGACCATTGTATTCCCTTGACAAAATTCTACCAACTTGTGCCCTGCTTAATTTTGTACTCCAAGGCCAAACTTGCCTGTTATTCCAGTTATCTTTTGGCTTCCTACAATAGCATTATAATCCCCCATGATGATAAGGACATCATTTTTGCTGTTAATTCTAGAATGTGTTGTAGAGCATCATGGAACTGGTCAACTTCAGTCTCTTCAGCACCAGTGGTTGGTGCATAGACTTGGACTACTGTGATGTTGAATGGTTTGCCTTGGATTCAAACTGAAATCATTCTGTCATTTTGGGGATTGTATCCCAGTACTGCGTTTCCTACACTTTTATTGACTATGAAGGCTACTCTGAAGTAGGTTGCCATTTCCTTCTCCAGTGGATCACATTTTGTCAGATCTCTCTGCTATGACCTGTCCGTCTTGGGTGGCCCTGCATGGCACAGCTCATAGCTTCATTAAGCTAGGCAAGCCCCTTCGCCACGACAAGGCAGTGATCCATGAAGGGGATATATGTATATACATACACATATACAATGTGTGTGTGTGTGTGTGTGTGTGTGTGTGTGTTTGTGTGTGTGTGTGTGTGTGTGTGTATACAGTGGTGGGCTACAACCGGTTTAACAACAGGTTCTGTCAGCACGTGCTTTGCGCCAGTGCGCAGCATGCAAAATACACCAATTTCAAGCTCTACAGCTTAACCTCTAGGGCAGCCCCGGTAAGTAAAACAGCTGAGGCGCAGAAATCCATTGTGCCGCGTGAATCAGCTGAGCTGAAAAACACGGAAATATAGGACAGGATAGGGCAGGGACGGGTGAGTCAGGCCAACTGATCACCAGAACTACCAGTTCGCTTGAACCGGTCCGAACTGGCAGCAGCCCACCACTTGATGTATACACACATATTTTGTGAATTAAAAATTCTTTCAACTCTTCTAATATTTACTCTCTGACTTTCAATTTATTTGGTGAAATACATACAAGTGCTGCCTTCTAGGCAAATTTGAACAATTTACAATATGGAATTAATTTCATTTGGCTTTATACCTGTGGAATTTTATAGATGCTCAAGACTTTAGATATATGATCAAAGAGTTCAGAATCCATCTCTTCAACAATCGCCAGCAGGTTCTTTTGTCTTCCACATCTGTAGTTTGGGACGTTCTCTTGCCCTGTAGACAGCACATCCAGCATGGCCTCATATGTCATTCTTGCACTGAAAAAGTTCTCATAGATGTTGTAGCCCAGGGTGATGTTGGGTAAGAGCCTTGGATTCTGGTTGACTTCATGAACAGCCAACAAGAAGGGCATAATGTGATAGAAGTTGTTCTCACTGCAACGTAAGAAATTTCATCATCTTTTTTTGCTCTATATCAATGATTTATGTGATTAACTTAAAAGCAATTGTGTTCTTTTTGCTGATGATGTAAAATTATTCAATTCTACACATAATTCTGTTGTTTTGCAAAGTGATCTCGACTATGTGTCTGAATGGTCATCTATTTGGCAACAAATTTTGATTAATAAATGCTCTGTCTTACATATTGGTAAATGTAATCAGAATGTCAAGTATAAGCTAGGTGGCATTGATCTAGCAGATGACCCTCACCTTGTTAAGGACCAAGGTGTACTTATCTCTGACAATTAATGCTCCGAAGCTCACTGTAACAGCATTGCTAAAAAAGCATTAAGAGTTGTAAACTGTAGGTATACAATTGGATTAAACAAAACCCAAAATTAAAAATTTGGCTATAAGGATGAAGATGAATTGAGATATATTCATAAATGCTTTCTTTACAAGCTGTAATTAAATTAATTACGGATGATATTCACTGATAATTACGATATGGAATGTACTTAAAATGTATATATAGATATTGATACAAAGCAAACACTTTAATAATGCTGTTAAATCATTGGACTATTTCTTGTTGTTGTTTGTAAATATGTGTAGTCGTTTGTGTTTGTGTGTTTTGTTTGTGTCTTTTTTCTTATTGTAAAAATTTAATAAAGACTATTTTTAAAAAAAGAGTTGTAAACTTAATTTTCCGAAGCTTTTTTTCTGGAAACATTGTATTGCTAATTAGAGATTATATAACTTATGCTAGACCAATTTAAGAGTATTGTTTAACTGTTTGGAATCCTCACCATATATCTGACATAAGTACAATTGAGCGGGTTCAGAAGTACTTCACGAGAAAATTCTTGCACTCTTCTGTACACAGTAGAATTCCTTATGCTACTAGGCTTGAAATTCTCGGTTTGGATAACTTAGAACTGTGTTGCTTTCGGTCAGAAGTAGGTATTGCATACAAAATTATACGTAGTAATGTTTTACCTGTAAATGACTTTTTCTGTTTTATTTGCAATAATATGCACTTGAAAAACTCCTTTAAATGCTATGTAAATCGTTCTAAACTTGACTGTAAAAAATATGATTTCTGTCATAGAGTTGTCAAATTCTGGAATGCCCTACCTGATTCAGTTGTCTCAGGTACAAGTTTTCAGTTTCAGTCACAAATTGACTTCCGTGGACCTTACTTCATACTTAAGGGGTCAGTGGAGGGAGCGTGCATAAGTGCTCTAATGTGCCTATCGTTCCTGTCATTGTATTTTTATTCTCTTATTTTTGTTCCCATTTTTGTTTGACAAATTCTAATAAATAAATAAATCTTTAGTTTGGGTTTTCATGAAAGCATATCATATTTAATGTAGCTTTATATCTATATAGTGCAGTTCCAAAAAGATAATGAGATACTCATTATTCAATTAAATTATTCAATTTATTTGGACTTTGCAGGTGATAGACATTTTTGAAATTTCTACGAGAAGAACAGTCCCATTGACACCAGTAGGAGCTTCTTGCCAAAAGAAATATCAGAGAGAGATAGCAAGCTTGTTATGTCAGGATCAAAGAAATCCTATCAAAATCACCAGAATTGATTCTGCCTATCATTTTCTCCACATTTTGACTTGGGAGGAAAAATGAGGAAAATTATTCTTATAGTTCAGTAGCCAGGGAAGGAAAACAGTTACAATAGTAAGAAACCTCCACATCTTCTTTTACTCAAAAAGAAAGTATGAAGGTTTCTTACTATTGTAACTGTTTCAATCTGCTTCGAATAAACTTTTGCAAAACCAAACCATTTATTTTATTTACTGACCTATTTGCAAATCTAATATATCACTCATATCAATTCACAACGATCCATAAAATGTCATTAAAATCATACCCTTAATCCCCAGGCACCAGACTACATATGCTCATAGCTCGCAACCCCCATTCTAGCCCAATGCTTGGGAGAAGATCTGTATCTTCCAATGCCTCCAGAATGTTAATAAGGGGTGTTACCAAGTGTATATTGTGTACGTTGTGATTATATTATATGATGTCTTCCTGTTATGCCACTCTGGAGATGACTAACAGCTGGATTCAAGGGCTGGATTAGCAAGAGATATTTCGTATCTGAAGATGGAGATCTCTTCAACAAGACTTTTTTAGACCTAGAGATTTGCTGCAGAATATTCATGGCTTTAGAGTTATTGTCCTATATTCTACAGTTAACTACAGTTAATGTGATTCCTGTGACTAAACAATAACTTATCACTCAAAGTCTCTCCCCTCCTTGAATTTTATCCCTTTTATTTTGTATCCCATTTTTTTAAACCAAAAGGAACAGGGAAGCCACAAAAGTGGCAAAAGTGTTAAAGGGTGGAATGAAAGAGTGGAGAGGGTTGTAGGAATTATAGAGTAAATGTAAGGAAGGGGAAGAAACAGTGGGGAGAAAATACAAGAGATCTCACTCTTTTCTAAGTTATCATTCAATCACTTTATTGGGGGTCACCGCTTAACTATTGTTCATAAATAAATAAATATGAATAAATAAGTTGCTGACTCTCCACAGTCCCAAGGTAATCATTTTGAAAGCAGGCAGAATCCATCCAGGCAAGATTCATCGTGGGACAGTGTTGGCAGTGCCCAGTGTTGCCCAGTGTGGAGGCTGAGACTTGTGGAAGAAACTTTGCAAACTCAGGTTTTACAAAATCATCATGTTCCCCAGGAGCCTTTCCTCTAAAGCAAATTGGGAGAAGCAATAATGACTTGCCTTTCTCAAGGTGAGGAATAGGAGAAATGAAATCATTCCTAGAAAAGACATTGGAGCAGGTAAAATCAATCACCAGAATCCTTGGACGTGCTGACAATTACCTTATCAGTTGGTGGGTTGGAGGCTTGGAGAATGAAAATTGGTACAATCGAGCTCCGATTCCAGACATTATTCCAGTAATCCAGTAGTCTCCTGCCTTGTAGTAATGGAACCACTCCTTTTCTTCTATTATCATCTTAAATGGACATTTCGTCAGCGTACTGGCACAGGGAATTTGACACAAAAGCTGAAGCAGAAAAAATTGTATGTGGAGCAGCAGCAACATTTGACATACAGTATACTGCAAGAGATCCTTCCTATAGTTCTTTCTTTGGCACAGAGTTAAATCTCAGAGATCACAGAAGACCACAATTACAGTGAGGAAAGTCCAGTTAGCTCCCAGATTTAGAAGAACTATGTGCAATTTCAAACTGCTTTACCCCAAACTCTGATCCCATCACAGGAGGCTGTTACAAATCAGATTATTACATGCTGTAATAATCACATTGATTATTGGCACCTAATTGTGGTGGTGGAAATCCCATAAACCTTGTTCAAATGAGAATAAATAATCATGATTATTTTAATAATTAGAGGGGAAATTGGGAACGAGCATTGCCATAAAAGTGTGCCGTTGGAAAAAAGAGTTTTGTTTGACTCAGGAGAATAATCCTAATTTGAGAGTCAAAAAAGAAACAATTCAGGGAAGTTTGATTGTTTTTTTAGTCTCCAAACTTATTCTTGAGATTCTACAGCTTAAAATGTGGAAAAACAGTTCAACACTCTTGAACTAGGCAGTGGGCCATTATAATTCCTTCTTATTCTGTCTGATGTGGATGAGGCCACCTTCCTCAATGAAGGTTAGATACTCCATAATGGTTAACTCCAGATCATGACATATTGAACAACCTATAGGAGCCCCCTGTTAAATGTCTTGTATCTTTCAAAATGTAGAAGACTATCAGTCTTCATGGTTACAAAGAAGATCTTGTCAAAATTCCCTGGGGCATCAATCTGAAACAATGGCCCATTACTGACTTCTTCACAATAGCAATAGCAGACTTATATACCACTTCACAGTGCTTTTACAGCCTAAGCGGCTTACAAAGTCCGCATATTTCCCTCAACAATCTGGGTCCTCATTTTAGTCACCTCGGAAGGATGGAAGGCTGAGTCAACCTTGAGCCAGTGAAAATCGAACTACCAAATTGCAGGCAGCCAGCAGCAAGCAGAAATAGCCTGCAATACTGCATTCTAACCACTGTGCCTTTTCCTCCTGATGTGATGACATTTGCTGTCTCTTAAATAAGGTATCTAGTAGGGAACCAAGAGATGATGCTATATGAGTACAATACCACAATGGCTGAAGGTGAAGGGATAAACAAAATTTGAGGATCTGAGCCCAGGGCCATTGCTATATGATGCGCAGGTATGAGTTATTCTGCTAAGTGTGTACCTAAGACGTCTCTCCATTGCATCCTCCAAAACCATTTGATGGAGTGTAAATTAATAAATAAATTAGTTATATATATATTGCCTGGATAATCAGTTGCTTCAAGGATGAACATTAATCTGAAACTCTAATTCCTCAGTTGTAGTCTCCAAAGTATGGACTCCAAAGATATAGGCCAGCTGTGGCTCTTGACAGAATCCACTCATAAACTCTGTGCGTGCTGGGCTCTGGACACTTCGATTTGGTAAACGATTGGAAGGAGGAAATGTTTCTCATCTTTGCAATTAGCCCAGAAGTGGCTAGGATAGATACGGAACTACAATGACAGAAATCAAAATTAGGACAATCTAGAATCCTGATTTAGCATAATGAATGAAACTGATCAGAATGTGAATAAAAATACATTGCGATTGCATTGGGGAGGGCTTTGCTTTTCCAATGCTTTCTGGATATCCAAAGAGAGATAGTGTAGGAGGCAGAGGTAATGGCATTGAGTGAGCATTACCAAGACAAGTAGTAATGATTTATATAACACAGCTTCCCTAATCTGTAATACACTGAAGGGCTGACTGACAAAAAGACAAAGAAAAGACACATGCATAAAAATGTAGTTATATATATTTTAGGTAAAGGTATAGATAGGTATAGGTGGTGCCCATCTTTGATTCAAAAATGAAAAGCCAGCTTTGTCTGAAGATGCTTCCATGGTCATCTGGCTGGCATAACTATACACCAAAGATGCTCGGAACATGGCTACTTTCCCACTGAACTGGTACCTATTTATATACTTGTACATGCTTTTGAATTGCTAGATTGGCAGGGCACACACACACACACAGAGAGACACACACACCTATATGTATATGGAAATGGTTATGGATATGGACATGGATAAAAAAGAGAACCAATTTTAATACTTCTCATAAGAACACCTCCATTATAACATCAGATGTCTATATGAATCCCCCCCCAAAATCATTCATGGAGAAAAAAACTTAAAGTTGCTCCAATGTTCATGTTGATATTTTATTGATTGTTAATATATAGAATGCTCTCTCTCTCTCTCTCTCTCTCTCTCTCTCTCTCTCTCTCTCTCCCTCTCTCTCTCTCCCTCTCTCTCTCTCCCTCTCTCTCTCTCTCTCTCTCTCTCTCTCTCTCCCTTCCTCCCTCCCTCCCTCCCTCCCTCCCTCCCTCCCTCTCTCTCTTTCTCTCCATCTATCAATCTCAATTTATATATCTATAAGTGATCTTACATTATCCAGCTGGAAGTGTTCAATCAAATATATACAGTATTTGAAATTAACTATTTTTAAAAAACAAAGTCAGAACATCATCCCAGAAAATAAAATATAACACCCACTGATATAGTAACAAAAACACACATCATCATTAGCCATAGTCTTTTATTTAATCTAAAACCATATCAGAACACCCCTGGTAACAGTTTATCTGGCCTGGTTTCAGAAATTGTATTAATGTCATTGATGATGGTTATGATTTAACATGAATTCAGATTGTGACAATTGAAGGATATGATTAGTTCTAATAGTTTGAGTTGTTTTAGAAACTTTACTGTTCAATTATTATAATTCAAAATCCACATGAATGAAGAAAGATAAGCTACAACAGATAAAATATTACTTCAAAGTATGTGATTTTATACTGCATGTAAACTGTACAAAAATAGAAACCAACATAAGGAACCTTAAAGTTTTTTTATCATCAGATGTTCTTTGGTGTTCATGGCAGGTCTCAGGATAATAATGTAGCATTTGGGGATAAAGATGCAGCTCAGTAAACCCAGGCCGGAGGCCAGGATGGAGAAGATCTGCACGGCTACCATGTATTTCCCCTTGGTGCTCAGATATGTGGGAACAAAGGAGATCCAAACACTACAAAAAACCAACATGCTGAAGGTGATCAGTTTGGCTTCATTGAAGGCCCCTGGCAGATTTCGAGCCAGAAATGCCACCAAGAAACAGATGGCAGCCAAAAGACCCATGTAGCCAAGAGCAGAGTAGAACATGGTGACAGAGCCTTCATTGCACTGCAGCAGGATATGTTCTGGTTGAGAATGAAAGTCAGAATCTGGGAATGGGGGAAAGATTCCCAGCCATATCATACAGATGCCTACTTGAATACCAGAGCAGGATAAAACAATAGAGTTGGCCAGACTCTTCCCCAGCCATTTCCTCATGCTGCTGCCTGGCTTTGTGGCCAGAAAGGCCACCACCACCATTACAGTCTTGGCCAGCAAGGAAGACACAGCAACTGAGAAAACAATACTGAAAATGGTTTGTCGAAGGAGACAGGTCATTTTCACAGGGCGTCCGATGAATAGAAGGGAGGTCAAGAAAGAAAACAGGAGTGAAACCAGGAGGATGTAGGTGAGTTCACAGTTGTTGGCTTTGACTATGGGAGTTTCTCGGTATTTAATGAAGATTCCCAGAATAAAGGCGGTGGTTAGGGACAAAGCTATGGCAAAGAAAGCCAGGATGAGTCCCAACAATTCTTCATAGGATAAGAAGCTTATATTTTTGGGGACACACTGATCTCGCTTCTTATTGGAATACTGGTCATCTGGACACTTTTCACAATGGACTGCATCTGGAAAAAAATGGTTACCATGTATCTGTTTCTGCAGCTGTAGGAGCATGAAAACTGCATCAGAAATCCATTACAGAGTCCCCTGGGAGTTGGGCTGCATATAAATCCATTTAAATAAATAAATAAATAAAAATACTTCATTTTGAAGGAATAATATAATATTTCTGCCCAAGGATATTCATATGACACAACATTAGTTAAAACCATCAACAGTCTTTTTAAAGGCTGAAGATGAATGTGATTATCAGCTCTCAAAACTTGTCCTCTTTTCCAAAACCAAACAAGAAAGTAACAACTCAATAGAAAGCAGCAACCTATTTGGCAACAAAGAGTTGAGAAATATGTCGGTAAGAATAAAAGAGAATTATTATAAAATTGTATGGAGGTGGTACCTAACTCCGGTCAGATTAAACAACATGAATCAGCAGCACTCAGCGAACTGTTGGAGATGGTGGCAATGTAAATTTGTACAAAAATTGTGGAAGGTGGTGTTTAAGGAGATTGAGGAAATTGTTGGAATAAAGGTAGAAGAGGCACCAAAGATAGCATCACTGGATGATATAAAGTGGAAAAAAGAAACTAAAAATTTGATAACAAATTTGCTGACTGCAGCAAGGTTAATGATTTCCAGGAACTGGAAGATACGAGGGGATTATTCCTTAGAAGAATGGTATAAAGAAGTATGGGCTATTGCCATAAATGATAAATTGACATGTAATATTAAAGTAGGAGAGGCATAATAAAAGTGAATGAATTTGATAGAATATGGAAGCAGTTCCTAATGTTTGTGTTTTCTGGGGGAAGTGGGATACCACTACTAAAAGAGGCCTTAAGATTTTCGAAGCAAGATGATCCCAAGAGATGTGGAAGCACATGTTGATTGGTATATTATTTTTAACAATTTATATTTAAGTTGATAATTGTTATATTATGATTTATGTATGCATTATGATTTATGTATTTATGTTTGGTGGTTGAATTATTTGTTTAAAATAAAACAAACAAATAAAAAAAAGAAAACAGCAACCTTTCATTATTTATTTTAATGCTCACATCATCATACAAAATTTGGTGATAGTGCCCAATCTTTCAAAAGTTTGTGGATGCCTTCAAGAAATGTCATGTTTTTCTTGCTTCTTGATCAAATACCCCCAAAAATCAATAAAGAATTTTGATTGTATCCTGATTTTTTGTTGTTTTTGGAGCCACCCACTGTACCTTCTTGCCCAGAGAAGGTTCCTTCCACACACAGAGAACAGTCGTAGCAGCAAACTGGGGCTCCCTCTCTCACAAGCTTGGCATAACCTGGAGAGCAACTTTCTGTACATCTTGAATAAGGCACCCTCTAAGCATAAACAGAAAGATTAATCAGGGCAATATAGGAATTAGGAGGATCGACTGAAATCAACTGGCTTCCAGAAGCTCAGGAGCACATTGAGCAAAATGAGTCAAGGAGTTTTGGCATGAACATTAATTACTCTGCTTGGAAGGGGCAAATGAAAGGTCATTCTCTTTCTCTATCAGTCTCCATTGTAGATCCCAAAACAGACTCATTTCCTTATTCTTATTTCCAAAGGAAAGTAGTTCCATTGCAAAAGGTGTTTCTTCTTAGGGCATATATTAGAATGCTATAACTCATATATATATTTTTCTCCATCTTTGCTTTCTCAGGAAACCTCCAACATCTAGCTTTCTCTAGAGTCCCTATCTTTCTCACCTACAACTGATCATTGTATCATCATATGCAAATGACTTTTTTAGCTGCCCTCATTTCCCTCACCAAATTCTTAGTGATACCTTTCACTTATGCAATTCAGTGGGCTAAACCCTTCATATTCTCGATTTTCTGCCAAAGGTGCTTTTTCAAAAGACAACTGATCTTTGTTTTCCCTTGACGATGTTATGCTTCTCATTCCAGAAGCTTCTTCAGTTCTGACTGAATGGAGGAATATGGAAGGATTTATATTCCTTGCAGTCATCTGGTCATTAGCAATCTTTCTGAAATTTGTTGAGGCCACTTGGAATTTATCTGTGCCCTCAGGACCAACTGAATAGTGCAAATGGGTGTGGAACCTTTTTTCAACTGCTGAATCTATATTCTGTTTACAACACAGTCTTTTCAGCAGTTCCAAATCCTTCCATTCTCCACCATTCAGTCAGAACTGAAGAAGCTTCTTGGAAGAGAAGTGAAACATTTTCAAGGGAAAACAAAGTCTAGGTGCCTTTTGAAAAAGCACCTTTGGCACAACCATGACCTGGATGACTGAGAATCTCTATAGACATTCTGGATTTTCTCTTACTGAAAGCAAGATAATTTTTAATTGTGGCAACATATTCCAGTTTAATAATGTAGATTGCAAATCCTGCAATACAATGCAGCAGGTTCCAGTGTGTGATAGATTATTGTAAAACCTCTAAAGTAAAATAATATCTAATAAATTAATGAGGCTTTAAGTTCTCTTATTTGGAAGTTATTTCAATTGGCCTCAATAAGAATTATTTCTGAGCAGAAATATTTCCAGATATGGAGACAAATAGTAGAGCAAAATCCAAGCAGCCTCAACTACTTTGTTAAATAAAGTTGGCCATTGGATGGCACTTTGATTGACAGAAATCTTGACTTCCGAGGAAACTTCTCTTTCTACACTCCCAATTTTCACACCCGCTTCTGATTTGTTCCAAACTGATGTCCAGTGCATGATATCAAAGTCACCAATAGGAACTCCACTTTCATCAAAGGAAGTCCCATCTCTGGAAATATTGTGATGTTGGAAGTTTCTCAGGAACCTATGAAGCTGCAGAAACATAGGGGGAAAAACATGACAATTTGAGCCTTCATTCAGTGTTTTTCTTGCTATTATTCTGGATTGGAGGCACTCTGAATAATTCAACTTCTTCAAATCTCTACAGTCTGAAAGATATTGACTGAGCCAGGGGTGGGCTTCAAAATTTTTAGCAATGGGTTCTCTGCCAGGTTTCTGGGTGGGTGTGGTCATGGTGGGTGAGTCCTAGTTGGCCTCCTGCACCATGGCAGGAGGGGCATTTTCACCCTCTCGCGGTTCCAGAGTTTATCTGGAGGCCAAAAACATTTTTTGCCCTCCATTAGCCTCCGCGAGGGCCATGCACTTGCCTATCATCCAAATCGGGCTGCGTGGAGACACTTTGGAGGTGTAGGGTGGGGTGGGAGGGGTGGGGTGGGGCACGTTGTGTGGGACCAGTCAGGAGTGGGATAACTGGGGGTTCACCTAATTGCACAGAATCTTCACTAGAGGATCGCCTGAACCCGGGTGAACCCAGAACAGCCCACCCCTGGATTTAGCATTTCATGGGAAGCTTCTTTCAGTCATTCTCCAGGACTTTACAGCTCTTTTTCAAATATTTATCTCACATTCTTGAAAACATGGAATCGGTAACACTACCACCATCAGGTGGCTTTGTAACTGGCTGACAAATTATATTCAACATGTAGTCCTCTAGCAAACCTCATCCACATGGAGGGAAGTAAGCAATGGGATACCCCAAGCTTCCATTTTAGGCCCAGCACTCTTCAATATCTTCAAAAAAGATCTAGGTGAGGGAATTGAAGGGGAACTTATAAAATTTGCGGACGACACTAAGCTGGCAGGAATAGCCAACACCCTAGAAGACAAGCTCAAGATCCAAAAAGATCTTGGTGAATTGAACATGGGTCCCTAGCTAACAAAATGAAATTCAACATTGATAAAAGTAAGGTTTTACACGTAGGAAGAAAAACTAACAGTATAGGTACAGACTATGTGAAACTTGGCTAAATGCCAGTAACTGTGAGAGGGATCTTGGAGTCCTAGTGGACAATCACTTAAATGTGAGCCAACAATATGTGGCAGCAGATAAAAATGCCAATGAGGAAAAAAAACAAGAAATCCAAAAGGAAACCATCATGGCTAAACAAAGACCTCACTGATAAACTGAATGAAAAAAAAGATAAATACAAAAAATGGAAAGATGGGCACATAACCAAGGCAGAGTACCAACAGACAGCCAGAATCTGTAAAGAAAAAATCAGGACAGCAAAGGCCCAGAATGAACAAAGACTCTCAACAAATGTCAAAGACAACAAAAAAAGCTTCTTCCAACACATAAACAGCAAGAAAAAAAATCAAAGAAACAGTTGGTCCACTAAAGAGAGAAGACGGCAAAGAAGTAACAGACAACACGGACAAAGCAGAGCTACTGAACACATTTTTCGCATCAGTCTTCACACAAAAGGAAACTGCAGCTCAACTACCCAGCAACACAAATATAAAAAACAGATTTGAAGCAAGACTCAACCTAAGCAAAAATACAGTAAGAGATCACCTATCTGAACTTAACAAATACAAAGCACTAGGACCTGACGGATTACACCCAGAGTCCTAAAAGAACTAGCAGAAGTCATTTTGGAACCACTCTGCACCACATCTTCCACAAATCCTGGAATGCAGGGGAACTCCCTGAGGACTGGAAAAGAGCTGATGTGGTCCCCATCTACAAAAAAGGTAAAAAAACAGACCCAGGAAACTACAGACCAATCAGCCTAACATCAATACCTGGGAAAATATTGGAAAAAATAATTAAAAACCAGATCTCACATCATCTAGAAACAAACCAAGTAATAACCAACAGCCAACACAGATTTGTTAAGAACAAGTCATGCCAAACCAACCTCATTTAATTCTTCAACACTGTGACCAAATTAGTAGACCAGCGAAATGCAGTAGACATAATATACCTGGACTTCAGCAAAGCATTTGACAAAGTCGACCACAACCTACGCCTTCATAAGCTAGAAAAAAGCGAGATAGACAGCTACACAACCAAATGGATTAACAACTGGCTGACCAACCGTACCCAGCGAGTAGTCCTCAATGGCTCTAAGTCCACATGGAGAGAAGTAAGCAGTGGCGTACCACAAGGTTCTGTCCTAGGCCCAGTACTCTTTAATATCTTCATAAATGACCTAGATGAGGGAATAGCAGGAGAACTAACCAAATTTGCAGATGATACCAAGCTGGCGGGAGTAGCAAACACCCCAGAGGATAGACTCAAAATCCGGAGGGACCTTGACAGACTCGAACACTGGGCCCAAACCAATAAAATGAAATTTAACACGGAGAAAAGTAAAATTCTACACCTAGGTAAGAAGAATCAAAAATACACATACAAACTGGGTGAAACCACACCCAATAGCAGCAATTGCGAGAGGGATCTTGGGGTCTTGGTAGAGAGCCAACTAAATATGAGCCAGCAGTGTGCATCAGCAGCCAAAAAGGCCAACACAGTCCTGAGCTGCATAAATAGAGATACAATCAAGGACCAGAGAGGTACTAGTACCACTCTATAAAGCCTTGGTCAGACCACACCTAGAGTACTGCATCCAGTTTTGGTCACCACACTACAAAAAAGACATTGAAACCCTAGAGAAAGTGCAGAAGAGAGCAACCTGCACGATAAAGGGTCTGGAAAATAAAACATACAAAGAGCGGTTGCAGGAACTGAGCTTGGCCATTCTGGCGAAGAGAAGGACCAGGGGAGACATGATAGCAGTGTTCCAATACTTGAGGGGATGCCACAGAGAGGAGGGGGTCAGGCTGTTCTCTATGGCACCAGAAAGCCAAACAAGGAATAATGGATGGAAGTTGACCAAAGAGAGATTCAACCTGGAAGTGAGGAGAAACTTTCTGACGGTGAGAGCGATCAACCAGTGGAACAGCTTGCCAGCGGAGGTTGTGAGAGCCCCAACACTTGCGACCTTCAAGGGGAGACTGGACTGCCATCTGTCTCAAATGGTGTAGGAACTCCTGCTTGAGCAGGGGGTTGGACTAGATGACCTACAAGGTCCCTTCCAACTCTAATAATAAATCTAAAATCTAAAATCTAAATCTAATGGAATCCTAGGCTGCATTAATAGAAGGATAGAATCAAGATCACATGAAGTTCTAATATCACTTTACAAAGCCTTAGTAAGACATCATTTAGAATACTGCATCCAGTTCTGGTCAACACAATATAAAAAAGGTATTGAAACTCTGGAAAGACTGTAGAGATGAGCAACAAAAATGATTAGAGGGCTGGAGGCTAAAACATACCAAGAACAGTTACAGGAATTTGGTATGTCTAGTCTAAGGAAAAAAAGAAGGACTTGGGAGACATGATATCACTTTTCTAATATTTGAGGGGCTCCTACAAAGATGAGGGGGGTCAAAACATTTCCCAAAGCACCAAAAGGCAAGACTAGAAACAATGGTTGGAAACTAACGATGGAGAGAAGCAACCTAGAACTAAAGAGAAATTTCCTAACGGTGAGAGAAATCAACAAATGGAATAGCTTGCCTTCAGAAGTTGTGAGTTCTCCATCATTGGAGGCTTTCAAAAAGAGATCTGGACAACCATTTGCCTGAAATGGTATACGGCAGTGATGGTGAACCTTTTTTTGCTCGGGTGCCAAAAGGGAGTGCACATGTGCGATAGCGCACATGTGTGCCCACACCCATAATGCAATGCCCTCCCCCTGCACATGCAAGCACAACACCCCCCCCCGCGTTCCCCCCGCGCATGCGCATAGGGCTCACTGAAGCCTTCGGAACCTGTGGATGCGGAAAAACAGATTCCAGCTGGTTTATGGCCTTCCGGAGGGTGGGGGGGAGGTCATTTTCGTCATCCCTAGGCTTCAGGGAAGCCTCCGGAGCCTGTGGATGGCGAAAAACGGACCCAATGGCCCAACCGGAAGTTCAGAAATGAATGTCTGGTTGGGCCGTTGGGCCGTTTTTCACCCTCCCCAGACTTCAGGAAAGCCTCAAGCGATGCGAACCGGTGGCAATGGTAAGTGAAACCCACCCCTGGTATGGAAAGTCTAGCGACGAGAAAGACCAGGGGAGACATGATAGACGTATTCCAATATTTGAGGGGCTGCCACAGAGAGCAGAGGGTCAAGCTATTCTCCAAAGCACCTGAAGGACAGACAAGGAATAATGGATGGAAACTGCTCAAGGAGATATTCAACCTAGAAACAAGGAGACATTTTCTGACAGTGAGAACAATCATCCAATGGAACAGCTTTGCCTTCGGAATTTGTGGGAGCTTCATCACTAGAGGCTTTCAAGAAGACATTGGACTGCCATTTGTCAGAAATGGTGTAGGGTCTCCTGCTTGAGCAGGGGGTTTGTTTGTTTGTTTGTTTGTTTGTTTGTTTGTTTGTTTGTTTGTTTGTTTGTTTGTCAAGCATATATGATTATAAGTAAAGTATAAACGGTAAAACATGATTGAATATATATGTAATAGTACAAGTATGAATAAGAGTAAAAGAGGTATGAATATATGGGTACATTAGGACAGGAATGGTAGGCACAATTGTGCGCTTATGCACGCCCCTTACTGACCTCTTAGGAATGGGGTGAGGTCGATGGTAGATAATCCGAGGTTGAAGTTTTTGGGGTTAGGGGAAGAAACTACTGAGTCAGGTAAAGTGTTCCAGGCATTAACCAATCCGTTGTTGAAGTTGAATTTTTTGCAATCAAGTTTGGAGCGGTTTATATTAAGTTTGTATCTATTGTGAGCTTGTGTATTATTGCGGTTGAAGCTGAAGCAGTCGTTAACAGGTAGGACATTGTGGCAGATAATTTTGTGAGCTACACTTAGGTCAGATCGAAGGTGGCGTAGTTCTAAATTTTCAAGTCCCAAAATTCCAAGTCTGGTTTCATAAGGAATTCTGTTGTGAACAGAGGAATGTAATACTCTTCTTGTGAAGTATCTCTGGACATTCTCAATTGTGTTAATGTCTGATATGTAGTGTGGGTTCCAGACAGATGAGCTGTAATCAAGGATCAGTCTAGCAAATGTTTTGTATACTCTGGTTAAGACTAGATGACCTACAAAGTCCATTCCAACTCTGTTAATCTGTTACAATCTGTTAAAATTTAGAGTCAGTTTAATGTCAGGGTTCCAAGTAATACGCCCGTAGCAAACAGAACTCCGAGGAAAGCAGGATCCTCAAATATCAGTTTTATTCAACATATTATATAGGCATAGGCTGGTGAAAAATGACTCTAAATGTTCCCGAATTTTTCACCTAATTAAAAGTAAAAGTTTTCCTCCCCTTTATAAACACTCAGTTGCATGGTCCAATCAAGGTGTCATCCGGTTGCCTGGTGACTTCACTCATCCTCCCTCTGGCCATCGGTGGGAATGTCCTTGGTTCCCAGGAGAAAATATTTTGTTTTGGCTACAAAACCACAGCTATCTCTATTCCCCCCTCCCTATCACTCAGCTCCAGTGAGGAAACACTGAAGCATCAAAATGGCCTCAGTCAAGTCAGCTTCAGAGTTGACACTCACTCTCAAGTACCACAAACTGGGCAACTGCTCTTAGGAATATCTCACCCCTTTCTACATCTAATTTAATATTGAGGAATTGGAAGGGGAGAATCAATGGAACCTCAAAGGAGAAGACTTACCTGCCATGGCTGTACAATTTGGGGTGGTTGGTGGTCTCCAACATGAATTCTCCTCTTACTCCATTCGGAGGAAGAGGCAGCACTGAGGACCCAGGCCACAATTTGAATTATTTGGGAAATACTGGAGGAATCCTGAGACTGGATTCTTGCAATCACATCATGGGGTGGGAATTCCCAGTTCTCCTTTTCTCTGCATTTTTTCCAAACTTTCTTAGAAAACACAGGACTTGAATAAGAACATTGGAACACTTCCTTTCCATACAATATATCCATAGATGCATAAGATTTAAAGTCATAATACTGAGTCCTTCTCTTTGTCTGGATGAGGAAGGAAAACAAAGCATATTTATTTTGGAGATCAACCCAGAAGTCAAAAATACCTACACTTGTAGCTGTCAAAGTTGTTGCAATCCACACTCTTCCCACAATGGATTTATTAGTCATATCAATGTTTTGTATTATTGCTGCTAACATTACTGAGGCCTGAAAATCCAGTTGGCATACTATAATTTTTATTTGACTCTTGATAAGAGAATAAAACATTTTCCTTTTTTCTTGCATGAGAGTTTCTCCAACAGTTGTCTGCATATTTGCTTCTGGGACAGTTCCTGAGAGGACAATGCAAATCCCATTTTTTAGGGTGAGAACTTCCAAGCGTCTTTTGAATTTTTCTCCTTTTTCATTGTCCTGAGAAAGGAGGCCGATCCACGTCCATTGGAACTGCAGGAGCAGCTTGACAATTGCTGAGTAAGGAGGTTCTTGGTTTGGGGTCATCCGATATGAAAGAGGAAAACGATGATTTTGCTCAGCCATCTGGTTGATGACACTATAGTTGATCTAAGATAAAAGAGAAGGTATTGGTACTTTGTGCCAGTTTTAATGGTAAAAGTCAGATGGTAAATCTAAGGGCCTTTCCCCACTGCTGAGAGATGTTTCAAACGATAACTGCATGAATTTTGCTAGTTCCCTTGATGTTCTGTCCTGTTGTCTTGTATGCTCCCTTTGAAACCAGGGAACTCTTAATTATCTGTGGGTGATGTTCATTGATGGTCCTCATAGAGCACAACCTTCTGCTCACATTATAACTCTGTGGTTCTCCCATCCACACAGTCAATTAATCAATCAGAATAGAGCTGGAAAGTCTTCTAGTCCAACCACCTGCTCAAGCAGGAGACCCTAGTCCAGGGGTATCAAACTGCTTAGATCTGGCACACAGGGCCACTCTGGAAATAGCAAAGGACCAGCCTGCGGTGCCTCTGCCAGCGAAAATGGAGCTAGAGAGGGCTATCCCAGCCAAAAATGTCGCTCGGGAGCCTATTTTCCCTGGCAGAGCGTTTGGGCCACCACTGGTGCACCTGATACAAGTGATGTCATGCTGGCCATGCCCACCTTGGCCATGCCTTCCCCCAAGGTCAAACACAACCCTGATGCAGCCCTCAATGAAATTGAGTGACACCCTGCCCTAGTACAAACCCCTGCTTAAGCTGGAGACCCAATACCATTTCAGACAAGTGACTGTCCGTTCTCTTCTTAAAAACCCCCAGTGATGAAGCACCCACAACTTCTGAAGGCAAGCTGTTCCGATGGTTAATTGTCCTCAAAGCCTTAATTCCAGGTTGCTTCTATTTGCCATAGCTTTCCTCCCCAGGAGCAAGCATCTTTTAATTTCTTGGCTGCAGTCCCCATCTGCGGTGATCTTGGAGCCCAGGAAAATAAAATCTGTCACTACCTCCATTTCTTCCCCATTTATTTGCCAGGAATTGAGAGGACAGGATGCCATGATCTTAGTTTTCTTAATGATGAATTTCAAGCCAACTTTTGCACTCTCCTCATTCACCCGCATCAATAGGCTCTTTAGTTCCTCTTTGCTTTTTGCCATTAGAGTGGTGTCATCTGCATATCTGAGGTTGTTGACATTTCTCCCAGCAATCTTAATTCCAACTTGTGATTCATCTAGCCCCGCCTTTCTCTTGATGTGTTCTGCATATAAGTTAAATAGGCAGGGCAATAGTATACAGCCTTGCCGAACTCCTTTCTCAATATTGAACCAATCAGTGGTTCCATGTCCAGTTCTCACTGTTGCTTCTTGACCCGCATATAGGTTTCTCAAGAGACAAATTAGATGGTCTGGTACTCCCATCTTTTTAAGAACTTGCCACAGTTTGTTGTGATCTGCACAATCAAAGGCTTTAGCATAGTCAATGAAGCAGAAGTAGATGTTTTTTCTGGAACTCCCTAGCTTTCTCCATGATCCAGAGTATGTTGGCAATTTCATCTCTAGTTCCTCTGCCTCTTTGAAATCCTGCTAGCTCTCGGTCCACATACTGCTGGAGCCTAGCTTGTAGGATTTTGAGCATAACTTTGCTAGCATGTGAAATGAGTGCAATCGTGTGGTAGTTTGAACATTCTTTGGCATTGCCCTTCCTTGGAATTGGAATGTAAACTGACCTTTTCCAATCCTGTGGCCACTGTTGAGTTTTCCAAATTTGCTGGCAAATTTGAGTATAGCACTTTTACTGCATCGTCTTTTAAGATTTTGAATAGCTCAGCTGGAATACTGTCATTTCCACTAGCTTTGTTGACTTCCTAAGGCCCATTTGACTTCATATTCCTGGATGTCTGGCTCGAGGTCAGTGGCCACCCCATCGTGGCTATCAGGGACGTTAAGCCCATTCTTGTATAGTTCTTCTGTGTAATTTGGCCACCTCTTCTTAATCTCTTCTCCCTCTGTTGGGTCCCTGCCATTTTGGTTCTTTATGATGCCCATCTTTGCATGAAACATTCCCTTCATATCTCCAATTTTCTTGAACAAATCTCTGGTCCTCCCTATTTTGTTGTTTTCTTCTATTTCTTTGCACTGTTCATTTAAGAAGGCATTCTTATCTCTTCTAGCTATTATCTGGAATTCTGCATTCAATTGGGTGTATCTTTCTCTTTCTCCCTTGCCTTTCGTTTCCCTTCTTTCCTCAGCTATTTGTAAAGCTTCCTCAGACAGCCATTTTGCTTTCTTGCATTTCTTTTTCTTTGGGATGGTTTTAGTTGCTACCTCTTGTACAATATTGTGAACCTCCGTCCATAACTCTTCAGGCACTCTGTCTTTCATATCTAATTCCTTAAATCTATTTGTCACCTCTACTGTATATTCATCAGGGATATGATTTCATACCTGAGTGGCCTAGTGTTTTTCCCTACTTTCTTCAATTTAAGCCTAAATTTTGTAATGAGAAGCTCATGATCTCGAGCCACAGTCAGCTCCTGGTTTTGTTTTTAGTGACTGTATAGAGCTTCTCCATCTTTGGCTGCAGAGCACATAGTTAATCTGATTTCTGTGTTGACCATCTGGTGATGACCATATGTAGAGTTTCTACATATTTCTAGGTTCTACCATATCACAAGATCTAAAATGGACACCTAACATCAAAAACGTCATAAAAAAAGCACAACAAAGAATGTTCTTTCTGCGCCAACTCAGAAAGCTCAAACTGCCCAAGGAGTTGCTGATACAGTTCTACAGAGGAATTATTGATTCTGTCATGTGAACCTCTATAACTGTCTGGTTTGGTTCTGCAACCCAACAAGACAGACACAGACTTCAGAGGACAATTAGAATTGCAGAAAAAACAATTGCTACCAACCTGCCTTCTATTGAGGACCTGTATACTGCATGAGTCAAAAAGAGGGCTGTGAAAATATTTACAGACCCCTCACATCCAGGACACAAACTGTTTCAACTCCTACCCTCAAAATGATGCTATAGAGCACTGCACACCAGAACAACTAGACACAAGAACATTTTTTCCCGAAAGGCATCACTGTGCTAAGCAAATAATTCCCTCAACACTGTCAAACTATTTACTAAGTCTGCACTACTATTACTGTATTTTTTGGAGTATAAGACGCACGTTTCTTCCCCCCCCATAAAAGAGGGTGAATATTTGGATGCGTCTTATAAACCGAATGTAGCCCCGCCCAGCCTCTGAAACGGAGGTTTCAGGGGCTGGAAAAACAAGGCTCACAGCTCACAACCAATAAACCTGTTCCTAAAGTTCACCTCTGGAAACAGCTGTTTGGGTGTATTCCAGGAGGCAGATTCACCCACCAATCAGCTTTTTTCTTATTTTCCTCCCCAAAAACTAAGGTGCATCTTATACTCCAGTGCGTCTTATAGTCCAAAAATATGGTAATCTTCTCATCGTTCCCATCACCCATCTCCTCCCACTAATGACTGTATGACTGTAACTTGTTGCTTGTATCCTTACGATTTACCTTGACTGGTTCCTAATATAATTTGATTGTTTATTTGTACTCGGACTATCATTAAGTGTTGGACCTTATGATTCTCGATGAATGTATCTTTTCTTTTATGTACACTGAGAGCATAAGCACCAAGACAAACTCCTTGTGTGTCCAATCACACTTGGCCAATAAAAAATTCTATTCTATTATATTCTAAAATTGCCTCTTGGGTTGTTGGAAAAATGTGTTTGCTATGACCATTGTATTCCCTTGACAAAATTCTACCAACTTGTGCCCTGCTTAATTTTGTACTCCAAGGCCAAACTTGCCTGTTATTCCAGTTATCTTTTGGCTTCCTACAATAGCATTATAATCCCCCATGATGATAAGGACATCATTTTTGCTGTTAATTCTAGAATGTGTTGTAGAGCATCATGGAACTGGTCAACTTCAGTCTCTTCAGCACCAGTGGTTGGTGCATAGACTTGGACTACTGTGATGTTGAATGGTTTGCCTTGGATTCAAACTGAAATCATTCTGTCATTTTGGGGATTGTATCCCAGTACTGCGTTTCCTACACTTTTATTGACTATGAAGGCTACTCTGAAGTAGGTTGCCATTTCCTTCTCCAGTGGATCACATTTTGTCAGATCTCTCTGCTATGACCTGTCCGTCTTGGGTGGCCCTGCATGGCACAGCTCATAGCTTCATTAAGCTAGGCAAGCCCCTTCGCCACGACAAGGCAGTGATCCATGAAGGGGATATATGTATATACATACACATATACAATGTGTGTGTGTGTGTGTGTGTGTGTGTGTGTGTTTGTGTGTGTGTGTGTGTGTGTGTGTATACAGTGGTGGGCTACAACCGGTTTAACAACAGGTTCTGTCAGCACGTGCTTTGCGCCAGTGCGCAGCATGCAAAATACACCAATTTCAAGCTCTACAGCTTAACCTCTAGGGCAGCCCCGGTAAGTAAAACAGCTGAGGCGCAGAAATCCATTGTGCCGCGTGAATCAGCTGAGCTGAAAAACACGGAAATATAGGACAGGATAGGGCAGGGACGGGTGAGTCAGGCCAACTGATCACCAGAACTACCAGTTCGCTTGAACCGGTCCGAACTGGCAGCAGCCCACCACTTGATGTATACACACATATTTTGTGAATTAAAAATTCTTTCAACTCTTCTAA
Source organism: Diadophis punctatus similis (assembly GCA_023053685.1). Classification (NCBI taxonomy): domain Eukaryota; kingdom Metazoa; phylum Chordata; class Lepidosauria; order Squamata; family Dipsadidae; genus Diadophis; species Diadophis punctatus. Next base: position 2,783,282 of record JALIGW010000067.1, read on the forward strand.
TATTTACTCTCTGACTTTCAATTTATTTGGTGAAATACATACAAGTGCTGCCTTCTAGGCAAATTTGAACAATTTACAATATGGAATTAATTTCATTTGGCTTTATACCTGTGGAATTTTATAGATGCTCAAGACTTTAGATATATGATCAAAGAGTTCAGAATCCATCTCTTCAACAATCGCCAGCAGGTTCTTTTGTCTTCCACATCTGTAGTTTGGGACGTTCTCTTGCCCTGTAGACAGCACATCCAGCATGGCCTCATATGTCATTCTTGCACTGAAAAAGTTCTCATAGATGTTGTAGCCCAGGGTGATGTTGGGTAAGAGCCTTGGATTCTGGTTGACTTCATGAACAGCCAACAAGAAGGGCATAATGTGATAGAAGTTGTTCTCACTGCAACGTAAGAAATTTCATCATCTTTTTTTGCTCTATATCAATGATTTATGTGATTAACTTAAAAGCAATTGTGTTCTTTTTGCTGATGATGTAAAATTATTCAATTCTACACATAATTCTGTTGTTTTGCAAAGTGATCTCGACTATGTGTCTGAATGGTCATCTATTTGGCAACAAATTTTGATTAATAAATGCTCTGTCTTACATATTGGTAAATGTAATCAGAATGTCAAGTATAAGCTAGGTGGCATTGATCTAGCAGATGACCCTCACCTTGTTAAGGACCAAGGTGTACTTATCTCTGACAATTAATGCTCCGAAGCTCACTGTAACAGCATTGCTAAAAAAGCATTAAGAGTTGTAAACTGTAGGTATACAATTGGATTAAACAAAACCCAAAATTAAAAATTTGGCTATAAGGATGAAGATGAATTGAGATATATTCATAAATGCTTTCTTTACAAGCTGTAATTAAATTAATTACGGATGATATTCACTGATAATTACGATATGGAATGTACTTAAAATGTATATATAGATATTGATACAAAGCAAACACTTTAATAATGCTGTTAAATCATTGGACTATTTCTTGTTGTTGTTTGTAAATATGTGTAGTCGTTTGTGTTTGTGTGTTTTGTTTGTGTCTTTTTTCTTATTGTAAAAATTTAATAAAGACTATTTTTAAAAAAAGAGTTGTAAACTTAATTTTCCGAAGCTTTTTTTCTGGAAACATTGTATTGCTAATTAGAGATTATATAACTTATGCTAGACCAATTTAAGAGTATTGTTTAACTGTTTGGAATCCTCACCATATATCTGACATAAGTACAATTGAGCGGGTTCAGAAGTACTTCACGAGAAAATTCTTGCACTCTTCTGTACACAGTAGAATTCCTTATGCTACTAGGCTTGAAATTCTCGGTTTGGATAACTTAGAACTGTGTTGCTTTCGGTCAGAAGTAGGTATTGCATACAAAATTATACGTAGTAATGTTTTACCTGTAAATGACTTTTTCTGTTTTATTTGCAATAATATGCACTTGAAAAACTCCTTTAAATGCTATGTAAATCGTTCTAAACTTGACTGTAAAAAATATGATTTCTGTCATAGAGTTGTCAAATTCTGGAATGCCCTACCTGATTCAGTTGTCTCAGGTACAAGTTTTCAGTTTCAGTCACAAATTGACTTCCGTGGACCTTACTTCATACTTAAGGGGTCAGTGGAGGGAGCGTGCATAAGTGCTCTAATGTGCCTATCGTTCCTGTCATTGTATTTTTATTCTCTTATTTTTGTTCCCATTTTTGTTTGACAAATTCTAATAAATAAATAAATCTTTAGTTTGGGTTTTCATGAAAGCATATCATATTTAATGTAGCTTTATATCTATATAGTGCAGTTCCAAAAAGATAATGAGATACTCATTATTCAATTAAATTATTCAATTTATTTGGACTTTGCAGGTGATAGACATTTTTGAAATTTCTACGAGAAGAACAGTCCCATTGACACCAGTAGGAGCTTCTTGCCAAAAGAAATATCAGAGAGAGATAGCAAGCTTGTTATGTCAGGATCAAAGAAATCCTATCAAAATCACCAGAATTGATTCTGCCTATCATTTTCTCCACATTTTGACTTGGGAGGAAAAATGAGGAAAATTATTCTTATAGTTCAGTAGCCAGGGAAGGAAAACAGTTACAATAGTAAGAAACCTCCACATCTTCTTTTACTCAAAAAGAAAGTATGAAGGTTTCTTACTATTGTAACTGTTTCAATCTGCTTCGAATAAACTTTTGCAAAACCAAACCATTTATTTTATTTACTGACCTATTTGCAAATCTAATATATCACTCATATCAATTCACAACGATCCATAAAATGTCATTAAAATCATACCCTTAATCCCCAGGCACCAGACTACATATGCTCATAGCTCGCAACCCCCATTCTAGCCCAATGCTTGGGAGAAGATCTGTATCTTCCAATGCCTCCAGAATGTTAATAAGGGGTGTTACCAAGTGTATATTGTGTACGTTGTGATTATATTATATGATGTCTTCCTGTTATGCCACTCTGGAGATGACTAACAGCTGGATTCAAGGGCTGGATTAGCAAGAGATATTTCGTATCTGAAGATGGAGATCTCTTCAACAAGACTTTTTTAGACCTAGAGATTTGCTGCAGAATATTCATGGCTTTAGAGTTATTGTCCTATATTCTACAGTTAACTACAGTTAATGTGATTCCTGTGACTAAACAATAACTTATCACTCAAAGTCTCTCCCCTCCTTGAATTTTATCCCTTTTATTTTGTATCCCATTTTTTTAAACCAAAAGGAACAGGGAAGCCACAAAAGTGGCAAAAGTGTTAAAGGGTGGAATGAAAGAGTGGAGAGGGTTGTAGGAATTATAGAGTAAATGTAAGGAAGGGGAAGAAACAGTGGGGAGAAAATACAAGAGATCTCACTCTTTTCTAAGTTATCATTCAATCACTTTATTGGGGGTCACCGCTTAACTATTGTTCATAAATAAATAAATATGAATAAATAAGTTGCTGACTCTCCACAGTCCCAAGGTAATCATTTTGAAAGCAGGCAGAATCCATCCAGGCAAGATTCATCGTGGGACAGTGTTGGCAGTGCCCAGTGTTGCCCAGTGTGGAGGCTGAGACTTGTGGAAGAAACTTTGCAAACTCAGGTTTTACAAAATCATCATGTTCCCCAGGAGCCTTTCCTCTAAAGCAAATTGGGAGAAGCAATAATGACTTGCCTTTCTCAAGGTGAGGAATAGGAGAAATGAAATCATTCCTAGAAAAGACATTGGAGCAGGTAAAATCAATCACCAGAATCCTTGGACGTGCTGACAATTACCTTATCAGTTGGTGGGTTGGAGGCTTGGAGAATGAAAATTGGTACAATCGAGCTCCGATTCCAGACATTATTCCAGTAATCCAGTAGTCTCCTGCCTTGTAGTAATGGAACCACTCCTTTTCTTCTATTATCATCTTAAATGGACATTTCGTCAGCGTACTGGCACAGGGAATTTGACACAAAAGCTGAAGCAGAAAAAATTGTATGTGGAGCAGCAGCAACATTTGACATACAGTATACTGCAAGAGATCCTTCCTATAGTTCTTTCTTTGGCACAGAGTTAAATCTCAGAGATCACAGAAGACCACAATTACAGTGAGGAAAGTCCAGTTAGCTCCCAGATTTAGAAGAACTATGTGCAATTTCAAACTGCTTTACCCCAAACTCTGATCCCATCACAGGAGGCTGTTACAAATCAGATTATTACATGCTGTAATAATCACATTGATTATTGGCACCTAATTGTGGTGGTGGAAATCCCATAAACCTTGTTCAAATGAGAATAAATAATCATGATTATTTTAATAATTAGAGGGGAAATTGGGAACGAGCATTGCCATAAAAGTGTGCCGTTGGAAAAAAGAGTTTTGTTTGACTCAGGAGAATAATCCTAATTTGAGAGTCAAAAAAGAAACAATTCAGGGAAGTTTGATTGTTTTTTTAGTCTCCAAACTTATTCTTGAGATTCTACAGCTTAAAATGTGGAAAAACAGTTCAACACTCTTGAACTAGGCAGTGGGCCATTATAATTCCTTCTTATTCTGTCTGATGTGGATGAGGCCACCTTCCTCAATGAAGGTTAGATACTCCATAATGGTTAACTCCAGATCATGACATATTGAACAACCTATAGGAGCCCCCTGTTAAATGTCTTGTATCTTTCAAAATGTAGAAGACTATCAGTCTTCATGGTTACAAAGAAGATCTTGTCAAAATTCCCTGGGGCATCAATCTGAAACAATGGCCCATTACTGACTTCTTCACAATAGCAATAGCAGACTTATATACCACTTCACAGTGCTTTTACAGCCTAAGCGGCTTACAAAGTCCGCATATTTCCCTCAACAATCTGGGTCCTCATTTTAGTCACCTCGGAAGGATGGAAGGCTGAGTCAACCTTGAGCCAGTGAAAATCGAACTACCAAATTGCAGGCAGCCAGCAGCAAGCAGAAATAGCCTGCAATACTGCATTCTAACCACTGTGCCTTTTCCTCCTGATGTGATGACATTTGCTGTCTCTTAAATAAGGTATCTAGTAGGGAACCAAGAGATGATGCTATATGAGTACAATACCACAATGGCTGAAGGTGAAGGGATAAACAAAATTTGAGGATCTGAGCCCAGGGCCATTGCTATATGATGCGCAGGTATGAGTTATTCTGCTAAGTGTGTACCTAAGACGTCTCTCCATTGCATCCTCCAAAACCATTTGATGGAGTGTAAATTAATAAATAAATTAGTTATATATATATTGCCTGGATAATCAGTTGCTTCAAGGATGAACATTAATCTGAAACTCTAATTCCTCAGTTGTAGTCTCCAAAGTATGGACTCCAAAGATATAGGCCAGCTGTGGCTCTTGACAGAATCCACTCATAAACTCTGTGCGTGCTGGGCTCTGGACACTTCGATTTGGTAAACGATTGGAAGGAGGAAATGTTTCTCATCTTTGCAATTAGCCCAGAAGTGGCTAGGATAGATACGGAACTACAATGACAGAAATCAAAATTAGGACAATCTAGAATCCTGATTTAGCATAATGAATGAAACTGATCAGAATGTGAATAAAAATACATTGCGATTGCATTGGGGAGGGCTTTGCTTTTCCAATGCTTTCTGGATATCCAAAGAGAGATAGTGTAGGAGGCAGAGGTAATGGCATTGAGTGAGCATTACCAAGACAAGTAGTAATGATTTATATAACACAGCTTCCCTAATCTGTAATACACTGAAGGGCTGACTGACAAAAAGACAAAGAAAAGACACATGCATAAAAATGTAGTTATATATATTTTAGGTAAAGGTATAGATAGGTATAGGTGGTGCCCATCTTTGATTCAAAAATGAAAAGCCAGCTTTGTCTGAAGATGCTTCCATGGTCATCTGGCTGGCATAACTATACACCAAAGATGCTCGGAACATGGCTACTTTCCCACTGAACTGGTACCTATTTATATACTTGTACATGCTTTTGAATTGCTAGATTGGCAGGGCACACACACACACAGAGAGAGACACACACACCTATATGTATATGGAAATGGTTATGGATATGGACATGGATAAAAAAGAGAACCAATTTTAATACTTCTCATAAGAACACCTCCATTATAACATCAGATGTCTATATGAATCCCCCCCCAAAATCATTCATGGAGAAAAAAACTTAAAGTTGCTCCAATGTTCATGTTGATATTTTATTGATTGTTAATATATAGAATGCTCTCTCTCTCTCTCTCTCTCTCTCTCTCTCTCTCTCTCCCTCTCTCTCTCTCCCTCTCTCTCTCTCCCTCTCTCTCTCTCTCTCTCTCTCTCTCTCCCTTCCTCCCTCCCTCCCTCCCTCCCTCCCTCCCTCTCTCTCTTTCTCTCCATCTATCAATCTCAATTTATATATCTATAAGTGATCTTACATTATCCAGCTGGAAGTGTTCAATCAAATATATACAGTATTTGAAATTAACTATTTTTAAAAAACAAAGTCAGAACATCATCCCAGAAAATAAAATATAACACCCACTGATATAGTAACAAAAACACACATCATCATTAGCCATAGTCTTTTATTTAATCTAAAACCATATCAGAACACCCCTGGTAACAGTTTATCTGGCCTGGTTTCAGAAATTGTATTAATGTCATTGATGATGGTTATGATTTAACATGAATTCAGATTGTGACAATTGAAGGATATGATTAGTTCTAATAGTTTGAGTTGTTTTAGAAACTTTACTGTTCAATTATTATAATTCAAAATCCACATGAATGAAGAAAGATAAGCTACAACAGATAAAATATTACTTCAAAGTATGTGATTTTATACTGCATGTAAACTGTACAAAAATAGAAACCAACATAAGGAACCTTAAAGTTTTTTTATCATCAGATGTTCTTTGGTGTTCATGGCAGGTCTCAGGATAATAATGTAGCATTTGGGGATAAAGATGCAGCTCAGTAAACCCAGGCCGGAGGCCAGGATGGAGAAGATCTGCACGGCTACCATGTATTTCCCCTTGGTGCTCAGATATGTGGGAACAAAGGAGATCCAAACACTACAAAAAACCAACATGCTGAAGGTGATCAGTTTGGCTTCATTGAAGGCCCCTGGCAGATTTCGAGCCAGAAATGCCACCAAGAAACAGATGGCAGCCAAAAGACCCATGTAGCCAAGAGCAGAGTAGAACATGGTGACAGAGCCTTCATTGCACTGCAGCAGGATATGTTCTGGTTGAGAATGAAAGTCAGAATCTGGGAATGGGGGAAAGATTCCCAGCCATATCATACAGATGCCTACTTGAATACCAGAGCAGGATAAAACAATAGAGTTGGCCAGACTCTTCCCCAGCCATTTCCTCATGCTGCTGCCTGGCTTTGTGGCCAGAAAGGCCACCACCACCATTACAGTCTTGGCCAGCAAGGAAGACACAGCAACTGAGAAAACAATACTGAAAATGGTTTGTCGAAGGAGACAGGTCATTTTCACAGGGCGTCCGATGAATAGAAGGGAGGTCAAGAAAGAAAACAGGAGTGAAACCAGGAGGATGTAGGTGAGTTCACAGTTGTTGGCTTTGACTATGGGAGTTTCTCGGTATTTAATGAAGATTCCCAGAATAAAGGCGGTGGTTAGGGACAAAGCTATGGCAAAGAAAGCCAGGATGAGTCCCAACAATTCTTCATAGGATAAGAAGCTTATATTTTTGGGGACACACTGATCTCGCTTCTTATTGGAATACTGGTCATCTGGACACTTTTCACAATGGACTGCATCTGGAAAAAAATGGTTACCATGTATCTGTTTCTGCAGCTGTAGGAGCATGAAAACTGCATCAGAAATCCATTACAGAGTCCCCTGGGAGTTGGGCTGCATATAAATCCATTTAAATAAATAAATAAATAAAAATACTTCATTTTGAAGGAATAATATAATATTTCTGCCCAAGGATATTCATATGACACAACATTAGTTAAAACCATCAACAGTCTTTTTAAAGGCTGAAGATGAATGTGATTATCAGCTCTCAAAACTTGTCCTCTTTTCCAAAACCAAACAAGAAAGTAACAACTCAATAGAAAGCAGCAACCTATTTGGCAACAAAGAGTTGAGAAATATGTCGGTAAGAATAAAAGAGAATTATTATAAAATTGTATGGAGGTGGTACCTAACTCCGGTCAGATTAAACAACATGAATCAGCAGCACTCAGCGAACTGTTGGAGATGGTGGCAATGTAAATTTGTACAAAAATTGTGGAAGGTGGTGTTTAAGGAGATTGAGGAAATTGTTGGAATAAAGGTAGAAGAGGCACCAAAGATAGCATCACTGGATGATATAAAGTGGAAAAAAGAAACTAAAAATTTGATAACAAATTTGCTGACTGCAGCAAGGTTAATGATTTCCAGGAACTGGAAGATACGAGGGGATTATTCCTTAGAAGAATGGTATAAAGAAGTATGGGCTATTGCCATAAATGATAAATTGACATGTAATATTAAAGTAGGAGAGGCATAATAAAAGTGAATGAATTTGATAGAATATGGAAGCAGTTCCTAATGTTTGTGTTTTCTGGGGGAAGTGGGATACCACTACTAAAAGAGGCCTTAAGATTTTCGAAGCAAGATGATCCCAAGAGATGTGGAAGCACATGTTGATTGGTATATTATTTTTAACAATTTATATTTAAGTTGATAATTGTTATATTATGATTTATGTATGCATTATGATTTATGTATTTATGTTTGGTGGTTGAATTATTTGTTTAAAATAAAACAAACAAATAAAAAAAAGAAAACAGCAACCTTTCATTATTTATTTTAATGCTCACATCATCATACAAAATTTGGTGATAGTGCCCAATCTTTCAAAAGTTTGTGGATGCCTTCAAGAAATGTCATGTTTTTCTTGCTTCTTGATCAAATACCCCCAAAAATCAATAAAGAATTTTGATTGTATCCTGATTTTTTGTTGTTTTTGGAGCCACCCACTGTACCTTCTTGCCCAGAGAAGGTTCCTTCCACACACAGAGAACAGTCGTAGCAGCAAACTGGGGCTCCCTCTCTCACAAGCTTGGCATAACCTGGAGAGCAACTTTCTGTACATCTTGAATAAGGCACCCTCTAAGCATAAACAGAAAGATTAATCAGGGCAATATAGGAATTAGGAGGATCGACTGAAATCAACTGGCTTCCAGAAGCTCAGGAGCACATTGAGCAAAATGAGTCAAGGAGTTTTGGCATGAACATTAATTACTCTGCTTGGAAGGGGCAAATGAAAGGTCATTCTCTTTCTCTATCAGTCTCCATTGTAGATCCCAAAACAGACTCATTTCCTTATTCTTATTTCCAAAGGAAAGTAGTTCCATTGCAAAAGGTGTTTCTTCTTAGGGCATATATTAGAATGCTATAACTCATATATATATTTTTCTCCATCTTTGCTTTCTCAGGAAACCTCCAACATCTAGCTTTCTCTAGAGTCCCTATCTTTCTCACCTACAACTGATCATTGTATCATCATATGCAAATGACTTTTTTAGCTGCCCTCATTTCCCTCACCACATTCTTAGTGATACCTTTCACTTATGCAATTCAGTGGGCTAAACCCTTCATATTCTCGATTTTCTGCCAAAGGTGCTTTTTCAAAAGACAACTGATCTTTGTTTTCCCTTGACGATGTTATGCTTCTCATTCCAGAAGCTTCTTCAGTTCTGACTGAATGGAGGAATATGGAAGGATTTATATTCCTTGCAGTCATCTGGTCATTAGCAATCTTTCTGAAATTTGTTGAGGCCACTTGGAATTTATCTGTGCCCTCAGGACCAACTGAATAGTGCAAATGGGTGTGGAACCTTTTTTCAACTGCTGAATCTATATTCTGTTTACAACACAGTCTTTTCAGCAGTTCCAAATCCTTCCATTCTCCACCATTCAGTCAGAACTGAAGAAGCTTCTTGGAAGAGAAGTGAAACATTTTCAAGGGAAAACAAAGTCTAGGTGCCTTTTGAAAAAGCACCTTTGTCACAACCATGACCTGGATGACTGAGAATCTCCATAGACATTCTGGATTTTCTCTTACTGAAAACAAGATAATTTAGAAATTATGGCAACATATTCCAGTTTAATAATGTAGATTGCAAATCCCACAATACAATGCAGCAGATTCCAGTGTGTGATAGATTATTGTAAAACCTCTAAAGTAAAATGATATCTAATAAATTAATGAGGCTTTAAATTCTCTTATTTGGAAGTTATCTCAATTGGCCTCAATAAGAATTATTTCTGAGCAGAAAAATTTCCACATATGGAGACAAATAGAAGAGCAAAATCAAAGCAGCCTCAACTACTTTGTTAAATAAAGTTGGCCATTGGATGGCACTTTGATTGACAGAAATCTTGACTTCCGAGGAGGCTTCTCTTTCTACACTCCCAATTTTCACCCCGGCATATGATTTGTTCCAAGCTGATGTCCAGTGCATGATATCAAAGTCACCAACAGGAACTCCATTTTCATCAAAGGAAGTCCCATCTCTGGAAATATTGTGATGTTGGAAGTTTCTCAGGAATTTATGAAGCTGCATAGAAAACATAGAAAAAACATGACAATTTGAGCCTTCATTCAGTGTTTTTCTTGCTATTATTCTGGATTGGAGGTACTCTGAATAATTCAACCTCTTCAAATCTCTACTACAGTCTGAAGGATATTGATTGAGCCAGGGATGGGCTTCAAAAATTTTAGCAAAGGTTTCTCTGCTTGGTTGCTGGGTGGGCATGGCCATGGTGGGCGTGGCCTAGTCAGCCTCCTGCACCATGGTGTGGGGTGTTTTCGCCCTCCTTGTGCTCCGGAGGCTCTCTGGAGGCCTGAAATGGGCCCATTTCCAGCCTTCCAGAGCCTCCAGGAGGCCCGTTTCCACCCTCCCCGAGCCTCCATGCTGACCCTGCAGTTACCTGGCATCCAAAACAGGCTGTGTGGAGACTCCTGGGAGGGGCAGTGTGGTGTGGGAGGGGTGGTGTCGAAGGGGCAAGGTGGGGTGGGGTGGGAGGGGTGGGTTTAGTAGGGTGGGGCATGTTGGGTGGTGCAGGGCCAGTCAGGAGTGGGATTTGTGGGGTTCCCCGAACCACACAGAATCTTCGCTAGAGGATCGCCCAAACCCGGACAAACCCGGAGCAGTCCATCTGAGACAAGACCATTTGCAGATATGGGAAAACTTGTAATGGGAGAAGATGGAGAATACAATTTTACCATCAATCCTGATCAAGATGAAGTTAGCGGACTTTAACTTTGGGCTAGGAAAGTAACAAAAATTGCATAGTGATGATATCTCTTTCAAAGAATAGCTATGGAAGCACATCCATTAGTTCAGGAGATGTGTGGATGAACCTTTTGTTGCTCCCAGAAGATGCTTTGATTTATATCTTGTTGCTATGTTAGAAACTTTTAGCCAGTAAAGTCCGATTTTTATCCAGAACAAACAATCCAGCTGAACTCCTTAACTTGAAGACTAGAACACTTTGTGATTACAATAAAGGGTTGAGGATTGCTGGAATATTTTGATGCTTGTTTAATTTTGAAAAGTTCGTTGTCATGTAATAGACCTATTTCTGTCACAAAAGCATCCCAAACTAGCACAGGTTGTTTAACTTTGGAAGATTTTTCTCTATCCTCTCTCTCTAACTCACTGTCAGGGTTCCAAGTAATACGCCCAAAGTAAACAGGACTCTGAGACAAGCAGGTTCCTCAAATATCAGTTTTATTGGACATATCATATAGGCATAGGCTGGTGAAAACTGACTCTAAATGTTCCCATGGTTTTCTAGGATTTTCTGTACCTTATAATCAGGGGTGGGTTCCTACCGGTGCGGTCCAGTGCATAGCTCCGGTAGGGACCCGCCGAGAACCCAATTTACGCGCAACTGCTCCGGTACCGTCTCCACCGGGCAGTCGTGTGCGTCGCCATCTCTTTTTTGTGAATTTTTGGGCGATTTTGCTTCTGCGCATGCACGGAAGCAAAATTGCACCGAAATCTCACGAGGGGACGCGCGAGAGAGAGAGATTTTGGTGAGATTTTGCTTCTGTGCATGTGTGGAAGTAAAATCATGCCAAAATCTCACGCGCACGCACGTCCCCTCGTGAAATTTCGGTGCGATTTTGCTTCCGCGCATGCGCAGAAGCAAAATCGCGCAAGGGGGTGCGTGCGTGTAGCGTGCGCGCATGCGCACAAAGCATGAAGGACCGCGGAGCAGCGCACCGGTCTGGGTAAGTGAGCAACTCACCCCTGCTTATAATGTATTTCTCCTTGCACCACAATTGGTTTTGGTGCTGCCTGATCTACCGGCCTGATCAAGGGTGAAAGGTGAAAATTTTCGCTACCTGTTCTGTGAGCGTGGTTTATTTTGTGGGCATGGTTTGGATGTCAGGTGAGTGTGGCTTCAGGTGGACGTGGCTTAGTCAGGTGACTGGGTAGGCGTGGCCAACTTGTAAAATGTGGTGAAACACTTTTAACAATGCTCTTGCTTAGCAACCAAAATGTTGGCCTCAATTGTGCTCATAAGTTTTTCTTTCTTTCTTTCTTTCTTTCTGTCAGCAGAGCCTCCCAAGACATTTCTCTTCTCCCACCGGGAGCCCTGTCTGGTTGGCAGCCGACCTTCTCCCTCTCCCCCCTCCCCCTTTCTCTTCCTTCCCCACTTCCCCACCAGAGTCCAGCCTGCCTGCCCCAGGAGGCAGCGCAGAGAAGGGTGCTCTGGATCTAGTTTGGAGGCAGCGAGGAAATGGAGGCAGCAGTTGGAGGCATTTCAGCAACCAGTGCTAAAGGGGACAGCCGGGCTGGTGTCCCTGTTGCTGCTGGTCCCAGGGAGACAGCCAAGCTCGGCTGCAGCTGCAATTGCAGCTGCATTGCCTTTGGCTCGGCTGTTCCAGGTGCCTCTTACAGAAGCTCCTTTCAGACAGCCTTGACCCGGAGGACAGCAAAGCGGAGGCAGTCAGAAGCCTTACCCATGTCCCCCACCTGTATTTGGGGGGCATTCCCTCCTGAGGGCGGAACAGCCCATCTCGCCCCACGGCTGCCAAGACATATGCCTCCACTCCTCCAAGCTGCCTGCCTGCTCTTCCTCGCAGCGCAGAGGTGTCGGGGTGCACATGGCTCTGGCGCTTCAGGGGCGGGGAGGGGCCATCCCAACTGCAAAACTGGACCCCCGCCATCCCCCCATGCTGCGGTGGCTGCAGCTGGGCCAGGCCACCCCGTCTGGCCGTTCCAAGGCCTCCCGCGGCTGGCTGAGCGTTCAGCTGGCCTCCCCAGCAGGTGCGCTCCAGCAACGGCTCATTCCTGCCCAGAGCCACACTCGCCAGGGCTCCTGCTTGGCACCACTGCTCTGACTCCCACATGGGCTTTGGAAGGGGATTCAGAGTCCCTGCGTAGGCTCTCGGGGGACACAGAAGGCCAGACCTCGTGGGCTCCCTGCTTGCTTTGCACTTCCAAAAGCCCACCTGCCGCAGGGACGCCGCCCCCCTTGTTCCCTCCACCTGCGGGAAGCTGCTGGGGCCACCAGGCATGGCCGAGATCCCCCGCCCCCTCCGTCTTCCCAAAGTAACCCCAAGGTTGTTCTGCTCTGCTGTCAGCAGAGGCCACAGTTCCTTCTGCAAAACGGCTTCAAAACAGTTCCAGCAAGTCGGCGGGGCGCAGGAAAGCCAGCACAGCTTGGCTCGGCTCGCTGGCACAGCGCAGCTCGTTACCCAGCTCCAGCCATGGCCCACAGCCCTGCTGCCAGTGCTGGCTGCCCGAAGTTCCCACAAGGGTACCACAAGGTTCTGTCCTAGGCCCAGTTCTCTTTAATAGCTTCATAAATGACCTAGATGAGGGAAAATCAGGAGAACTAACCAAATTTGCAGATGATACCAAGCTGGCGGGAGTAGCAAACATCCCAAAGGACAGACTCAAAATCCAGAGGGACCTTGACAGAGTCGAACACTGGGCCCAAACGAACAAAATGAAATTTAACATGGAGAAAAGTAAAATTCTGCACCTAGGTAAGAAGAATCAAAAATACACATACAAACTGGGTGAAACCACACTCAATAGCAGCGATTGCGAGAGGGATCTAGGAGTCTTGGTAGACAGCCAACTAAATATGAGCCAGCAGTGTGCAGCAGCAGCCAAAAAGGCCAACGTAGTCCTGAGCTGCATAAATAGAGGGATACAATCAAGGACCAGAGATGTCCTTGATTGTATCTATAATCAAGCCTTGATCAGACCACACCTAGAGTACTGCATCCAGTACTTTTGGTCACCACACTAAAAAAAAGACATTGAAACTTTAGAGAAAGTGCAGAAGAGAGCAACCAGGATGATAAAGAGTCTGGAAAATGAAACATACAAAGAGCGGTTGCAGGAACAGAGCTTGGACAGTCTGGCGAAGAGAAGGACCAGGGGAGACATGATAGCAATGTTCCAATACTTGAGGGGATGCCACAGAGAGGAGGGGGGTCAGGCTTTTCTCTATGGCACCAGAAAGCCAAACAAGGAATAATGGATGGAAGCTGACCAAGGAGAGATTCAACCTGGAACTGAGGAGAAATTTTCTGACGGTGAGAGCGATCAACCAGTGGAACAGCTTGCCAGCGGAGGTTGTGAGATCCCCAAGACTTATGACCTTCAAGGAGAGACAGGACTGCCATCTGTCTCAAATGGTGTAGGAATTCCTGCTTGAGCAGGGGGTTGGACTAGATGACCTACAAGGTTCCTTCCAACTCTAATAATAAATCTAAATCTAAAATCTAAAGTCCACGTGAAGGCGAGCTGTGAAAGCCATGCAGCTGTGGGTGGCCGGCAGGTACATGGAGAGGACCAAGCCGGGGCCTTGCCGCAGGCGGTGCTCCCACCTGTGAAACAGCCAGGGCTGCACCGCTTTGGCCAGCGCCACCAATTTCCCCACTGGGTGGCCTGGCATGCCAAACTTTGCATGGCAGTGGAAAGCAGCCCGAGACCAAGGGCGGGCACCCCATGGTTCGCTTTCTTCCTTCTCCTGCTGCCGCCCCTCTTAGCCCCAACGCAGCAGCTGCATCTCCCCCAAGGGCCACTCACCCACCCACTGGCCAGGCCTGGCCAGAAGCAGCGCTTCTCCCATCACGGGCTGGATGCTGACTTTGGAAGGCAAGCGGGCATGGGTGACCACCAGGAAGGCCTCATGGAAGGCCGCCAAACATGACAGGGCTGCGAGGAAGGGAGTAGGCTGCTACCGACCTTCCCCGCCACCACGACATGCTTTCCTGCATTCCACGTGGCCTTCCGCTTGCCTTCCTTTGCAAGCTGGCCACATGGAAGGCAGGAAAGCATGTGGAGCCCTTCCCACCCTCAAAGCTCCACACTGACCCGCGCTCAAACAAAGCCTCAATGGGCACCTCTGCCCTCACCGCGGCCACATAGGAAAATTCCCTGGCACGGTGCAATTCTGGGATGGCAGAGAGCCCAGGGAAGAGCACACCCTGCCCTTCGGGACCTGAGGCGCAGCGGGTCTTGCTCCCCCCCACCAGCATTGCCTTACCTTCTGCTGTCACTGCTGCTGCTGCTGCTGTTATGGGGCTCAGTCTGAGAGTGGAAGCACATTGCACCATGCCCAAAATGCGGGAAACGGCAAGCGGATATCCCGGGGCTGCTGGATATGCACACTGCATCTCCCACAACCCTCTTCCAGTGCGGACTCGTGTCCTACTGCATGTGCAGTGCCGGGACATCTGCTTGCAGGGCAAGTGAACGTCAAGTGGTGGACTGGTATAGGGGTGTGGGCAGTCAGCCATCTCTGGCAGCTCAGTGAACCATGGGCAGCCATTGCTACTGGTCTGCCCAATCCGGTCCAAACTGGGAGCATTTCACCCCTGGGCCTGATCTGGGAGCCTACCACCGACTTTAACAAGCTGCTGTGAAAAACCAGATGCACTTTCCCTAAAAAGCAAGGGAGTCTAAGTTGTACTGTAACAAGGTTGATCACTTTCACTTTTTGGAAAGGTCCTATGAACTTTGGTCCTATGAACATTTAGAATCGGTTTAATGTCAGGGTTCCAATAATACACCCGTAGCAAACAGGACTCCGAGGCAAGCAGGATAATCAAATATCAGTTTTATTTGACATATCATATAGGCATAGGCTGGTGAAAACTGACTCTAAATGTTCCTGCAGTTTTCAACTAATTAAAAGTAAAAGTTTTCCTCCCCTTTCCAAACAGTCACATGGTCCAATCAATGTCTTATCCAGTTGCCTGGTGACTTCACTCATCCTCCCTCTGGCCATGGGTGGGAATGTCCTTGGTTCCCAGGAGAAAATATTTTGTTTTGGCTAGAAAACCCCAGCTATCTCTATTCCCCCCTCCCTATCACCCAGCTCCAATGTGGCAACACTGAAGCATCAAAATGGCCTCGGTCAGGTCAGCTTCAGAGTGGACACTCACTCTTGAATACCACAAATTGGGCAACTGCTCTTAGGAATATTTCACCCCCCACTACATCTAATTTAATATTGAGGAATTGGAAGGGGAGAATCAATGGAACCTCAAAGGAGAAGACTTACCTGCCATGGCTGTACAATCTGGGATGGTTGATGGTCTCCAACTTTAATTCTCCTCTTACTCAATTGGGAGGAAGAGGCAGCACTGAGGACCCAGGCCACAATTTGAATTATTTGGGAAATACGGGAAGAATCCAGAGATAGGATTCTTGCAATCACATCATGGGGTGGGAATTCCCAATCCTCTTTTTCTCTGCATTTTTTCCAAACTTTCTTAGATAACACAGGACTTGAATAAGAACATTGGAACGCTTCCTTTCCATACAATAGGACCATAGATGTAAAAGAATTAAAGTCATAATACTGAGTCCTTTTCTTTGTCTGGATGAGGAAGGAAAACAAAGCATATTTGTTTTGAAGATCAACCCAGAGGTCAAAAATACCTACACTAAAAACTGTCAAAGTTGTTGCAATCCACACCCTTCCCACAATGGATTTATTAGTCATATCAATTGTTTTTATTATTACTGCTAAGATTCCTGAAGCCTGAGAATCTAGTTGGCATACTATAATTTTTATTTGACTGTTGATAAGAGAACGGAACATTTCCCTTTTTTCTTGCATGAGAGTTTCTCCAGCACTTGTCTGCATATTTGCTTCTGGGACAGTTCCTGAGAGGACAATGCAAATCCCATTTTTTAGAGTGAGAACTTCCAAGCGTCTTTTGAATTTTTCTCCTTTTTCATTGTCCTGAGAAAGGAGGCCGATCCACGTCCATTGGAACTGCAGGAGCAGCTTGAGAATTGCTGAGTAAGGAGGTTCTTGGTTTGGGGTCATCCGATATGAAAGAGGAAAATGATGATTCTGCTCAGCCATCTGGTTGATGACACTATAGTTGATCTAAGATAAAAGAGAATGTATTGGTAGTTTGTGCCAGTTTTAATGATAAGGGCCTTTCCCCACTGCTGAGAGATGTTTCAAACTATAACTGCATGAATTTTGATAGTTCCCTTGATGTCCTGTTGTCTTGTATCCTCCCTTTGAAACCAGTGAGCTCTGAATTATCATTTTTTTGCAAAGTTTTTTATTTTTTCTCCACAACTCCATTTGTTTATCAATACACACATACCTTAAAATTCCTTTCACCTTTATAAAATCTTTAAGGCAAAATTCGAGATCTTTAAAAGTTGGGCTTTGTTTAATTTTGTTGCATCATTGTATCCACCTATTAACAGCCGCTCCTTAATTTCCGGTCCTTTTGTTCCCATTTTACTATTAGAATATTCCTTTTAAAATTTCTTTTGGCAGTGTGACTCACCAGCCTCCACCTTCTTCAACTTCTCCAGCACTTCGCTTTAAAGTTTCTTTCCCAGATGACTCCAAACTCGCAGCTTCAATCTTTTCAGATGTAACCGCTGTAGCTAGGGACGACACTTTGGAAGGTCATCTTCCGATCGCCGCCTGTTGAGGAGACTGAGCCGACTCCCTGGGGGGCTAGCCACCACCCCGGCCACCAGCAGGCACTCCTCTTCTTCACCAGCCCTCATGGGTGGTTCTGACCCGGTCCTGATGAGGATTTGGAGTGTCCCCACAGAGCGCGGGGAAACTCTGTGGTGCCGTGGCATTGGCCACACCTTCTTCCTCACTATTATTAATCTTCTCATTGTTCCCATCACCCTTATCTTCCCACCAATGACTGTATGACTGTAACTTGTTGCTTGTATCTTTACGATTTACCTTGACTGGTTCCTAATATGATTTGATTGTTTATTGGAACCCGACTATCATTAAATGTTGTACCTTATGATTCTTGATGAATGAATCTTTTCTTTTATGTACACTGAGAGCATAAGCACCAAGACAAATTCCTTGTCTGTCCAATCACACTTGGCCAATAAAAAATTCTGTTCTATTCTATTCTATTCTGGCAAAGATACAGGAGTAGGTTGCCATTTCCTTCTCCAGTGGATCATGTTTTGTCAGATCTCTCTGCTATGACCTCTCCTGCATGGCATAGCTCACAACTTCATTAGGCTAGGCAAGCCCCTTCGCCATGACAAGGCAGTGATCCATGAATGGGATATATGTATATAGACACACATGTACAATACATATTCATGTGTGTGTGTGTGTGTGTGTGTGTGTGTGTGTGTGTGTGTGTGTGTGTGTAGTGGTGGCCTGCAACCGGTTTAAAAACTGCGTTTTTAAATGGGTTGCAGCCCACCACTGTATACACACACCAGCATTCACACCAGCGTTTGAACAGCGTTCAAAATACACCAATTTCAACCTCTACAGCTTACCTTCTAGGGCATCCCTGGTAAGTAAAACAGCTGAGGCACGGAAATCAGCTGAGCTGAAAAACGCAGAAATATAGGACAGAATAGGATGGGGATGGATGGGTTGGGCCAACTGGTCACTGGAAGTATGAGTTCGCTAGAACCGGTCCGAACCGGTGGCAGCCCAACACTTTATGTATACACACATACTTTGTGAATTAAAAATTATTTCAACTCTTCTAATATTTACTCTCTGAATTTCAATTTATTTGAAGAAATATATACAAGTGCTGCCTTCTAGGCAAATCTGAACAATTTACAATACAGAATTAATTTTATTTGGCTTTATACCTGTGGAATTTTATAGATGCTCAAGACTTTAGATATATGATCAAAGAGTTCAGAATCCATCTCTTCAAGAATCGCCAGCAGGTTCTTTTCTCTTCCACATCTGTAGTTTGGGATGTTTTCCTGCCCTGTAGACAGCACATCCAGCATGGCCTCATATGTCATTCTTGCACTGAAAAAGTTCTCATAGATGTTGTAGCCCAGGGTGATGTTGGATAAGATCCTTGGATTCTGGTTGACTTCATGAACAGCCAACAAGAAGGGCAGAATGTGGTAAAAGTTGTTCTCACTGCAGCATAAGAAATTTCATCATCTTTTTTTGCTCTATATCAATTATTTATGTGCCCAACTTAAAAGCAATTGTGTTCTTTTTGCCGATGACATAAAATTATTCAATTCTACACATAATTCTTTTGTTTTGCAAAGTGATCTCGACTATGTGTCTGAATGGTCATCTATTTGGCAACAAATTTCGATTAATAAATTCTCTGTCTTACATATTGGTAAAGGTAATCAGAATGTGAAGTATAAGCTAGGTGGCATTGATCTAGCATACAATCCTCACCTTGTTAAGGACCTAGGTGTACTTATCTCTGATGATTTATGCTCCAAAGCTCACTGTAACAGCATGGCTAAAAAAGCATTAAGAGTTGTAAACTTAATTTTGTGAAGCTCTTTTTCTGGAAACATTGTATTGCTAATTAGAGATTATATAACTTATGCTAGACCAATTTTATTGTTCAACTGTTTGGAATCCCCACCATATATCTGACATCAGTACAATTGAGTGGGTTCAGAAGTACTTCACAAGAAAAGTCTTGCACTCTCTGGACACAATAGAATTCCTTATGCTGGTAGACTCAAAATTCTCGATTTGGATAACTTAGAACTGTGTTCCTTGAGGTCAGACCTAGGTATTGCATACAAAATTATACATAGTAATATTTTTCCTGTAAATGACTTTTTCTGTTTTAATCGCAATAATATGCGGGGGGAAATCGTTATAAACTCCATGTAAATGGTTCTAAACTTGACTGTAAAAAATATGACTTCTTTAATAGAGTTGTCAAATTCTGGAATGCCCTACCAGATTCAGTTGTCTCAGCTACACATTTTCACAGTTTCAGTCACAAATTGACTTCCGTGGACCTTACTTCATACTTAAAAGGTCAATAGAGGGAGCGTGCATAAGTGCTCTAATGTGCCTATCGTCCCTGTCATTGTATTTTTATTCTCTTATTCTTGTTCTCATTTTTGTTTGACAAATTTCAATAAATAAATAAATCTTTAGTTTGGTTTTTCATGAAATCATGTCATATTTACTGTAGCTTTATATCTATATAGTGCAATGCCAAAAAGATAATCAGATACTCATTATTGAATTAAATTATTCAATTTATTTGGACTTTGCAGGTGATAGACATTTTTGAAATTTCTATGAGAAGAACAGTCCCATTGACACCACTAGGAGCTTCTTGGCAAAAGAAATATCAGAGAGAGATAGCAAATTGGGAGAAGCAATAATGACTTGCCTTTCTCAAGGTGAGGAATAGGAGAAATGAAATCATTCCTAGAAAAGACATTGGAGCAGGTAAAATCAATCACCAGAATCCTTGGACGTGCTGACAATTACCTTTTCAGTTGGTGGGTTGGAGGCTTGGAGAACGAAAATTGGTACAATAGAGCTCCGATTCCAGACATTATTCCAGTAATCCAGTAGTCTCCTGGCTTGTAGTAATGGAACCACTCCTTTTCTTCTATTATCACCTTAAATGGACATTTCGTCAGCATACTGGCACAGGGAATTTGACACAAAAACTGAAGCAGAAAAAACTGTATTTGTAGCAGCAGCAACATTTGACATATACAGTATTCTGCAGGAGATCCTTCCTATAGTTCTTTCTTCGGCACAGAGTTAAATCTCAGAGATCACAAAAGACCTCAATTACAGTGAAGAAAGTCCAGTTTGCTCCCAGATTTGGAAGAGCTATCTGCAATTTCAGACTGCTACAGTATTTGCCCAGCTTTACCCCAAACTCTGATCTCATCACAGGAGGCTGTTACAAATCAGATTATCACAAGCTGTCTATCCCCTTTGTTGTCACATTGATTGGCAACTAATTGTGGTGGTGGAAATCCCATAAACCTTGTTCAAAGGAGAATAAATAATCATGATTATTTTAATAATTAGAAGGGGAATTGGGAACGAGCATTGCCATAAAGGTGAACCGTTGGAGAAAAGAGTTTTGTTTGACTCAGGAGAATAATCCAAATTTGAAAGTCGAGAAAGGAACAATTCAGGGAATTTTGATTGTTTTTTTAGTCTCCAAACTTATTCTTGAGATTCTAAAGCTTAAAATGTGGAAAAACACTCTTGAACTAGGCAGTGGGCCATTATAATTCCTTCTTATTCTGTCTGATGTGGATAAGGCCATCTTTCTCAATGAAGGTTGGATAATCCAGAATGGTTAACTCCAGATCATGACATATTGAACAACCTATTGGAGGCCCCTGTTAAATGTCTTGTGTCTTTCAAAATGTAGAAGACAATCAGTCTTCATGCTTACAAAGAAGATCTAGTTAAAATTCCCTGGGGCGTAAATCTGAAACAATGGCCCGTTACTGACTTCTTCACAATAGCAATAGCAGTAGCAGACTTATAGACCACTTCGCTGTGCTTTTACAGCCCTCTCTAAGTGGTTTACAGAGTCCACATATTTTCCCCAACAATCTGGATCCTCATTTTACTCACCTCGGAAGGATGGAAGGCTGAGTCAACATTGAGCCGGTGAGAATCGAACTGCCAAATTGCAGGCAGCCAGCAACAGAAATAGCCTGCAATACTGCATTCTAACCACTGTGCCTCCTCCTCCTGATGTGATGACATTTGCTGTCTCTTACATAAGGTATCTAGTAGGGAACCAAGAGATGATGCTATATGAGTACAATACCACAAAGGCTGAAGGTGAAGGGCTAAACAAAATTTGAGACCTGAGCCCAGGGCCATTGCTATATGATGCGCAGGTATGAGTTCTTCTGCTAAGTGAGCACCTAAGATCTTTCTCCATTTCATCCTCCAAAACCATTTGATGGAGTGTAAATTAATAAATAAATTAGTTATATATATTTTCTGGACAATCAGTTGCTTCAAGGATCAACATTAATCTGAAACTTTGATTCCTCAGTTGTAGTCTCCAAAGTATGGACTCCAAAGATATGGGCCAGCTGCAGCTCCTGACAGAATCTACTGGTAAACTCTGTGTGTGCTGGGCTCTGGACACTTTGATTTGGTAAATGATTGGAAGGAGGAAATGTTTCTCATCTTTCAGTTAGCCCAGAAGTGGCTAGGATAGGTACGACACTACAATGACAGAAATTAAAATTCGGACAATCTAGAATCCTGATTTAGCATAATGAATGAAACTGATCAGACTGTGAATAAAAATACATTGCAATTGCATTGGGGAGGGCTTTGTTTTTCCAATGCTTTCTGAATATCCAAAGAGAGATAGTGTAGAAGGCAGAGGTAATGGCATTGAGAGAGCATTACCAAGACAAGATCAGATAAAAGTAGTACTGATTTATATGACACAGCTTTCCTAATCTGTAATACACTGAAGGGCTGACTGACAAAAAGACAAAGAAAAGACACATGCAGAAAAATGTATTTATATATTTTTAGGTAAAGGTATAGGTAGGTATAGGTAAAGGGTTGGTCAGTCATGATCAACCCAAGGGGTAGTGCTCATCTTTGATTCACAATTGAAGAGCCAACTTTGTCTGAAGATGCTTCCATGGTCATCTGGCTGGCATAACTATACACCAAAGATGCACGGAACATGGCTACTTTCCCACTGAACTGGTACCTATTTATATACTTGTACATGCTTTTGAATTGCTAGATTGGCAGGGCACACACACACACACACACACAGAGAGAGACACACACACGCTATATGTATATGGAAATGTTTATGGATATGGACATGGATAAAAAAGAGGAACCAATTTTAATACTCCTCATAAGAACACCTTCATTATACCATCAGATGTCTATATGAATCCCCCCCACAAATCATTCATGGAGAAAAAAACTTAAAGTTGCTCCAATGTTCATTTTGATATTTTATCTACTCTCTCTCTCTCTCTCTCTCTCTCTCTCTCTCTCTCTCTCTCTCTCTCTCTCTCTCTCTCTCTCTCTCTCTCTCTCTCTCTCTCTCTCTCTCTCTCTCTCTCTCTCCCTCTCCCTCTCCCTCTCCCTCTCCCTCTCCCTCCCTCTCTCTCTCTCCCCCCAATCTATCAATCTCAATTTATATATCTATAAGTGATCTTACATTATCCAGCTGGAAGAAATCAATCAAATATATACAGTATTTGAAATTAACTATTTTAAAAAAACAATTTCAATTATTACAATTCAATTATTACAATTCAAAATCCACATGGAATGAAGAAAGATAAGCTACAACACATAAAACATTACTTGAGAATATGTGATTTTATACTGCATGTAAACTGTACAAAAATAGACACCAACATAAGGAACCTTAAAGTTTTTTTAGCATCAGATGTTCTTTGGTGTTCATGGCAGGTCTCAGGATAATAACGTAGCATTTGGGGATAAAGATGCAGCCCAGTAAACCCAGGCCGGAGGCCAGGATGGAGAAGATCTGCACGGCTACCATGTATTTCCCCTTGGTGCTCAGATATGTGGGAACAAAGGAGATCCAAACACTACAAAAAACCAACATGCTGAAGGTGATCAGTTTGGCTTCATTGAAGGCCCCTGGCAGATTTCGAGCCTGAAATGCCACCAAGAAACAGATGGCAGCCAAAAGACCCATGTAGCCAAGAGCAGAGTAGAACATGGTGACAGAGCCTTCATTGCACTGCAGCAGGATATGTTCTGGTTGGGAATGAAAGTCAGAATCTGGGAATGGGGGAAAGATTCCCAGCCATATCATACAGATGCCTACTTGAATACCAGAGCAGGATAAAACAATAGAGTTGGCCAGACTCTTCCCCAGCCATTTCCTCATGCTGCTGCCTGGCTTTGTGGCCAGAAAGGCCACCACCACCATTACAGTCTTGGCCAGCAAGGAAGACACAGCAACTGAGAAAATAATACTGAAAATGGTTTGTCGAAGGAGACAGGTCATTTTCACTGGGCGACCGATGAATAGAAGGGAGGTCAAGAAAGAAAACAGGAGTGAAACCAGGAGGATGTAGGTGAGTTCACAGTTGTTGGCTTTGACCATGGGAGTTTCTCTGTATTTAATGAAGATTCCCAGAATAAAGGCGGTGGTTAGGGACAAAGCAATGGCAAAGAAAGCCAGGATGAGTCCCAACAATTCTTCATAGGATAAGAAGCTTATACTTTTGGGGACACACTGATCTCGCTTCTTATTGGAATACTGGTCATCTGGACACTTTTCACAATGGATTGCATCTGAGAAAAAAATGGTTAGCATGAATCTGTTTCTGCAGCTGTAGGAGCATGAAACCCGCATCAGAAATCCATTACTTCATTTTGAAGGAATAATATAATATTTCTGCCCAGGGATATTCATATGACACAATGTTAGTTAAAACAATCAACAGTCTTTTTAAAGGCTGAAGATGAATGTGATTATCAGCTCTCAAAACTTGTCCTCTTTCCCAAAACCAAGCAAGAAAGTAACAACTCAATAGAAAGCAGCAACCTTTCATTATTTATTTTAATGCTCATGTTTCATACAAAATTTGGTGATAGTGCCCAATCTTTGAAAAGTTTGTGGATGCCTTCAAGAAATGTCATGTTTTTCTTGCTTCTTGATCAAATACCCCCAAAAATCAATAGAGAATAATGATTGTATCCTGATTTTTTTGTTGTTGTTTTTGGAGCTACCCACTGTACCTTCTTGCCCAGAGAATGTTCCTTCCACACACAGAGAACAGTCGTAGCAGCAAACTGGGGCTCCCTCTCTCACAAGCTTGGCATAACCTGGGGAGCAACTTTCTGTACATCTTGAATAAGGCACCCTCTAAGCATAAACAGAAAGATTAGTCAGGGCAATATATGAATTAGAAGGATTTACTGAAATCAACTGGCTTCCAGAAGCTCAGGAGCACATTGAGCAAAATGAGTCAAGGAGTAGTGGCATGAACATTAATTACTCTGCCTGCAAGGGGCAAATGAAAGGTCATTCTCTTTCTCTATCAATCTCCATTGTAGATCCCAAAACAGACTCATTGCCTTATTCTTCTTTCCAAAGGAAAGTAGTTCCATTGCAAAAGGTGTTTCTCCTTAAGGCATGTATGAGAATGCTATAACTCATATATAGATATTTCTCCATCTTTGCTTTCTCAGGAAACCTCCAACATCTAGCTTTCTCTAGAGTCGCAATTTTCTCTCCTACAACTGATCATTGTATCATCATATGCAAATGACTTTTTTAGCTGCCCTCATTTCCCTCACCACATTCTTAGTGATATCTTTCTCTTATGCAATTCAGTGGGCTAAAAACCATTCATATTCTGGATTTTCTGCCAAAGGTGCTTTTTCAAAAGACAACTGATCTTTGTTTTCCCTTGAAGACGTTTCACTTCTCATTCCAGAAGCTTCTTCAGTTCTGACTGAATGGAGGAGTCTGGAAGGATTTATATTCCTTGCAGTCATCTGGTCGTTAGCAATCTTTCTGAAAGTTGTTGAGGCCGCTTGGAATTTATCTGTGTCCTCGGGGTCACCTGAATAGTGCAAATGGGTGTGGAACCTTTTTTCAACTGCTGAATCTATATTCTGTTTACAACACAGTCTTTTCAGCAGTTCCAAATCCTTCCATTCTCCACCATTCAGTCAGAACTGAAGAAGCTTCTTGATGAGAAGCAAAACATCTTCAAAGGAAAACAAAGTCCAGGATAATTTATAAATTATGGCAACATATTCCAGTTTAATAATGTAGATTGCAAATCCCGTAATACAATGCAGCAGGTTTCAGTGTGTGATAGATTATTATAAAACCTCTAAAGTAAAATGATATCTAATAAATTAATGGGACTTTAAATTCTCTTATTTGGAAGTCATCTCAATTGGCCTCAATAAGGATTATTTCTGAGCAGAAAAATTTCCACATATGGAGACAAATAGAAGAGCAAAATCCAAGCAGTCTCAACTACTTTGTTAAATAAAGTTGGCCACTGGATGGCACTTTGATTGACAGAAATCTTGACTTCCGAGGAGGCTTCTCTTTCTATACTCCCAATTTTCACCCCTGCATCTGATTTGTTCCACAGTGATGTCCAGTGCATGATATCAAAGTCACCAACAGGAACTCCATTTTCATCAAAAGAAATCCCATCGCTGGAAATATTGTGATGTTTTTAAGTTTCTCAGGAACCTATGAAACTGTATAGAAAACATAGAAAAAAACATGACAATTTGAACCTTTATTCAGTCTTTTTCTTGCTGTTATTCTGGATTGTAGGTACTCTGAATAATTCAACTTCTTCAAATCACTACTAGATTGATTCAGATTGATTCAGCATTTCATGGGAAGCTTATTTCAGTCATTCTCCAGGAATTTACAGCTCTTTTTCAAATATTTATAACACATTCTTGAAAATATGGAATAGGTAACATAACCTCTATCAGATGGCTTTGTAACTGGCTGTCAAATTATATTCAACATGTAGTCCTCTTGCGAACCTCATCTACATGGAGGGAAGTAAGCAAGGGGGTACTCCAAGCTTTCATTTTAGGCCCAGCACTCTTCAATATCTTCAAAAAAGATCTAGGCGAGGGAATTGAAGTGGAACTTATCAAATTTGTGGATGACACTAAGCTGGCAGGAATATCCAACACCCCAGAAGACAAGCTCAAGATCCAAAAAGATTTTGACAAATTGAACATGGGCCCCTACCTAACAAAATGAAATTCAACATAGATAAATGTAAGGTTTTACACTTAGGCAACAAAAACCAACAGTATAGATACAGACTATCTGGCTTTAACAAGCTGCTGTGAAAAACTAGAAGCACTTTCCCCAACAAGCGCGGGATTCTAAGTTGTACGGTAACAGGGTTAATCACTTTCACTATGGGGAAAGGCCCTATGAATTTCGTTCCTATGAACTTTTTGAGGGAAGTGACATCACTGTGTTACCAGACACAGGAACAGAGCTCTCCATCCCTGTACTGTCTTCTCCCTGTTTGTGGGCTTTGAAAGGAGCCAAAGCCGCCTTGTAGGGGTGGTGAAGCTAAGGAGGGGCGCCCTGTGAGGTCATAGGAGAGATCACAACTCTCCTGCTGAACCCCAGGGCTTTTTTTCCCCTATGCCACGGCGAGGAGAAGAGGCAGTCTAAGATGGCTGCCACATAGTTGGGACATCTGAACATCTAAGAATTGTGCTGGAGCAGAGTTGGTGAACAGAGTCTGGAACTAGGTGAGAAGAATTATTATTTTCAAATTTCAACCCCAAAAGAATATTCAGGAAAAGAGAGACTCATAACTATTTTTAAAAGTAGCAGTGACTTAACACTTTGAGGGAAATTTTAAAACTGAAGGAAAGATATTCAAAGGGAAAAAGGCAGAAAGAGTAGATGAAAAAACAGATCAGACAAACCAACAAATAAAATGAGGTGACAGGAAGGAGATAAAAACAAAAATAATAATGACTGATGAAAGAAGCTGAGGGAAGAGTATCTTAAGGGAAGAAAAAGAGGAACTGGAGTTGCAGGAAAACTTTTTGGAAGAGAGATAGGGGCAAGACTAGATAATTTGGAAAGTAGACAATGGAATAGTGCAGAGAAGGGAGAAATGTTTAAAATGTTTGGCCAAGAAGTAGAAACAGATAGAGATAAAGATCCAAGAGAGGAATATGGGAGACAAGCTAAGAAAAGAACAATTAAAGCTTTAAAGTGGACAAGAGATGATGGATAGAAAGGGAATATTTATAAATATAACAATGGCATAATTAAAAGTTAGAATAGGGATGGAAACTCGAGAGAGGGGGATTAATGGAATACACAGTTTTATATAATAAGGTGAAGTAATAACCAGAGGGGAAATCAAAACTTGGATAGTAGTATTAAGTATGTTTGAATAATATGGTGATTGGCATAAAAATAACGTATTGAAATATTGCATAATTAAATAATGAAAGATTATAATTCAACAAAAACATGTGTATTATTACAAGAACTGTATAAGCTTGTCAAACATAGCAAATATAATGAATATTATTCCATTTGTACTAAAATGTGGATAGAAAGGGAATATTTTTAAATATAATAGTGGCAAAATTAAAAGTTAGAAAGGGGACGGAAACTAGAGAGGGAGGGATTATGGAATACACATCTTTATATAATAAGGTGAAGCAATAATAAGAGGGGAAATCAGAACTTGAACAATGGTCGTATTAAGAATGTTTGAATAATATGGTGATTGGCATAAAAATAACATATTGAAATATTGAATAATTAAATAATGAAAGATTATAATTTAACATAAATATGTGTTTTACTATTAAAACCATATAAGCCTGTTAAATGTAACAAATATGATTATTAATATTTTATTTGTAGAAAAAGGAATGACACTCAGATTATGGTGATTGGCATAAAAATAACATATTGAAATATGGAATAACTAATCATGTAAGATTATAATTCAACAAAAATATGTGTACTATTACTAGAACTATATAAGCTTGTCAAACATAGTAAATATGTAGTGAATATTATTTTATTTGTACAAAAATGTAGGACGCTCAGGTGCCACACTGTTCATGCATTGATATGTTTGTAAAAAATTAAAAAATTAAAAACTTGAAAAAAGAAACATTTAGAGTCGGTTTAATGTCAGGGTTCCAAGTAATACACCCATAGCAAACAGGACTCTGAGGCAAGCAGGCTCCTCAAATATCAGTTTTATTGGCCATATCAAATAGGCATAGGCTGGTGAAAACTGACTCTAAATGTTCCCACAGTTTTCACCTAATTAAAAGTAAAAGTTTTCCTCCCCTTTCCAAACAATCAGTCACATGGTCCATTCAAGGTGTCATCCGGTTGCTTGGTGACTTCACTCATCCTCCCTCTGGCCATCGGTGGGAATGTCCTTGGTTCCCAGGAGAAAATATATTGTTTTCGCTAGAAAACCCTAGCTATCTCTATTCCCCCCTCCCTATCCCTCAGCTCCAGTAAGGCAACACTGAAGCATCAAAATGGCCTCAGTCAGATCAGCTTCAGGGTGGACACTCACTCTCAAATACCACAAACTGGACAACTGCTCTTGGAATATCTCATCCCTTTCTACATCTAATTTAATATTGAGGAATTGGAACGGGAGAATCAATGGAACCACAAAGGAGAAGACTTACCTGCCATGGCTGTAAAACCTGGGGTGGTTGATGGTCTCTAACATGAATTCTCCTCTTACTCCATTGGGAGGAAGAGGCAGCACTGAGGACCCAGGCCACATTTTGAATTATTTGGGAAATACGGGAGAAATCCTGAAACAGGATTCTTGCACTCACATCATGGGGTGGGAATTCCCAATTCTCCTTTTCTCTGCATTTTTTCCAAACTTTCTTAGATAACACAGGACTTGAATAAGAACATTGGAACGCTTCCTTTCCATACAATATGACCATAGATGCATAAGAATTAAAGTCATAATCCTGAGTCCTTCTCTTTGTCTGGATGAGGAACGAAAACAAAGCATATTTATTTTGGAGATCAATCCAGAGGTCAAAAATACCTACACTTAAAACTTTCAATGTTGTTGCAATCCACACCCTTCCCACAATGGATTTATTAGTCATATCAATTTTTTGTATTGTTGCTGCTAATATTACTGAGGCCTGAGAATCTAGTTAAATAAATAAATAAACAGTTGGCATACTATAATTTTAATTTTACTCTTGATAAGAGAAAAGAACATTTCCCTTTTTTCTTGCATGAGAGTTTCTCCAACACTTGTCTGCATATTTGCTTCTGGGACGGTTCCTGAGAGGACAATGCAAATCCCATTTTTTAGGGCAAGAACTTCCAAGCGTCTTTTGAATTTTTCTCCTTTTTCATTGTCCTGAGAAAGGAGGCCGATCCACGTCCATTGGAACTGCAGGAGCAGCTTGACAATTGCTGAATAAGGAGGTTCTTGGTTTGGGGTCATCCGATATGAAAAAGGAAAACGATGATTTTTCTCAGCCATCTGGTTGATGACACTATAGTTGATCTAAGATAAAAGAGAAGGTATTGGTAGTTTGTGCCAGTTTTAATGATAAAAGTCAGATGGTAAATCTAAGGGCCTTTCCTAGGAGTGGGCTGCTGGGGGTTCGCAGGGGTTCGGGAGAACCTCTAGCTAAGATTCTGTGCAGTTCGGAGAATACCCAAATCACACTCCTGGCTGGCCCCGCCAACCCCACCCCTCCCACGAATCCCTACATGGCCCATTTTGGATGCAGTTAAGTGCAGAGTGCGCGAGGAGGCTCGGGGAGGGCAAAATACAGGTGTACCAGAAGTTCACGAAGGCTGGAAACGGGCCTCCGGAGCCTGGGGAGGCCATTTTTGCCCTCCTAGAGGCTCGAGGAAAGCCTCCGGAGCCCAGGAAGGGCAAAAATGCACCCCCCACCATGGTGGAGAAGGCCGACTAGGTTACAGCCACCATGGCCACACCCACCCAGCAACTGGGCAGAGAATCCCTTGCTAAAAATTTTGAAGCCCACCCCTGGCCTTTCCCCCACTGCTGAGAGACGTTTCAAACGATAACTGCATGAATTTTGCTAGTTCCCTTGATGTTCTTTCCTGTTGTCTTGTATGCTCCCTTTAAAACCAGGGAGCTCTGAATTATCTGTGGGTGATGTTCATGGGTGGTCCTCATAGAGCACACCCTTCTTCTCACATTATAACTCTGTGGGTCACCCATCCACTCAGTCAATTAGTCAATCAGAATAGAGCTGGACAGTCTTCTAGTCCAACCACCTGCTCAAGCAGGAGACCCTAGTCCAGGGGTATCAAACTCAAGGCCTGAGGTGCTTAGTTCTGATCCGTGGGGCCACCCTGGAAATAGCAAAGGACCAGCCTGCGGTGCCTCTGCCAGCGAAAATGGAGCTAGAGACGGCTGTGCATGGCCCTCCCGAGCTCCGTTTTGGCTGGCAGAGGGTTTCAGGAGGCTGTCCCAGTGAAAACGGAGCTCAGGAGCCCATTTTCCCTGGCAGAGCATTCAGGTCACCACAGGTGCCCGTGACACAAGTGATGTCATGCTGGCCACGCCCACCTGGGCTACAGCTGCCCCGAGGTCAAATCCTGATGCCGCCCTCAATTAAATCAAGTGACACCCCTGCCCTAATCCAACCCCCTGCTTAAACAGGAGACCCAATACCATTTCAGACAAGTGACTGTCCATTCTCTTCTTAAAAAAACCACAGTGATGAAGCACCCACAACTTCTGAAGGCAAGCTGTTCCAATGGTTAATTGTCCTCAAAGCCTTAATACCAGGTTGCTTCCTTCTTTTATTAGTTTCCATCCATTGTTTCTTGTCCTGCCATCTGGTGCTTTGGAAAATAAATTGACCTCTTCCTCTTTGTTGCAGCCTCTCAAACACTAGAATATTGCTATACACTTATGGAATATCTTTTTAAATTTATTAATTTCTCATAGATTATTACTGCTTATTTGATTGTTTCATGTGTTAGGCTTGAAATATTGTTTGTTATACTCTCCACAGCAATTATTTAATATTGGTATTTCATTGACTTCATTCATATAATTGATTTCAAATATTTCTATATAAACTCCTTAATTGGCTGAATTTCTTTTAGACATTTGAAATGTAGAAATCAGTTTAATAACTTCACTTTAAAAAAAACCCAAGACAACTGGCATTGTGTCAAGCTCCAGATCAAAATAGGAAAGAATATTATGACATACTTTCTTCTGTCTTGTTCACGAAGAGAAAGTATGTGAAAGCTGCTTTCTGGAGGTGCCTTCTAGCTATCTTGATATATTCCTTTTTTTTCTTCATATCTTTCTTTTGAATATTTTCACTTCAGTCTCAAGATTATAAAAATGAGGAATTCCTCACTGTGAGAGTTATTAAGAGTTGGAACAGCCTGCCTCCTGGAGCTCCATTGCTGGATATTTTCAAGGAAAAATTGGACAGCAATTTGTCTGTAGTGGTCTGACCATTCCTCCTCTATCTAAGAAGTTGCATTTTTTATTCTATGTTTCTTTTGTATTGGTCACTAAATTTTCAAAATGTTTAAAAGTCACTGATTCAACCCTCATACATTCTATGACAGTGATGGCTAACCTTTTTGTCATTGTGTGCCGAGAGCGCACGAGTGTGCCGGCACCCATAATGCAATGTGCCCCCTTGCGCATATTTGCATGACACCACATGCCCCCCACCCCTGCATATAAACATGTGACCCCCCCACGCATCCCCTGCGTATACGCATATGACCCCCCCATGCCCCATATTGGGCCTAGTAGGCCTCCCTGCAGCCTCCTGGGACCAAAAACGGGCCATGGGGGGTGCGCCACATAGATTCATAGAATCTATGACAAAGTCTTACTTTTCAAAAGTCATAAGTTTCAAAATTCCCAGTGGTCACACCCAGGCCTTTTCTACTAACAGGGGCCTGCTGTCCACATGGCCCGAAGCCAAAGTCTTTTACCTAGGAGCTGGTGAAAATGTTCCCTTAGATTTCACATTCTCATAGCTTTGCCATCATTTGAGTAAAACACTTCAGCTTCTCTGCCTCTACCTCTAGCTAAGATTCTGTGCAGTTCAGAGAACCCGCAAATCCCACTTCTGGCTGGCCCCGCCCCACTCACCCCTCCCAGGAATCCCCATGTGGCCCATTTTGGATGCAGGTAAGGGCATGTGGGGAGGCTCAGGGAGGGTGAAAAACAGGCCTATTGGAAGTTCGGGAAGGCTGTAAATGGGCCTGTTTCCAGCCTCCAGAGGCCTCCGGAGCCCGGGAAAAGCTGTTTTTACCCTCCCAGAGGCTCAAGGAAAGCCTCCGGAGCCCGGGGGGACAAAAACTTCCATGGTGCAGGATGCCAACTAGGCCATGCCCACCATGGCCATGCCTACCCAGCAACCGGGCAGAAAACTCCTTGCTAAAATTTTTGAATCCCACCTCTGGAAAGTAACTATGGAGACCCCAATGGATTGTAAATGAGCATGAGGTATCGGGGGAGACTTTCGGTGGCTCCTTCCAACACTAGGCTCTACATGGCCTTCCCCACCCTGAGATACCTCATGTGCATTTAACAGCCTGTGCATTTGATTAGCAAATACATTGAGCACATCAGGGAGGGATCACGTTTATTTAATGTGATTCAATCATACGGATCCTCCAGTTAAGAATGTAATTGGCAGGCTTTATTATATTGGTAACTTGAGGATTACCTGTATATTTGTGTGTGTGTGTGTGTGTGTGTGTGTGTGTGTGTGTGTGTGTGTGTGTGTTTATGTTTGTGTGTGAAAGGGTATGTGTATGTATATTTTTGTTAGTTGTGAAGTCATGTCCGACCCATTGCAACCCCATGGACAACATTCCTCCAGGCCTCTATCATCCCCCGGAATCCATTTAGACTTACGCCTACTGCTTCAGTGACTCCATCTAGCCACCTCATTCTCTGTCGTCCCCTTCTTCTTTTGTCTTCAATCATTCCCAGGATTAGGCACTTATCCAGCGAGTCTTTCCGTCTCATTAAGTGTCTAAAGTATTTGAGTTTCATCTTCAGGGTGATCAATGCCTGGAATGCACTAC
Organism: Diadophis punctatus similis; assembly: GCA_023053685.1. NCBI lineage: Eukaryota > Metazoa > Chordata > Lepidosauria > Squamata > Dipsadidae > Diadophis > Diadophis punctatus. Next base: position 2,816,636 of record JALIGW010000067.1, read on the forward strand.
CTGACTCTGTGGTTTCTTCCCCAAACCCCCAAAACTTTAACCTTACACTGTCTACAGTAGACCTCTCCCCATTTCTAAGAGGTCTGTAAGGGGCATGCATAAGCGCACCACTGTGCCTACCATCCCTTGCATTCTTGCATTTCTTTTTCTTTGGGATGGTTTTAGTTGCTACCTCTTGTACAATGTTGTGAACCTCCATCCATAGTTCTTCAGGCACTCTGTCTATCAGATCTAATTCCTTAAATCTATTTGTCATCTCTACTGTATATTCATCAAGGATATGATTTAGTTCATACCTGAGTGGCCTAGTGTTTTTCCCTACTTTCTTCAATTTAAGCCTAAATTTTGCAACGAAAAGCTCATGATCCCGAGCCACAGTCAGCTCCTGGTCTTGTTTTTACTGACTGTATAGAGCTTCTCCATCTTTGGCTGCAGAGCACATAGTCAATCTGATTTCTGTGTTGACCATCTGGTGATGTCCATATGTGGAGTCATCTCTTGGGTTGTTGGAAAAGAGTGTTTGCTATGACCATCGTATTCTCTTGACAAAATTCTTCCAGCCTGTGCCCTGCTTCATTTTGTACTCCAAGGCCAAACTTGCCTGTTATTCCAGTTATCTTTTGGCTTCCTACTTTAGCATTCCAATTCCCCATGATAAGGACATCATTTTTTCGTGTTAATTCTAGAAGGTGTTATAGGGCTTCATAGAATTGGTCAACTTCAGCCTCTTAAGCACCAGTGGTTGGGGTATAGACTTGGACTACTGTGATGTTGAATGGTTTGACTTGAATTCAAACTGAGATCATTCTGTCATTTTGGGGATTATATCCCAGTACTGCTTTTCCTACACTGTTATTGACTATGAGGGCTACTCCATTTCTTCTGAGGGATTCTTGCCCGCAGAAGTATACATGATGGTCATATAAATTAAATTCACCCATTTCTGTCTATTTTAGTTCACTGATTCCTAAGATATCGATGTTCAGTCTTGTCATCTCTTGTTTGACCATGTCCAGCTTGCCTTGATAATGGATTTTACATTCCAGGTTCCTATGGAGTATTGATCTTTACAGCATCAGTCTTTTCTTTCACCACCAGATACATCCACAGCAGAGAGTCCTTTCGGCTTTGGCCCTGTCGCTTCATTCTTTCTGGCACTACTAGTACAAGCTCTCTGCTCTTCCCCAGTAGCATATTGGACACCTTCCGACCTGGGGGCTCATCTTCCAGCATCATATATTTTTGACTTTTGGTACTGTCCATGGGGTTTTCATGGCAATGATACTGGAGTGGGTTGCCATTTCCTTCTCCAGTGGATGGCAACCAGGTCAGGTCTGCTGTGACCTGTCCATCTTGGGTGACCCTGCACAGCATAGCTCATAGCTTCATTAGGCTAGGCAAGCCCCTTCGCCACAACAAGGCAGTGATCCATGAAGGGGACATATGTATACCCACACACATGTACAATGCATATGCATGTGTGTGTGTGTGTGTGTGTGTTTGTGTGTGTATAGAGTGGTGGGCTACAACCAGTTTAACAACCAGTTCTATGAGACTGAGTTTGCGGCCATGCGCAGCTTTCAAAATACAGCAATTTTAAGCTCTATAGCTTACCTTCTAGGGCAGCCACATAAGTAAAATAGCTGAGGCACGGAAATCCACTGTGCCGCGTGAATCTGCTGAGCTGAAAAACACACAAATATAGAATAGGATAGGGCAGGGATGTGTGGGTGTGGCCAACTGATCACCGGAACTACCAGAACCAGTCCGAACCGGCAGCAGCCCAACACTTTATGTATACACACATATTTTGTGAATTAAAAATTCTTTCAGCTCTTCTAATATTTACTCTCTGACTTTCAATTTATTTGGAGAAATATATACAAGTGCTGCCTTCTAGGCAAATCTGAACAATTTACAACACGGAATTAATTTCATTTGACTTTATACCTGTGGAATTTTATAGATGCTTAAGACATTGGAAATATGATCAAAGAGTTCAGAATCCATCTCTTCAAGAATCGCCAGCAGGATCTTTTGTCTTCTACATCTGTAGTTTGGGACGTTCTCCTGCCCTGTAGACAGCACATCGAGCATGGCCTCATATGTCATTCTTGCACTGAAAAAGTTCTGATAGATGTTGTAGCCCAGGGTGATGTTGGGTAAGAGCCTTGAATTCTGGTTGACTTCATGAACAGCCAACAAGAAGGGAAGAATGTGGAAGAAGGTGTTCTCACTGCAACATAAGAAATTTCATCATCTTTTTTGCTCTATATCAACGATTTATGTGCTCAACTTAAAAGTAATTGTGTTCTTTTTGCCGATGACATAAAATTATTCAATTCTACAGATAATTCTTTTGTTTTGCAAAGTGATCTCGAATATGTGTCTGAATGGTCATTTATTTGGCAACCTCAAATTTTGATTAATAAATGCTCTTTCTTACATATTGGTAAAGGTAATCAGAATGTCAAGTATAAGCTAGGTGGCATTGATCTAGCAGATGACCCTCACCTTGTTAAGGACCTAGGTGTACTTATCTCTGACGATTAATGCTCCAAAGCTCACTGTAACAGCATTGCTAAAAAAGCATTAAGAGTTGTAAACATAATTTTGTGAAGCTTTTTTTCTGGAAACATTGTATTGCTTATTAGAGATTATAAAGCTTATGCTAGACCAATTTTAGAGTATTGTTCAACGGTTTGGAATCCCCACCATATAACTGACATCAGTACAATCGAGCGGGTTCAGAAGTATTTCACGAGAAAAGCCTTGCACTCTTCTGGACACAATAGAATTCCTTATGCTACTGGGCTCGAAATTCTCGGTTTGGATAACTTAGAACTGCGTCGCTTGCGGACAGACCTAGATATTGCATACAAAATTATACATAGTAATGTTTTTCCTGTAAATGACTTTTTCTGTTTTAATCGCAATAATATGCACGCGAACAACCTCTTTAAACTCCATGTAAATCGTTCTAAACTTCACTGTAAAAAATATGATTTCTGTCATAGAGTTGTCAAATTCTGGAATGCTCTACCTGATTCAGTTGTTTCAGCTACAAATTTTCACAGTTTCAGTCACAAATTGACTTCCGTGGACCTTACTTCATACTTAAGGGGTCAGTAGAGGGAGCGTGCATAAGTGCACTAACATGCCTATCGTTCCTGTCATTGTATTTTTATTCTCTTATTCTTGTTCCCATTTTTGTTTGACAAATTCCAATAAATAAATAAATCTTTAGTTTGGGTTTTCATGAAAGCATGTCATATTTACTGTAGTTTTATATCTATATAGTGTAATGCCAAAAAGATAATGACATACCCATTATTCAATTAAATTATTCAATTTATTTGGACTTTGCAGGTGATAGTCATTTTTGAAATTTCTATGAGAAGAACAGTCCCATTGACACCACTAGGAGCTTCTTGCCAAAAGAAATATCAGAGAGAGATAGCAAGCTTGTTATGTCAGGATCAAAGGAATCCTATCAAAATCACCAGAATTGATTCTGCCTATCATTTTCTCCACATTATGACTTTGAAGGGGGGAATGGGGAAAAATATTCTTATAGTTCAGTAGCCAGGTAAGGAAAACGGTTACAATAGTAAGAAACCTCCACACCTTCTTTTACTCAAAAAAAAAAGTGTGAAGGTTTCTTACTATTGTAACTGTTTCAATCTGCTTTAGAATAAACTTTTGCAAAACCAAAGCATTGTTTGTTTATTTATTTATTTATTTATTTATTTATTTATTTATTTATTTATTTATTTATTTATTTATTTATTTATTTATTTATTTATTTATTTATTTATTTATTTATTTACATTTCTATGCCGCCCAACTTCCAAAGGACTTTATTTACTTACCAATTTGCACAGCTAATATATCACTCCTATCAATTAACAACAATCCATAAAATGTCATTAAAATCATACCCTTAACCCCCAGGCACCAGACTACATATGCTCATAGCTCTCAACCCCCATTCTAGCCCAATGCTTGGGAGAAGATCTGTATCTTCTGATGCCTCCAGAATGTTAATAAGGGATGCTACCAAGTGTATATTGTGTATGTTATGATTATATTATGTGATTTCTTCCTGTTATGCCACTCTGGAGATGACTAACAGCTGGATTCAAGGGCTGGATTAGTAAGAGATATTTCCTATCTGAAGATGGATATCTCTTCAACAAGACTTTTTTAGACCTAGAGATTTGCTGCAGAATATTCATGGCTTTAGAGTTATTGTCCTATATTCTACAGTTAACTATACTTAATGTGATCCTCTGTGCCTAAACATTAACATATCACATTGTTAGGTTAAAAAAAAATGCACTTGAGTCACCAGAATGCCCGAATGAGACTCAAGAAGAGGCTTTGAAAATAAACAGCTTTTATTTATACAAAGTGTAGACAACAACCATGATAGGAAGAAGCCACGCCCGAGAAGAGTGTAGCTAGGATCTTATGCACTCATTTAGTCAATCAGAGACAAAGGTTCATTACCTAGCATGGGAAATATCTTGCCCAGCCCCACCTTATCCATGGAGCATGTTTTGTTCATGCTTTTTGTCATCTTACAGAGCATTCCTTGTAGCCTTGTGGGTTCCTGCTCTTCTTATCTATTTGATGGACATTCTTGGGCAGCCTTGCTCTGCCCCTCTTTATCTATGGAGCAGGATGTTCCTGGGTACCTCCCTGCCCTGTCTTTTTTATTTACTCTCCAAGGATGTGCCTAGCTTTGAAGCGAACAACTGAAGCGAGAAACCAGATAGCAAAGGATACCATTCTTAACAAGTGACATTTACAGAATTAATTCCTAACAAATGATTCCTAAGTGTAGCAAAATAGCACAAGCAACTTTTAACAGAAGCACATAGCAAAGGTTAGATTGATTCATGTCACTATGTCCCTTCAACATAAAGTCTCTCCCCTCCTTGAGTTTGGTTTTTAAAAGGTATTCCTTTTATTTAAACCAAAAGGAACAGGGAAGCCACAAAAGTGGCAAACGTGGCAAAGAGTGGAAAGAAAGAGTGGAGAGGGTGGTAGGAATTATAGAGCAAATGTAAGGAAGGGGAAGAAACAGTAGGGAGAAAATACAAGAGATCTCACTCTGTTCTAAGGTATCATTCAATCACTTTATTGGGAGTTACTGCTTAACTATTGTTCATAAATAAAATAAATATGAATAAATAAGTTGCTGACTCTCCACAGTCCCAAGGTAATCATTTTGAAAGCAGGCAGAATCCATCCAGGCAAGATTCAACGTGGGACAGTGTTGGCAGTGCCCAGTGTTGCCCAGTGTTGAGGCTGAGACTTGCGGAAGAAACTTTGCAAACTCAGGTTTTACAAAATCATCAGGTTCCCCAGGAGCCATTCCTCTAAAGCAAATTGGGAGAAGCAATAATGACTTGCCTTTCTCAAGGTGAGGAATAGGACAAATGAAATCATTCCTAGAAAAGACACTGGAGCAGGTAAAATCAATCACCAGAATCCTTGGACGTGCTGACAATTACCTTTTCAGTTGGTGGGTTGGAGGCTTTGAGAACGAAAATTGGTACAATCGAGCTCCGATTCCAGACATTATTCCAGTAATCCAGTAGTCTCCTGGCTTGTAGTAATGGAACCACTCCTTTTCTTCTATTACCACCTTAAATGGACATTTCATCAGCATACTGGCACAGGGAATTTGAGACAGAAGCAGAAGCAGAAGCAGAAAAAACTGTATATGCAACATTTGACATATACAGTACAATATTCTGCAGGAGATCCTTCCGATAGTTTTTTCTTCAGCACAGAGTTAAATCTCAGAGATCACAGAAGACCACAACTACAGTGAAGAAGGTCCAGTTTGCTCCCAGATGGAAGAGCTATCTGCAATTTCAGACTGCTACAGTATTTGCCCAGTTTTACCCCAAACTCTGATCTCATCACAGGAGGCTGTTACAAATCAGATTATCACATGCTGTCTATCCCCTTTGTTTTCACATTGATTGGCAACTAATTGTGGTGGTGGAAATCCCATAAACCTTGTTCAAAGAAGAAGAAATAATCATGATTATTTTAATAATTAGAAGGGGAATTGGGAACAAGCATTGCCATAAAAGCGTGCCGTTGGAGAAAAGAGTTTTGTTTGACTCAGGAGAATAATCCTAATTTGAGAGTCAAGAAAGGAACAATTCAGGGAAGTTTGATTGTTTTTCTAGTCTCCAAACTTATTATTGTGTTTCTAAAGCTTAAAATGTGGAAAAACAGTTCAACATTCTTGAACTAGGCAGTGGGCCATTATAATTCCTTCTTATTCTGTCTGATGTGGATGAGGCCATCTTCCTCAATGAAGATTAGATACTCCAGAATGGTTAACTCCAGATCATGACATATTGAACAACCTGTTGGAGCCCCCTGTTAAACGTCTTGTATCTTTCAAAATGTAGAAGACTATCAGTCTTCATGATTACAAAGAAGATCTCGTCAAAATTCCCTGGGCCGTTAATCTGAAACAATGGCCCATTACTGACTTCTTCACAATAGCAATAGCTAAGTTCCAAATAGCGCAGTCTTGGAACATGCTGGAATTTCTAGCATGTATACACTGTTGAAACAGCGACATCTTTGCTGGCTTGGGCATCTTGTGAGAATGGATGATGGGCGGATTCCGAAAGATTTCCTGTATGGTGAACTAGTGCAGGGAAAGCGCCCCAGAGGGAGACCACAGCTGCAATGTAAGGTTATCTGTAAGAAGGATTTAAAGACCTTGGGAATGGACATTAACAGCTGGGAAACCATGACCTCTGATCGTTCAGCTTGGAGGCTAAAGATGCAGTATGGCCTTCTACATTTCAAGGAGACACTTGTTCAGCAGGCCAAGGCAGAGAGGCAGTCCCAGAACCAGCGAAATACGGGGGCCAGGCAGAGCACGATACCATAGTCTTTCGAGACTGAAAGTTGCCAATGACTGACAATAGCAATAGCAATAGCAGACTTATATACCACATCACAGTGCTTTTACAGCCCTCTCTAAGCGGTTTACAGAGTCTGCATATTTCCTCCAACAATCTGGGTCCTCATTTTACCCACCTCGGAAGGATGGAAGTCTGAGTCAACCTTGAGCTGGTGAGAATCAAACTGCCAAATTGCGGTCAGCCAGCAGCAAGCAGAAATAGCCTGCAATACTGCATTCTAACCACTGTGCCTCCTCCTCCTCCTTATGTGATGACATTTGCTGTCTCTTACATAAGGTATCTAGTAGGGAACCAAGTGATGATGCTATATGAGTACAATACCACAATGGCTGAAGGTGAAGGGCTAAACAAAATTTGAGGACCTGAGCCCACTGCCATTGATATATGATGCTCAGATATGAGTTCTTCTGCTAAGTGTGCACCTAAGACCTCTCTCCATTGCATCCTCCAAAACCATTTGATGGAGTAAAAATTAATAAATAAATTAGTTATATATATTGCCTGGACAATCAGTTGCTTCAAGGATTAACATTAATCTGAAACTCTGATTCCTTGGTTGTAGTCTCCAAAGTATGGATTACTCCAAAGATATGGGCCAGCGGTGGCTCCTGACGGAATCCATTGGTAAACTCTGTGCGTGCTGGGCTATGGACACTTTGATTTGGTAAACAATTGGAAGGAGGAAATGTTTCTCATCTTTGCAGTTAACCCAGAAGTGGCTAGGATAGGTACGACACTACAATGACAGAACTCAAAATTAGGACAATCTAGAATCTTGATTTAGCATAATGAATGAAACTGATCAGACTGTGAATAAAAATACATTGCAATTGCATTGGGGAGGGCTTTGCTTTTCCAATGCTTTCTGAATATCCAAAGAGAGATAGTATAGAAGGCAGAGGTAATGGCATTGAGAGAGCATTACCAAGACAAGGTCAGATAAAAGTAGTACTGGTTTATATGACACAGCTTTCCTAATCTGTAATATACTGAAGGGCTGACTGACAAAAAGACAAAGAAGAAACACATGCACAAAAACGTAGTTATATATTTTTAGGTAAAGGTATAGATAGGTATAGGTAAAGGTGGTGCTCATCTTTAATTCACAAATGAAGAGCCAGCTTTGTCTGGAGATGCTTCCATGGTCATGTGGCTGGCATAACTATACACCAAGATGCACGGAACATTGTTACTTTCCCACTGAACTGGTACCTGTTTATCTACTTGTACATGCTTTCGAATTTATTTTATTTATTTATTTATTTATTTTATTTGTTTGTCAAACATGTACAAGATAGTAGCTGTTTGTTTGAACATAATATAAGCATAGAAGTACAGATAAATGAGGACAATATGACAGTAAGACAGGGACGGTAGGCACAGTGGTGCGCTTATGCATGCCCCTTACAGACCTCTTAGGAATGGGGTGAGGTCGACATTAGACAGTCTAAGGTTAAAGTTTTGGGGGTTTGGGGAAGAAACCACAGAGTCAGGTAGTGCATTCCAGGCATTAATCACTCTGTTGCTGAAGTCGTATTTTCTGCAGTCGAGTTTGGAATGGTTTACATTAAGTTTTTATCTATTGCGTGATTGTGTATTGTTGTGGTTGAAGCTGAAGTAATCATTGACAGGAAGGACATTTTAGTATATGATTTTATGAACTATATTTAGATCAGATCGAAGGCGACGTAGTTCTAAATTGTCTAATCCCAATATTTCACGTCTGGTGGAATAAGGTATTCTATTGCAAGCAGAGGAGTGGAGGACTCTTTTTTTTTTAATTGAAAAGTTTTAAAGGTACAAAGTACAAACATTTTCCCCCCATTTTTCTCCCCTCCTCCCCCCTCCCCCCTCCCCCTTCCCCCCCTTCCCCCCTCCCGGACTTCCCAGAAAAAGCACAAGGTATAAATCTAAAAAAAAAACTAACATAGAACTTACTATAAAGAAAAAAAAGTTATTAGTTCAAAAATACTCATTCATCCTTAACTCTTTAACAATCCAAAAGCTTGAAAATATAGTATATCATTTCACAAATTTCTAATATTAGTAAACTATTTAAATTATTTTGATCTGATACTTTTTTTGAATATATTCAGTCCACCTACTCCATTCCAATATATATCTTTCATTTGAGTGGTCCTTTAAATATGACGAAATCTTGGCCATTTCGGCCAAATGTATCATTTTCAACGTCCATTCTTCAATTGTAGGTTTATCTTCTTTCTTCCAGTATTGTGCTACCAACAATCCGGCAGCAGATATACAATTCAAAACCAGCTTGGTCTCTATAACCAAACAATCCGTTATTATCCCCAACAAAAAAAATTGTGTTGTAAATGTGATCTTTTTCTTTAAAATGTTTTGTATAATCCACCATATTTTTATCCAAAATGCCTTGATCTTTTTACAAGTCCAGCATATATGAAAATATGTAGCATCCCCACATTCACATCTCCAACATTTAGAATCTAAATTTGGATACATACAAGCTAACTTTTTTGGGTCTAAATGCCATCTATAAAACATTTTATAAAAATTTTCTCTCAAATTTTGTGCCTGCGTAAATTTAACATTTCTGACCCATATTTTTTCCCATGTATCCATCATTATCGGTTCATCAATATTCTGAGCCCATTTTATCATACAATCCTTAACTAATTCTGTTTCTGAATCTAATTCCAATAAAATATTATATAATCTCTTTATATGCATTGGGCCCTTATCTTTCATTTGTACAATCAAATTGTCCTCTTTTTTCAGAATACCAGTTTTTTGATCGTCTCTCCATCTAACTTGTAATTGTATGTATTGAAACCATGTTCTGATTATACCTTCTTCTCTTAATTTCTCAAACGATTTTAATTGAAATAAATTTCCCTCTTCAGAAAGAAGTTCTTTATATGTAATTTTATCAACTTTTTGTTCCATATTTATATTTTCTATCGCGTGTCTGGGTACTGTCCATAAGGGTAACTTATCATTTAGTTTAGATTGGTGTTTTTTCCAGACACGCAATAAAGCATTTCTTAATATATGGCTCTTAAAAGCTTTATCTACTTTTTTATCATATATTAAATAAGCATGCCACCCAAATACCAAACCATATTCCTCAATGTTTAATACACTCTCTTCCGTTAAATTAATCCAATCTGTAACTGCTGAGAGGGCCGCTGCTACATAATACAATTTCAAGTTAGGCACTTTTAAACCACCTCTTTCACGTGTATCCTGCATAATCTTCTGATTTACCCTTGGCTTCTTCCCAGCCCAGATAAATTTATTTACACCCTTCTGCCATTCCTTTATAACTTCATCTTTTTTAAGTATTGGTATCATTTGAAAGAGGAATAAAAACCTTGGTAAAACATTCATTTTGACAGCAGCTATCCTACTCAACAATGACAATTGTAATTTCTCCCAGCTTTCCATATCCCTCTGTATTTTTGACCACAATGGTTCATAATTATGTTGATATAATTTTGTATTTGTGGACATAATATTAACCCCTAAATATTTAATCTTTTGAGCTATCTCAAAGCCAGTTACCTTTTCTACTTCTTCTTTTTGGTTTTTTGTCATATTTTTAACTATTATTTTTGTTTTTGCTGTATTTATTTTAAAACCTGACACTTGTCCATATAGATTAATTATATCCATCAGAGTCCTAATAGATTGTAATGGTTGAGTTACAGTAACAACCAGATCGTCCGCAAACGCTCGAAGCTTATATTCTTCCTGTCTAATTTTTATCCCTTTTATTATATCATGCTCTCTTATTTTATTAAGTAATATTTCTAAGCTCAAAATAAACAACAAGGGAGATAGGGGACATCCTTGTCTTGTTCCCTTTTCTATGTTAAAAACATCTGTTAATCCACCATTGATTATTATTTGCGCCATTTGTTTGCGATATATTGCCCCAATAGATTGTACAAAATAGTCTCCCAATTGTAATTTCTCTATTAATCTTAGTAAGAACCGCCAATTCAATCTATCAAAAGCTTTCTCAGCATCTAAAAAAACTAATGCTGCGGGGATCTGGTTATTGCTTCTCAGATACTCCAATAAGTTAACAATTTGTCTAACATTAGTTTTCATTTGCCTACCAGTTAAAAACCCTGTTTGATCATAATGTATCATTTGTTGCATGACTGTCATTAACCTATTCGCTAAAATTTTTGTAAAAATTTTATAATCTATATTTAAAAGTGAAATCGGTCTATAATTTTTTGGATCTGTACCATCTAAGCCCTCTTTTGGGATCAGAGAAATAAAAGATGTCTTCCATGTTGGGGGAACATTACCTCCTATTTGAATATTATTAAATAATTCTTTAAGGGGCTCCCCCATTTCTTCCTGTAATTTTTTATAATAAACAGCAGTTAACCCATCTGTCCCCGGGGCCTTACCCACTTTTAACTGTTTAATTGCCATTGTTATTTCTTCTAAAGTTATTAATTGGTTTAACATATCCCTCTGCTCTTTTGTGGTTATATAAATATTCTGTTTCCGTAAATAATTAGCTATATCTTCTTCTTTAATTTTGTCCTCCATATATAAATCTGAATAAAATTCTAAGAAAGATTTTTTAATAAGACCATGTTCATAAACTTCTTTACCCTTATATCTTATTTTTTCAATAGTTCTTGATTTTTGCTTCTTTCTTAAAATGTAAGCCAACCATCTTCCTGGTTTATTAGCATTACTGAAAGTATTAAATTTAGCATATTGTAAATTTGTTGCTACTTGATCAGCCATTAACATATTAAATTGACCCTTCAATAAATTAATCGTCTCTTTAATTTTTTTATCTCTTGGATTAGAAATTAAAGCTATTTCTTGTCTCTTAATCTCCTCCTCTAATTCTTTCCTTTTCTCCCCCTTTTTCCTTCTATGTTTATTATTCAAGTATATCAAAATACCTCTGATGTATGCTTTACTTGCATCCCACACCATTTCCAACGACGTACCCTTTTGCATATTATTAACAAAAAATTCTTTCATTAGTTTTTTACATTCCATCACATTTTCTTCATATCTAAATAAATTCTCATTTAACCTCCATGGCCTTCTATGTCCATTCCTATCTTCTAAGTCCTTCCAAACCGGACTATGATCTGTCAATACTCTTGGACATATCTTCGTCTTCTTCACCCTAGAAAAGAGATTATTAGTAATCAAAATAAAATCAATCCTTGAGAAGGACTGGTGTCTATCGGAAAAAAAGGCAAAATCCTTTTCCTCTGTGTTTCTTTCCCGCCAAATATCTCTCAGCTCCCAATCTTCCATCATCTCAAAAAATGGTTTAGGCAATTTTGCTCTTAAAAAAATATTTTGCTTAAGTCCTTTCTTGTCTTTTACTGCATCTGGAGGACTCTTGTGAAATATTTCTCGACTCTCTCAATTGTATTAATGTCCAATATACAGTTTGGGTTCCAGACAGGTGAGCTGTATTCAAGAATTGGTCTAACAAATGTTTTGTATGCTCTGGTTAGCAGTATAATATTGCCAGAGAAGAAGCTATGCAAGATTAGATTAACAACTCTTAGTGCCTTTTTGGCAATGTTGTTACAGTGGCCTCTGGCACTTAGGTCATTAGATATGAGTGAGGGTCGTCTACAAGGTCATGTCCTCCAAGTTTGTATTTTGTATTCTGATTCTTTTTGCCAATGTGTAAGGCAGAGCATTTGTTGGTTGAGATTTGAAGTTGCCAGTTGTTTGACCATTCTGATACATGGTCAAGGTCTTTTTGAAGGGTAGCAGCATTGTCGGTGGTGTTAAATAGTTTAACATCGTCAGCAAAGAGAACGCAGTTGCTTATAATATGATCACAAATATTGTTTATGTATAGTATGAAGAGTGTTGGTCCTAGAACGCTGCCTTGAGGGACGCCACTGTTGACAGGTGCAGGATTTGATAGGGCACTCCCTATTTTAACCACTTGTTGTCTGTTTGACAGGAACGCAGTTATCCAATCATGTAGGGGTCCAGAGATGCCATAAGATTTTAGTTTCAGAAGTAGTTTGTTTTTTTGTCTTTTTTATTCAAAAAGTTTTATTGGTACAAAGTACAAATATTTTTTAAAATTCCCCCCCTCCCCCCCAACCCCCTCCCTCCCCTTCCCCGGCTTCCCAGAAAGAACACAGGATATAATCTTCAAATAACCATAAACTTAAAATATACTAACAAAATATACATTCAAAAATTCCTCTAATATTTTTTTTAAAGAAAAAAAAACTCCACATTATCTAAAATCTATTAAACCATTCTAAAATTCTAACCATATATCATTATCAAACTATATATATCTTCTTAATCTGATACCTTTTTTGAATATAATCAGTCCATCTACTCCATTCCAATATGTATCTTTCATTTGAATGTTCTTTTAAATATGATGAAATTCTTGCCATTTCTGCCAGATGTGTAACTTTTATTGTCCATTCCTCAATAGTAGGTATATCTTCTTTCTTCCAGTATTGTGCTACCAACAATCTGGCAGCCATTATCAAGTTCAAAATCAATTTAGTCTCTATTACAGTACAGTCAGTAATTATTCCCAGCAAGAAAAACTGTGGTGTAAACTTAATTTTTTTCTTTAAAATATTCTGAATAATCCACCATATTTTAATCCAAAAAGCCTTAATTTTCTTTCAAGTCCACCAAATATGAAAATAAGTAGCATCTTCACATTCACATCTCCAACATTTAGGTTGTAAATTTGGATACATACGAGCTAGTTTTTTTTTGATCCAAATGACATCTATAAAACATTTTATAAAAATTTTCTCTTAGATTTTGAGCTTGTGTAAATTTTACATTTCTAACCCATATATTCTCCCATGTTTCCATCATTATAGGTTCACCAATATTTTGCGCCCATTTTATCATACAATCCTTAACTAGCTCTGTTTCGGAATCTAATTTCACTAATACATTATATAATCTCTTTATATGCATTGGTCCTTTATTCTTTATTTGAATTATCAAGTTGTCATCTTGCTGCGAAATACCTACTTTTGAATCCTCTTTCCATTTGGCCTGCAGTTGCCCATATTGGAACCAAGACTTAATTACTCCTTCTTCTCTTAATTGCTCCATTGATTTTAATTGTAACCTCATTCCTTCTACATAAAGAAATTATTTATATGTAATCTTATCTAACTTTTGCTCTATGTTTATGTTCTCTATCGCGTGTCTGGGCACTGTCCATATAGGTAACTTATCATTTAATTTACATTGATATTTCTTCCAGACATGTAATAAAGCATTTCTTAATATATGACTCTTAAAGGCTTTATCTACGTTTTTTATTATACACTAAATAAGCATGCCATCCATAAAACAAGCCATACCCTTCTATATTTAGTATCCTCTCTTCCATCAAGTTAATCCAATCCGTAATAACTGAGAGGGTAGCTGCTTCATAATACAATCTTAAATTAGGCATCTTTAATCCTCCCCTCTCTCATGAATCTTGCATTATTTTCTGATTTACTCTCGGTTTTTTCCCTGCCCAAATAAATTTATTAATACCCTTTTGCCACTCTTTCAAATTATCATCTTTTTTGAGTATAGGAATCATTTGAAAAAGAAATAAAAACCTTGGTAAAACATTCATTTTTACTACAGCTATCCTGTCGAGCAAGGACAACTGTAGTTTTTCCAGTTTTCCAAATCTTTCTGTATTTTTTGCCATAATGGTTCATAATTGTATTGATATAATTTCGTATTTATTGACATAATATTAGCCCCCAGATATTTAACCTTTTTGACTGTTTCAAATCCCGTAACCCTTTCTATTTCTTCCTCTTGACTTCTGGTCATATTTTTAGCTATTATTTTAGTTTTATCTACATTTATTTTAAAACCAGATACTTGCCCATAAGAATCAATAATTTCCATCAACCCTGTAATTGATTGGTGTGGTTGGGTTATGGTAACTACTAAGTCATCTGCAAATGCTCGTAGTTTGTATTCTTCCTGTCTTATTTTAATACCCTTAACTATCTCGGACTCCCTTATTTTGCTAAGTAAGATTTCCATAGACAAAATAAACAATAATGGTGATAAGGGACATCCTTGTCTCGTTCCTTTCTCTATATTAAAATTATCTGTTAACCCACCATTAACTATTATTTGAGCTGTTTGTTTTTGATATATTGCCTTAATGGATTGTGTAAAATGTTCTCCAAGCTGCATCTTTTCTATTAATTTTAGTAAAAATTTCCAATTCAGTCTATCAAAAGCTTTCTCAGCATCCAAGAACACCAGTGCAGCAGATACCTGGTTATTCCTCCCCAAATACTCTAATAAATTGATTATTTGTCTTACATTACTCTTCATTTGTCTACCTTCTATAAAACCAGTTTGATCTTGGTGAATCAATTGTTGCATAAGTATCATTAATCAGTTAGCTAGTATTTTGGCAAAAATTTTGTAGTCTATATTTAAAAGTGAAATTGGCCTATGGTTTTTAGGGTCTGTATGGTCTTGATCCTCTTTCAGGATCAAAGAGATAAAAGCCGTCTTCCAAGTTGGGGGTACTTCTCCACCTTGTTGTATATTATTAAATAATGCCTTCAGAGGTTCCACCATTTCGTCCTGTAGGATTTTGTAGTAAACAGCTGTTAGGCCATCTGTACCTGGAGCCTTACCCATTTTTAGCTGTTTAATAGCCGCCAAAATTTCCTCTGAAGTTATCAATTGGTTTAAAATTTCAGTCTGCTCCTTGGAAGCTATATGTATATACCCATTTTGTAAATATATATCTATATCTTCCTCTTTAATCTTATCCCCCTTATACAACCCTGAATAAAACTCTAAAAAAGATTTTTTAATCGTTTTGCATTCAAAAACTTCTTTCCCTTTATACTTAATTTTTTCTACTATTCTTGATTTTTGCTTTTTTCTTAACATATAAGCCAACCACCTGCCCGGTTTATTTGCATTGCAAAAAGTATTATGTTTAGCATATTGTAAATTAGTTGATACTTGGTCTGCCATTAACATATTAAATTGGGCTTTTAATAAATTAATTGTTTCTCTAATTTTCTTATCTGATGGTTTATTTATTTATTTATTTATTTATTAAGAGTTCTTATAGGCCGCCCAATCCCTTGGGACTCAGGGCGGCTTACAGCAGAGATTAGAACTACAGATTAAAAAAGGCATTTAAAAACATCATATTACAATATAAAAAACCATTCATCCTTGGGGGAATCATCTCTTCACCCCGCCTGCCGGAAGAGCCACGTTTTTACTGCCTTGCGGAAGGCCAGTAGGGTGGGGATAGTCCGGATCTCTGGCGGGAGTTGGTTCCAGAGAGATGGGGCTCCCACAGAGAAGGCCCTCCCCCGTGGGCCCGCCAGCCGGCATTGTTTGGCAGACGGGACCTGGAGGAGGCCCTCTCTGTGGGACCTCACTGGTCGTAGGGAGGAATGTGGCAGGATGCGGTCCCGAAGATAACCTGGCCCTGAGCCATGTAGGGCTTTAAAGGTCAAAACCAACACCTTGAATTGCGACCGGAGACCAATGGGTAGCCAATGCAGCTGGCGGAGGATGGGTGTTACGTGGGTGTATCTCGGTACACCCACCACAGCTCGCGCAGCTGCATTCTGTACCAATTGTAGTCTCCGGATGCTCTTCGAGGGTAGCCCCATGTAGAGCCCGTTACAGTAGTCAAGCCGTGAGGTGACAAGGGCATGAGTGACTGTGAGCAAAGCCTCCCTCTCCAAGTAGGGTCGCAATTGGTGCACAAGACGTACCTGTGCAAAGGTCCCCCTAGCCACAGCTGAAAGATGTTGCTCCAATTTAAGCTGTGGATCTAGGAGGACACCCAAATTGCGGACCTGTTCTGAGGGAGTCAATTTTTCTCCCCCAAGAACCAAGGAGGGACAGTCGACATAATCCTTGGGAGGCAATATCCAAAGCCACTCAGTCTTGTCTGGGTTGAGCCTGAGTCTATTCACTCCCATCCAGACCCTTACATCGTCCAGGCAGCGGCACATTACATTAACTGCTTCACTGAACTGACACGGAGTGGAGATGTACAACTGGGTATCATCAGCATACTGCTGATACCTCACCCCGTGTCGTCGGATGATCTCACCCAACGGTTTCATGTAAATGTTGAACAGGATGGGAGAGAGGACCGAGCCCTGTGGCACCCCGCAAAGCAGGGGCCTAGGGGCTGACCTCTGCCCTCCTGTCAACACCGACTGCGTCCTGTCGGAGAGAAAGGAGGAGAACCACCGAAGAACGGTGCCCCCCACTCCCATCTCCCCGAGACGACGCAGAAGGATACCATGGTCGATAGTATCGAAAGCCGCTGAGAGGTCAAGTAACACCAAGATGGAGGAATGACCTCCATCTCGGGCTCGCCAGAGATCATCCATCAGAGCGACCAAAGCAGTCTCCGTACTGTAGCCGTGCCTGAAACCCGATTGAAAGGGATCCAGATAATCCGTTTCCTCCAATAACCGCAGGAGTTGGAGCGACACCACTTTCTCGACAACTTTACCCACGAAGGGTAAGTTGGAGACTGGACGGAAGTTCTTTAAATCCGCTGGGTCCAGGGAAGGCTTCTTGAGGAGGGGCCTCACCACCGCAGCTTTTAAGGGCTGCGGGATGGACCCCTCTCTCAAAGATGCGATCACAACCGCCTGGAGCCAGCCGCGTGTCACCTCCCTGCTAGCCGAAACCAGCCAGGAGGGACACGGGTCCAATAAACAAGTGGAGGCGCTCATCGCTCCTATGGCCTTGTCCACATCCTCAGGAGTGATAGGCTCAAACTCCTCCCAAATAACAGGACTAAGACTCGTCTCTGTCATCTCGGCCTGCTCTGTCCAAATGGAGTCCAGGTCTGTCCGAATCTGAGTGATTTTATCCGCCAGGAACTGCGAAAATTCCTCAGCTCTACCCTGCAAGGGTTCTTCGCTCCCCCCCTTTGCAAGCAGGGAGCGCGTTACCCTAAACAGGGCGGCTGGGCGGGAGTCGGCGGACGCAATACAGGCGGAAAAATACGCGCATTTTGCCGCCCGTATTGCCACTAAGTAAGACTTAATGCAAGTTCTTAAAAGTGTCCGATCAGATTCAGCTTTACTAGCCCTCCATCGTCGCTCTAGGCGTCTCTTTAGGCGCTTCATCTCCCGGAGTTCCTCAGTGAACCAAGGATCCCTCCTGGATCCGCTGCCACGGAGAGGCCGCAAAGGCGCAATCCGATCTAAGGCCCCTGACGCTGCCCGGTTCCAGGCAGTCACTAGGTCCTCAGATGAATTGTGTACCAGGGATTCAGGTATTTCCCCAAGTTCCCTCTGAAATCCTTCGGATTCCATTGGTTTGGAGATTAGAGCCCTCTCTTGTTTCTTGATTTCTTCCTCCAGTCCTTTTCTTTTAAATTCCTTTTTCCTTCTATATTTATTATTCAAATATATTAAAACACCTCTCATATAAGCTTTACTTGCATCCCATACCATCTGTATTGATGTACCTTTCTGCATATTCATAACAAAAAATTCATTCATAAATTTTTTACATTCTTTTACATTATCCTCATATCTAAACAGGTTATCATTTAGCCTCCAAGACCTTCTGGGTCCATAACCAAATTCCATTTCCAACCAGACGGGGCTATGGTCTGACAATACCCTTGTGCAAATTTTCATTCTCTTCACCCTAGAAAAAAGATCGTTAGTAGTTAAAATAAAATCAATCCTAGAAAATGATTGGTGTCTATCTGAGTAAAAAGTAAAATCCTTTTCTGCAGAGTTTCTTTCACGCCATATATCTCTCAGATCCCAATCTTCCATCATCTCAAAAAAGGATTTAGGCAATCTTGCTCTTGAAAAAATATTTTGCTTGGGACCCTTCTTCTCTTTCTTAACATCCAAAACACCATTCCAATCCCCTAAAAAAATGCAAGTTTTGTATTCCCATTGTATGAAGTGCAAAAGGTCATAAAATCTTTTTTGTTGTTGATTCGGGGCATATATACCAATCACAAGTATTTTCTGTCCTTTTATTAAAAGTTCAATTGCTAGGAATCTTCCTTGATCATCTGCTTCTATTAACTTTGCAATCAAGTCTTTTTTCACATATATAACAATACCATTTTTCTTTTCTGGAGCCGTCACAACAAAATGTATACCTAATCTTGTATTCATCAGGTATTTTTGGTCGTGTCCTTATATGAATCTCTTGTAGACATATCAGGTCATTCTTAAATTGCTTTAAATAATGAAATATTTTCCTCCTTTTCTGTGGAAAATTCAAACCATTGACATGCCAGGTAAGAAATTTAGTTCCCATCTCTGGGTTTCTGAAGCGTCTGGAGCATACCTTGAAGATCTACCTTAGATTTTTCTTTTGGTCTCGCTCCTCCCACCGCTTCTGATTTAGGAGTATCTTGAAGTGCCATCTGTTGTCTTTGTTGTCTCAGTTCTTGTCTCTGTTTGGCAGCTCTGGTCTGTCTTTGTTCTTTAATCATTTCCTGTCTGTTGAGTACCTCTAGACTTTGTTCCATTTCGATGGCCAGTGAAGCAGCTCCCTCTTGCACCACTTTCAACATTTCTTCTCTTTCTTGTTGTGTGCCATCCCCCTTTCGTTTTCGTTCTGGAGGCCTAGATGCGCCGGCCATTAAAACATCTTCATAAAAATCTCTGGCTTTCTGAACTGTATTAATAGCAATAGCAATAGCACTTTACTTATATACCGCTTCATAGTGCTTTACAGCCCTCTCTAAGCGGTTTACAGAGTTCAGCATATTGCCCCCAACAATCTGGGTCCTCATTTTACCCACCTCGGAAGGATGGAAGGCTGAGTCAACCTTGAGCCTAGTGAGATTTGAACAACTGAACTGCTGAACTAGCAGTCAGCCTGCAGTCGCAGCATTTAACCACTGCACCACTTCAGCTCTTTTTTGGCTGCCTGGCTTCTATTAAGTCGATATCTCACTCCCATGTACGTAACCACCAATCCACTTGGAATTTCCCACCTGTATTATACTTGTTGTCTTCTCAACTCTTCCACCAGGAAGGTGTACTCTTTCCTGGCTTTCAGCATTTTGGGGGGAATTTCCTTCATTGTCATCACTTCTTGTCCATCCACTTGGAGCTTATTTACAAATGTTGCTCCTAGAATATCATTACGTAATGTTCTTGTAGTAAAGTAAATCCCAATATCTCTTGGTAGATTTTTGTTTCTAGCCACCCATGAATTAACTCGATAAATTTTATCAATCTGCCATGCCAAATCTTCCTTCTTCACTCCAAGTGCTTGCTCAAATGCTTCCAGCATAATTTCCTTCAGGTTTTCCTGCTTATTCTCTTTAACACCTCTGACCCTTATTGCAAACACCATGCTTCTGTATTGCATAATTACTATTTCTGCCTCCTCCCTCTCAATTTTATTTTTCACTTCTCCTACCTTGGCTCCCAGCACTGTAGTAGTTTGTTTAATTTGTTGTATTTCTTCTTTCATAATCTCATAATTAGTGGCCAGACTGGAAAAAGCATCAATTATATCTTCTCTAATCTCTTTGTTATGAATTGCAATATCATCAGAGACCTCCTGTATTCTCTCATTAGTCTCATTAATTTTTTCATTGATTTCAGTGATTTTCTCATTTGTTTCAGTAATTTTCTCATTGGTTTCATTGATTTTAAGGTTAAATCCAGCTGCTAATTCAGCTTGCATTGATCTAAGTGCATCTTGTAACATTGGAAGCGTTAATGTCTGAGGGGAGGGGGCTGGTGTTTTAAAGGCATGGCTAGGAGAGCTATCTGCACTCGCTGCTCCTCTCGAAGAGGTGATTTTTTTTGAAGCCATTAGAAATTACTTCAGTCTTTGTGTTTAAAAGGAAAAAAGAAAAGAGAAAAAAGCCAGAAGCCAGGCAGCCAAAAAAGATTTTTATCAAGAAAAAAAAATCAGAAAGACATTTAAAGTCCAAAGTTTTCAGAGAGGGAGCTGATAGTAAAAACAACACTCAGCTCTTAACTTTTGTTTTCACGCCCAGAAGCCTCCAGCGCCATTTCTTTTGTCACTTTGCTAATTAGTTACTTCCACACTGCCAATCCACAAAGAAAAGCTTTCACTACTTGTCGTTTGCCGTCTCTACCTCCTGGGTCTTTCTCCGCCTGCTACAATTTCTTTCTTTATTCAAGTTTGTTGATTGCAGGGATTGGACGCAGCTTCTTGCTCCGCTAAAATGGAGACTTCCCGAGTCCGGAGCTGTGGCAAGGTTCCTAGGGAGCCCTCACCCTTCGCACCCCAGAATTTCTCCTGGGGCACTAGGGGGGCTCTACCTCACCCCGCCAGCTCTCCTCACTCCCCTTCGCCCGGGGAGGAGATGGTCGAGCCACCAGACAGCTGTCTGACTGCCGATCTGGCGGCGAACGGTGTTCAGGAACGAGCGCTCTAAAAAGAGCGTCTTCGGAGCTGCGGAGCCAAAACCGGAAGCCTCAGAAGTAGTTTGTTGTGTACCACTGAATAAAAGGCTTTACAAAATTCTATGTAAATTGCATCTATTGTTTTACCCTGATCGAGTTGTGTGGTCCATATGTTTTTGCAGTGTAAGAGTTGCAGATTACAGGATATTTTTTCCTGAAACAAAATTGTTTGTTAGAGAGTAGGTTGTTAGTTTCTAAGTGGAGGGTAACACAAAGAGATTGGTCTGTAATTTTCAATGTTACTTGGATCTCCTTTTTTGAAGATAGGGATGACTGTGGTTAGTGACCATAAGTTGGGTAAGAAGCTAGTCCTGAAGGATTTTTCAAAAATTGTGCTTAGACGTTCAGCTATGGTTGTGGAAAGCTTTTTTAAGAAGTATGCACATAGTCCATCAGGTCCAATAGATAGAGATGGTTTTAGGTTGTGTAATGCCTTTCTAACGTCATCTTCTGTAAAATCGATTTGTGTTAGATCATTGTAGTTATTTGTAGTATGACTAGGAAATATTGGGCATGAGCCATTGCTGTTTACAAAGACAGAGCCAAAGAATGTGTTAAAGAGGTTGGCTTTAACGGTTTCATCATTATAGTCTTTACTATTTTGTCCTTTGAGGGGTGGGATGGATCTTGAGTCTTTGAGTTGGTTGTTTATAAAGTTATAGAAGGCACATGTGGATTTTGTGCGCAGAAGGTTTTCTTCTTGATTGATGTGATAATTGGTGCATTCAGTCTTTATTTGGTGGCACAGATTTTTGTAACGGCTTTTAAAGTTAGCAACGTAGCCTGTTTTATTTTTTCACCAAAGAGATCTTTTTTGGGATTGGAGCTTCCTTATTTTTATGGGTAATTTATTTTTCTTGGTTTTGGTGATTATTAGTGGTACATATAGTTTAATGACTCTTTGGATTTCGAGCAAAAAGATATTGTAGTAGTCTTCGGCAGTATTACAGCCAGAGAATAATGTTTGCCAATCTAGAGATGAGAGGTCAGCGTCTATGATATCATTGTTGGCTTTTTAAAAGTTGTAATTGGTTATCCCATCATTATGGTGGTTTCTGTAAGGATGTATATTGAGACAAAAGTCAATCATGCTGTGGTCACTGTTGGAAAAGGGTTCTTTATTTGTAGTCAGTAAATTGAGTGTAAACTGTTGCAGAAGATGAGATCGAGACAATTGCTAAGTCGAGTATTGTTTGTTACTAGTTGATCAAGCCCTAGATTGGTAATAGCATTGTAAAGGGTTGAATGTATGGGTTCAGTTGTACATTCATTTAGGTTCCAGTTAATATGAGGTAGGTTTAGGTCACCAAGAAATATAAGAGGGTGTGGGTAGGAGGCTGCCAACGTTAGTAGTGAGGTTAACTTGTTTGCATGTGTGATGTTGTAATCAGGGGCTCTATAACATAGTAGGAAGCGAAGTGTGGTATTTAAGGTCAGTTCACAGATGATGGTTTCTGGAAGATCAAGTTCGTGTTTAACTTGCACATTTTTTAGGTTCAGTGATTTTTTATAGAAGATGGCAACTCCACCTCCTCTACAGGTTTCGCGATCGGATCGGTAAACATGATAGTCTCTTACTGTGATAATGGAGTCAGGGATGGATGCATTCAGCCATGTTTCACAGACAAATATAATGTCGAATTTAGCAGTTTTTAGTAAGAGAAGGAGTTTGGGTATTTTGTTTATGATGCTTCTTGCATTCATTAGTTTGCATTTAAGATCAGCAGTGGTTGATATTCAGGAAGTAAGGGACGTGCATACCTAGTTTTGGTTGTTGAAGGGTTGGTTTTGGTTGAAGGTGGGTTGGTTGTTGGGTTGGTTTTGGGTGATGGGGGGTTGAATGTTGGATGGTGGATTGCGGGACTTAGTTTTGATGCAGTCAGCGTGGTAGTCAATGTACTGGTCAGTATATCCTTGGTCATGACGTTTTTTGAGTTCTGCTCGGAGTTCGTGGGAGCGGATTCGTTGTAGTATGGATAGGTCAGGCCGTGAGCGAAGTTTTTTTGGGTTGGACTCATTTCTGGTAATAGAGTTTATAGTATAAATGAATTTTCTTTTGCTGAATTCATCCTTGCAAATGACTCTACAGAATTGTGGGGTCACCGAACCATCTCTATACTTGAACTCAGGGCCATCTCTGGAAACTTCAATGATTTCTTCAGGGGAGATTGTTGATGCAATAAAATTGCGAACCTTTGCAATATCAGGTTCATTGGTGACATCAAGCCCAAACAGAATAGCGTTATTACGTTTTTGTTCATGCTCAAGAGTGCCTTTGATGAGTAAGGATATATTGCTTGGATGGTTGGTAGATGTTTGTGGTTGTGCATGTGGTTGAGGTAGTGGTTGTTGAGCTTGTGATTGAGGTAGTGGTTGTTGTATTGGAATATGATTTTGAGCATTTGAATTTCTATTTATCTGTGCTGTAATTTTTTTTATCCAAAGATGCAAAGCGTTCTTCAAAACGTGCTTCCATGCATTCTTCCATGGAATCAATGTATGTTTGTTGTGTTTTTATGGTTGTTTCCAAGGTTTGGAAACTATCAGACATGGTAATTAGGTTATCCAGTATTGGTAAACATGGTGGACAGAAATGAGGAAATGTGGGAGCTATATGTAGGAAATTGGCTACTTGTTTGTTTATTTCCAGGCAGGTATTGTGGGCATACTTTGAGCATATGCGGCATTTTTTGAATTCCTCATCCTCTTTGATGGTTTTATTACATTTATAGCATTTGTCGTCATTGGTAGAGGTATCTACAATTTGAGGGTGTTTGATTGTGGATTTTTTTGAGTTTTTGCTTGGCATGGTCAATAATCAAATAGTGTCTGACAAATTAATTAATTAATATCAATAATCAATCAGTCTAACAACAATAATCAATCAGTCTAACAAAGTAGCTAATCAATGTGTGATTAGTTTATAGTACCTAACCCAACAAATAACCAATCAGATAATTAATAATACTAATTAATGCATAGTTAATTAATATTATGTCACACAGTGATTTTATGTTGCCTGTTACATGTATATGCAGGGAGATGCATCCCTATCAAATATAATGGTTCATTCCTGAGCACGTGATTATTATGTTCCTAGTACGCATGTGTACATTCCTTTCTTCTTTTTTTGTTCTTTGCTTCTGATGAAGCAACATCTCTTTTATATAGCCAGAATGTGATTTCTTATTTTTGTATCAAAATAAATATCTTATTCATTAGAATTATAATGCAGTTTATTTTGACAATGTCAGAGTTCCAGGAAAAGATTCATTTCGCCTCTGATAAGAGTAATTCTTATCTCAACATGATAGCAGACGGATTGGTTCCCGGACCTTAATTAATTCTGACAGATTTATTGCGTTTAGCCTAGTAAGAGAAAGATAAGAATGTCTTCTCTGGAGAAAGAATTTTTACCCCTCCTCGGCCAGCCGGGTGAAGAAATAAAAAGATCTCAACAGGCACCCTATTTGCCAGCACTTCGCTTCTAATAACTGCACCGAGAAAGACTGACATCGCTTCTCTACAAACCTCTCCGATGCTGTCTCCCACACCTTCAATTACAGCGGAAGAGGCCCTCCAACAAGAAAAAGATTTTGAAAGATGAGCAAAGTCCTGAGTTCAAGGATCAAACACTTTATCGCTCAGTAATTGGTTCACTACTATACATTAGTGGTTGGACTAGACCAGACATAGCACTTAGTGTCAATTTGTTGTCACGACATGTAGGCAAAGCCACAGAATTTCACTGGTCATGTATTAAGAAGTTACTGAGATACCTAAAATACACTCAACACATGAAATTAAAGCTAGAACCTACACATTCTGATTTTGCTGACTTGTATTGTTATGCAGATGCTGACTGGGCAAGCGATAAGGAATCAAGAAAAAGTACATCAGGTTTCATAATGTACCTAAATGGATGTCCCGTTCATTGGAACGTGAGAAAACAGAGTTTTGTTTCCTGTTCTTCCACCGAGGTGGAATATGCGTGTATTTCTGACGCTAGTAACCAGTTAACGTGGTTTTATTCTTTAGTTACAGATATCTGGACCAAACCGAAGAAGCCAATCACCATGATGGAGGTTAATCAATCAGTTGTTTATATTTCAGAAAAACGTTTCACAGGTTCTAGGTCCAGACACATTGACATTTGTTATAAAAATGTTAGAGATTTAGTAAGACAAGGTTTCATTAAGTTAGAATATGTGCCAACAGAATATCAGATAGCTGACATCCTGAACAAGCCGTTACCAGCAGCAAGACATGAATCTTTGACATATCTAATGTGTGTAGAGTGATATAAGCATATCCATCCAACAGACAAAGAAGGGGTGTCACGCAGTGATTTTATGTTGCCTGTTACATGTATATGCAGGGAGATGCATCCCTATCAAATATAATGGTTCATTCCTGAGCACGTGATTATTATGTTCCTAGTACGCATGTGTACATTCCTTTCTTCTTTTTTTGTTCTCTGCTTCTGACGAAGCAACATCTCTTTTATATAGCCAGAATGTGATTTCTTATTTTTGTATCAAAATAAATATCTTATTCATTAGAATTATAATGCGGTTTATTTTGACAATGTCAGAGTTCCAGGAAAAGATTCATTTCGCCTCTGATAAGAGTAATTCTTATCTCAACATATTACCTAACCAATCAAGCTAATTAATTATACTAATTAATGCATAGTTATTTAATATTACCTAACCAGTCAATTGATCAATCAAACCAATAAAATAACAGATAATTTAAAAAGTCAAATAATAATATAATCTATCTACTTTAATCAATGCCTGAATCAATGCATGAATTATTAATTGTTCAATTGATAATTATTCAATGCTTTACTAATTAGTCAGTTATTTAATACTCAATTAATAAATGTTATATTGAGAAATGTGTTGGTAGAAGGACTGTCGTGTGGTCCTCTCTCTCACAAGGCTTATCTTTCTCTCACAGGAGCATTGTCTTGACGTTTGGGAAGGGCTTTTCCTTGGTGATGGGGGGAGCTTGTCTTGCTGTTTAGGAAGGGCTTTGATGTTAGAAAGGGCTTTGATGTTTAAGAAGGATGATGGGGGGAAGCTTTGCCTTGATGCTGGGGATGAGCATAGCCTTGCTCAGGGTATGGCGAGTCTCTGCCTCTTGCCTTCGCTGGATTTATTGCCTTCGCTGGATTTATTGCTGTAGCTTTGCACACATAGCGGTTGGTTTTTTTTGGGGGGGGTGATTCAAGCTCCAGAGCAGCTGGGAGCTATTGTAGCTAAACAAACAAAGCTGGTAGCTTTGTTTTGTTACGGAGCAGCTGGCAATAGCGAGGGTAGCTAAAACAAGCTGGAGTAAGTTGGGACACATTGCTATACTCTGGAGCACGCTGGATACCTCTCTTTAGTGTTCCAATGGGGACGCTGAGACAGGCACTCCACTGATCTTTGTTGGGGCCACACACACACACAGGATCAGGCCCAGCTCAGGTCGGATAATCTCAGTCTCACTGGGTCTGATGACTTCGGGTGATCGGGTCTCCGTTGCTCCACCGGTCCGGTTGCCAAGCTGTCACTCTGAGCTGTCCCTTCAGAGCTGTCCCCTTGTGGAACTTAGCTGCAGCTCTTTTGAGGTTGGGATGCTGTGGTTGCCTTAGCTGGGTGATCGAGCGCTCCGGGGCTTCTCGGTGATGTTTTTGAGCCTTGTGAAGTTTCCCAGTGGTTGAGCGCGCCGGGGCTTCTTTGCAATCCCTTATGAGCCTTGCTGAGCCTCATGGGGCATATTGCTGCAAATCCTTCGAGATAGGAGTCGGTGGGCACTCTCTTCGCTCAGGATTGCCACTCCTCATTGTTTTTACGTCTTTTCCTTACTTTTTTAGGTCTTTTCCCTACTTTTGGTCTTCACCGATGGGACTAGGCATCTGCCTCAGTCACCATCTTACCGGAGAATAGCTAGGTTACTGGATTATCTGACCATTTTACCATCTTACCGGAGAATTGCTAGGTTGGCAGGGCACACACAAACAGGCAGACACACACACACCATTTGTATATGGAAATGGATATTGATATGGATATGGATATGGACATGGATAAAAAACAGGAACCAATTTTAATACTCCTCATAAGAACACCTTCATTATCACATCAGATATCTATATGATTCCCCCCCCCTAAATCATTCAGAGTTGTACATATTTTAATTTTGATTGGAGACTGTCTAAAATAATAATTTGTCTCATTAATTTATTCAAAGGGATGGAGACAAAAACTTAAAGTTGCTCCAATGTTCATGTTGATATTTTATCTATTCTTAATATATAGAATGTTCTCTCTCTCTCTCTCTCTCTCTCTCTCTCTCTCTCTCTCTCTCTCTCTCTCTCTCTCTCTCTCTCTCTCTGTGTGTGTGTGTGTGTGTCTCTCTCTCTCTCTCTCTCTCTCTCTCTCTCTCTATCTATCTATCTAATTTATCTTTCTATAAGTGATCTTACATTATCCAACCCTCCCTCCCTCCCATCGATCTATCTCATTTATATATCTATGAGTGATCTTACATTATCCAGCCAGAAGAGATCAATCAAATATATACAATATTTGAAATTAACTATTTTTTAAAAACAAAGTCAGAACATCACCCTAGAAAATAAAATATAACACCAACCCATATAAGCAACAAAAACACACATCATCATTAGCCATAGTCTTTAATTTAATCTAAAACCATATCAGAACACCCCTGGAAACAGTTTATCTGGCCTGGTTTCAGAAATTGTATTAATGTCAGTGATGATGGTTATGATTTAACATGAATTCAGATTGTGACAATTGAAGGATATGATTAATTCAAATAGTTTGAGTTCTTTTAGCAACTTTACTACTCAATTATTCACATGGAATGAAGAAAGATAAGCTACAACACATAAAACATTACTTCAAAGTATGTGATTTTATACTGCATGTAAACTGTACAAAAATAGACACCAACATAAGGAACCTTAAAGTTTTTTTATCATCAGATGTTCTTTGGTGTTCATGTCAGGTCTCAGGATAATAATGTAGCATTTAGGGATAAAGATGCAGCCCAGTAAACCCAGGCCGGAGGCCAGGATGGAGAAGATCTGCACGGCTACCATGTATTTCCCCTTGGTGCTCAGATATGTGGGAACAAAGGAGATCCAAACACTACAAAAAACCAACATGCTGAAGGTGATCAGTTTGGCTTCATTGAAGGCCCCTGGCAGATTTCGAGCCAGAAATGCCACCAAGAAACAGATGGCAGCCAAAAGACCCATGTAGCCAAGAGCAGAGTAGAACATGGTGACAGAGCCTTCATTGCACTGCAGCAGGATATGTTCTGGTTGAGAATGAAAGTCAGAATCTGGGAATGGGGGAAAGATTCCCAGCCATATCATACAGATGCCTACTTGAATACCAGAGCAGGATAAAACAATAGAGTTGGCCAGACTCTTCCCCAGCCATTTCCTCATGCTGCTGCCTGGCTTTGTGGCCAGAAAGGCCACCACCACCATTACAGTCTTGGCCAGCAAGGAAGACACAGCAACTGAGAAAACAATACTGAAAATGGTTTGTCGAAGGAGACAGGTCATTTTCACAGGGCGACCGATGAATAGAAGGGAGGCCAAGAAAGAAAGCAGGAGTGAAACCAGGAGGATGTAGGTGAGTTCACAGTTGTTGGCTTTGACTATGGGAGTGTCTCTGTATTTAATGAAGATTCCCAGAATAAAGGTAGTGGTTAGGGACAAAGCAATTGCAAAGAAAGCCAGGATGAGTCCCAACAATTCTTCATAGGATAAGAAGCTTATATTTTTGGGGACACACTGATCTCGCTTCTTATTGGAATACTGGTCATCTGGACACTTTTCACAATGGACTGCATCTGAGAAAAAATGGTTAGCATGTATCTGTTTCTGCAGCTATAGGAGCATGAAAACCACATCAGAAATCCATTACTTCATTTTGAAGGAACAATATAATATTTCTGCCCAGGGATATCCATATGACACAACATTAGTTAAAACAATCAACAGTCTTTTTAAAGGCTGAAGATGAATGTGATTATCAGCTCTCAAAACTTGTTCTCTTTCCCAAAACCAAGCAAGAAAGAAAGTAACAACTCAGTAGAAAGCAGCAACCTTTCATTATTTATTTTAATGCTCACGTTTCATACAAAATTTGGTGATAGTGCCCAATCTTTCAAAAGTTTGTGGATGCCTTCAAGAAATGTCATGTTTTTCTTGCTTCTTGATCAAATATCCCCCAAAAATCAATAGAGAATAATGATTGTATCCTGATTTTTGTTGTTTTTGGAGCCACCCACTGTACCTTCTTGCCCAGAGAATGTTCCTTCCCCACACAGAGAACAGTCGTAGCAGCAAACTGGGGCTCCCTCTCTCACAAGCTTGGCATAACCTGGGGAGCAACTTTCTGTACATCTTGAATAAGGCACCCTCTAAGCATAAACAGAAAGATTAGTCAGGGCAATATAGGAATTAGAAGGATTTACTGAAATCAACTGGCTTCCAGAAGCTCAGGAGCACATTGAGCAAAATGAGTCAAGGAGTAGTGGCATGAACTTTAATTACTCTGCTTGGAAGGGGCAAATGATAGATAGATAGACTCTTTCTCTATCAGTCTCCATTGTAGATCCCAAAACAGACTCATTGCCTTATTCTTCTTTCCAAAGGAAAGTAGTTCCTTTACAAAAGGTGTTTCTTCTTAGGGCGTGTATGAGAATGCTATAACTTTTATATTTTTTCTCCATCTTTGCTTTCTCAGGTAGCCTCCAACATTTAGCTTTCTCTAGAGTCCCTATCTTTCTCTCCTACAACTGATCATTGTATCATCATACGTAAATTACTTTTTTAGCTGCCCTCATTTCCCTCACCGCATACTTAATATCTTTCACTTATGCAATTCAGTGGTCTAAACCCTTCATATTCTGGATATTCTCCCAAAGGTGCTTTTTCAAAAGACAACTGATCTTTGTTTTCCCTTGAAGATGTTTCGCTTCTCATTCGAGAAGCTTCATCAGTTCTGACTGAATGGTGGAGTATGGAAGGATTTATATTCCTTGCAGTCATCTGGTTGTTTGCAGTCTTTCTGAAAGTTGCTGAGGCCACTTGGAAGTTTATCTGTGCCCTCAGGGTCAACTGAATAGTGTAAATGGGTGTGGAGCCTTTTTTCAACTGCTTAATCTATATCCTGTTTACAACACAGTCTTTTCAGCAGTTCCAAATCCTTCCATCCTCCACCACCATTCAGTCAGAACTGAAGAAGCTTCTTGGATGAGAAGCAAAACATCTTCAAGGGAAGACAAAGTGCAGGTGCCTTTTGAAAAAGCACCTTTGGCACAACCATGACCTGGTTGACTGAGAATCTCCATAGACATTCTGGATTTTTTCTTACTGAAAAAGGGCGTTGTTCTTACCTGAACGCCTCTTCTCGTAGGGCAGAGCTAGCCTCCAAGATTGGGATGATACAATCCATCAGCCAATCAGGACTGAGTCTGGCTTATAAAAACTGTCCTCCTGATGTGCACCCCCTCTTGAGACGAAGGACGAAGTCAGACCCAATGTGTTAACCCCAACCAAACTTTATTGAACATATAATCCTAATCAAACACCCCACCCCCTTCAGAACAACAAGGGCAGGACTTGGAGGCTAGCTCCGCCCTACGAGAAGAGGCGTTCAGGTAAGAACAACACCCTTTCTCCATAGTGGGTGGAGCTAGCCTCCAAGATTGGGACATGCCAAAGCAGTAATCCCATAGGGAGGGAATTAAGGTAACCCCTCAAGTTCAGACATTGGCAGCATAGAATGCAATACCCGACGCCCAAAGGCCGTGTCTCTGACCGCAAAGGCGTCCATCTTGTAATGCCGCACGAACGGCATAGGTGATGCCCAGGTCGCTGCCCGGCACACCTCTTCAATCGAGGCGTTGGTCGTCCACACTGCCGTAGTAGCAGCGCTACGCGTGGAATGCGCTGTAAGCCCGTCCGGCCGCGACAACCCTTGCTGTTCATACGCATAAGCAATAACCTCGCGTAGCCAGCGACCGATCATCGCGGAGGAGGCCTTCCTACCCATTGACACAGGATGAAAGCCCACAAACAGCGCCTCAGACCTACGAAACGCGGCCGTACGGGTGATGTACACCTCGACGGCTCGTCGGACATCCAAGGACTTAGCCGGTGTATCCCCGGACTGGGAATCTGAAAAGGCAGGCAGGACCAGCTCCTGCGCCCTATGGAAATACGTGTTGATTTTTGGGGAGAACCCTGGATCCAGTCGAAGCACGACCCGATCCGGGTAAAGAACACACAGATCCGGACGCACCGAGAGTGCCGCTAACTCAGATATACGTCGAGCCGACGTTATTGCGATCAGAAACGCCACCTTTAATGTGAGTAGCTGTAACGGCACCGTAGGCAACGGTTCGTACGGAGCTGCGGTAAGGGACTGCAGGACTGTCTGCAGGTCCCAAGTCGGGTAACGGTGAACTACAGGCGGCAAAATGTTGGATGCCACCCTAAGAAAACGCCGGACCAAAGGATGCGCGGAGAGTTGCTCAACCCCGGTACAGGAGAGCACCATCGAGAGCGCTGCCATTTGACGCCGTAAGGTGTTAGGCGCCAATCCTTTGTCAAGACCGGCTTGCAAGAACTGTAAGATGTTGATGATGGAAAGGTCGAGGGGGCAAATTGCGGCCGATGAACACCATCCACAGAAGGTCTTCCAAGTGGACGCGTAGATGCGCGTGGTAGAGGCTCTGCGGGAGGACAACAGTGTTTTAATTATGTTCTCTGGGACCCCTCGGTGTTGCAGAGTGTGCCGCTCAAGTGCCAGGCGGTCAGTTGGAATCACGACGGATCCGGATGTCGCCCTGATCCCTGGGAGAGCGACCACTCTGTCGGCGGGATTCGCCAGAGCGGATTGATGGACAATGATCTGAGGTCCGCAAACCAGGGCTGTCTCGGCCAGTGGGGCGCCAACAGGAGCACCTCTGCCTCCTCCTCCAACAGCTTGCGAATGACATGGGGAATCAAAGGAAGCGGCGGGAAGGCATAAAGCAGACCTCTCGGCCACGGGCAGCGTAGCACATCCACACCCTCTGCCCCGTACGATTGGTAGCGGGTGAAGTAATGCGGGAGCTTCACATTCCACACGGTGGCGAAGAGATCGACGATCGGGTGGCCGAAACGCTCCGTGAGCTCCAGAAACAGATCCCAATGGAGACTCCACTCCGCCGGATCCACCTCGTGGCGGCTGAGCCAATCCGCCGTGTCGTTTGACACCCCCGAGATATGTTCCGCTCGAATGGACATGAGATGCCTCTCCGCCCAGAGGCCCAAGGCCTCGGCCTCTGCCATCAAACGACGAGAGACCGTGCCCCCCTGTCGGTTGACATGTGCCTTCGCCGTGATGTTGTCGGTCAGTATAAGTACATTCTGACCTGCCATGATATGATGGAAGTGTTGAAGGGCCAGGAAGATCGCCTTCAATTTGAGGTGATTGATGGTTAGGGACGCTTCTGCCTGCGACCACGTGCCCTGAGCCACCCGTGAGAGCACGTGCGCCCCCCAGCCCTGGAGACTGGCGTCGGTGGTCATCGTCACACGCGATGGTTCCAGGAAGGGGCCGCCCTTGGAGATCGTCAGGGAGCGCCACCAGTGGAGGGATTGGCGAACTGATTCTAGTAGACTGACCTTGATCAGAGAGTTGCTCTGGTATTTGCGCTGAAAAGGCAACATAAACCATTGTAGTTCCCTGGAGTGCAGTTGTGCCCAGGGTGTGATGTGTATGGCGGACACCATCTTCCCCAGGAGGGAAGACAGCAGGTTCAGTGGAACCCGATGGAGATCCAGGACCTGTTGAACCAACCCCGTCAAGCCCTCCTGGCGCTCCTGGGAAAGATACACCCTGCACTCCCGGGAGTCGATGACCGCCCCCAAATGTGTGATTCTGGTCGAGGGACGCAACTGGCTTTTCTCAAAGTTAACCGAGAAGCCATGGTCCCTGAGAGCCTCCAGGGTCACCTGGATGTCCCCCTCTGCACGTGCTGTCGAGGACGACTGGAGGAGGATGTCGTCCAAGTAGCACTGGAGTCTAACTGGCCAAGCCCGTAGGTGGGCCGCCAGAGCCGCCAGGACCTTTGTGAAGACCCGGGGAGTGGACAAGAGTCCGAAAGGAAGGGCGGTGTACTGGTAATGGTCGTTCTGGTAGTAAAACCGAAGATACTGTTGATGAATGGGATGGATAGGGATATGGAGGTAGGCCTCAGTGAGGTCTATAGAAGTCATGAGATCCCCCTCCCGTATCTCCCCAAGAATGGACTGCAACGTGTGCATTTTGAACTTCTTGTATTTCAGATGTTTATTGAGACGCTTAAGGTTTAGGACAGCTCTCCACCCTCCTGAGGACTTTTCCACGAGGAACAAAATGGAATAGAAGCCCTGACCCCGCTGGTCCTCCGACACCCGCTTGATGGCATCAATGTCTAGAAGGTGCTGGATGGCGGTCAGCATGAGCGACAGCTGCCGGGGATTAGAGGACTGGGGGCACCTCAGAAAGAATCCCGGGGGGTGGAGAGGAAATCCAGGGTGAGACCAGATGTTACGGTCTCGCGAACCCAAGCATCGGTGGTAGTGTCCTCCCATCACCTGGTGAAGAAGCGCAGGTGACCCCCAATGGGAGGACCAGGTTCATCTATTTGTAGCAGCGGTAGGGGCGACCACCTGCCCCCCGAAAAGGCTGCTTGGTGTTATCCTTGCGCCTGTCTTGACCCGTATTCTGCCTCCCGCCATACTGACTGCTCCCCTGGTTATAAGAGGGAGCCCGATAGGGACGCCAGGGGAAGGAAGGAGCAGTGGTGGCCGTAGAGGTGGAAGCCTTGGTCTGCCCTTTGCGCGTGCAGTTGGGCAGGATCTTCCTCTTATCTTTGGATTCTACCAAATACTGCTCCAACGCGTCCCCGAAGAGCGACTGACCCTTGATAGGAGCGATGGCGAGGCGCCACTTGTGACGGGTGTCTGCCGGCCAGCTGCGCAACCAGTGCATGCGGCGAGCCACAATCGTAGACCCCATAGCTCTGGCCGCAAAACGAGTTGCCTGTAGAGTGGCGTCCGATGTAAACTGAGCGGCCGCCATCAGTTTGTTAATATCCTGCCTAGCACGAACATCCGCCGGCGACAAGTGGTCTTGAAGCAGGTTGAGCCAACGGATGGATGTGCGGCAGAAAAACGAGGCCGTTGATGAGGCCTTGAGTGCCCAGGCTGCTGCTTGATGTGCCCGTTGCAGGGCCTGTTCCGTACGTCTATCCTCCGGCTGGAGGAGCTCCTCGGAATCGCCGGGCATCTGTGCCGTGGTGTACAATGCCTTGATGGGTGGATCAATCGGCGGGACAGGCAGATGTTGCGTCAAGGCTTGTGCCACATTGAAGTACCTCTTATCGAGGGTGGACGGCAGGGCTCCGGCCTGGGGAGCCTGCCACTGTTTGAGGACCGATTCCACAAACAGCTTTGGAGCAGGTATCACCTCTGCTTGTGAAGTCGTCTCCTCAAAGAGAGGATCCACTTCTTCATCCTCAGGTTGTTTTGGGTCCTTGACCTTGGCCGCCGCCTTGGCCTTGTGAAGCAAGGACTTAAACAACCCAGGATTGAAGAGCCCTGTGGTGACCGGGGCCTCAGGAGCCGCGTCCTCATCCGAGGACAGGTCCAGTTCGGGCACCTGGTCGTCCTTGTCCCTGACAGAGGCGGGGGAACCCAACGGTGAAATGTCGTCTGCCGCTGTGACCAATAGCAATAGCAATAGCAATAGCACTTAGACTTATATACCGCTTCATAGTGCTTTACAGCCCTCTCTAAGCAGTTTACAGAGTTCAGCATATTGCGCCCAACAATCTGGGTCCTCATTTTACCCACCTCGGAAGGATGGAAGGCTGAGTCAACCTTGAGCCTAGTGAGATTTGAACAGCTGAACTGCTGAACTAGCAGTCAGCCTGCAGTTGCAGCATTTAACCACTGCACCACTTCAGCTCAACCAACCAGGTTGGAGGGGTCTGCAGACTGCTCCCTGGTGTGGATGTGGGGGGCTTGGCCCTCTTCAGCCCAGCTGCAATGCCCCTCTCAATGGCTGCTTCAATCATGGCCTGGACTTCAGGGCTGTTAAATTGTGCCGCTGCTGACAGGGGCTGCCTTGCCGGGGTGGAATCACGCTGCGGCCCGGGGTCCTCCCAGATGTCCCCCTCTCCCAGACACAGATTCGGGTTGTCTAGGGAGAGCGCCCCGGACGATTGCCTGGAGCGGGCTGGTGGGGGCGCCTCCGCCTCTTTGGGCGGACAGGACACTGGGGCCATAGGGGGGGGAGGAGGTTGTGTGGGACCAGGTTTGGCTGGAGCCGCTGGATGCTGGCGATCCTCAGACCCCTTGGAGCGAGATGAACCCCTGGACCGCTCTGTTAAAAAGTGAAGAGGTGAGCGGTCCCTGTGGCTTGGAGAGGATCTGCTGGAGGACTTGCTCCACCCCTCTCTTTCCGAGCCGTCCTTATTGGAGTTGGAGCGGCTCTTACTTGCTTTGGCCTGCTTATCTGCCATTGGGACTGGTCACTGGGCAGTGGGGCGCAAGGCCAAGAAAAACGGGGCCAAAGACTTTTTATCACTCACCCAGCTGGCGATCGGGAAGGCACGGCGTCGCTCAGGGAGCTCCTCTCGACTGCGGCTGCGCATGGCAAGTAATTGCTGAAGGGGCTTCCCCCTGGCGATGACGTCGGGTAGGCGTTGCTCCCGATAGCAGTCGGGCGGGACTTGTCGGCGCGCCTGCGCACTTCAGATGGCTTCCAGGCGGTGATGAAGCAGCAAGGCGCTCCGTCGGCTGGCCGTTGGTGCCAAGATGGCCGCTGGCGCCAAATTCATGTCCCTCACCAACAGGCCGTGTCAGGGGTAGCCGCAACCGCGCCCAGGAAAGCGATTAGTCTTAACGGCTCGCGCGATCCCTCCGGTCACTCTCAGCCAACTCGTGGATCAGGCTATACGGCGAAATTGCTCCGGCCGCCCAAGCGCAAAGCTTCTGCGGTATGCCGACACAGGAGGAGCATAACGGCAAGTGACACAGGCCACCCTGGGTGCCAGCCACGAAGCGCTAGGCTTTTGTGGCTTTTCCCTTGGAGCGATGGGCACGCCAGGCCGCAGGGGATCGCTGGATGGCCGGCCACACAAGGTGGCTAATTTGGCCACGGTAGGCCTTAGCCTACCTCAATTCCTTCCCCCCTTGCAGTGATGACAATCTGCTGGTGTCAGACGGGGGGAAATCACACTTACGTGGAATTACAGTTGTAATCCATACTCAATAACAATTAGAGTAGAAACCTCAAGGTTGGGAACACAATCCTGTTAGCCAAGGACTGAGTCGAAAGAGGGGGTGCACATCAGGAGGACAGTTTTTATAAGTCTGACTCAGTCCTGATTGGCTGATGGATTGTATCATGCCAATCTTGGAGGCTAGCTCCGCCCACTATGGAGAACAGGATAATTTAGAAATTATGGCAACATATTCCAGTTTAATAATGTAGATTGCAAATGTCGCAATACAATGCAGCAGGTTCCAGTGTGTGATAGATTATTGTAAAACCTCTAAAGTAAAATGATATCTAACAAATTAATGAGGCTTTAAGTTCTCTTATTTGGAAATGATCTCAATTGGCCTCAATAAGAATTATTTCTGAGCAGAAAAAATTCCAGATATGGAGACAAATAGAAGAGCAAAATCCAAGCAGCCTCAACTACTTTGTTAAATAAAGATGGCCATTGGATGGCACTTTGATTGACAGAAATCTTGACTTCCGAGGAGGCTTCTCTTTCTACACTCCCAATTTTCACCCCCGCATCTGATTTGTTCAGAATTAACGTCCACTGCATGATATCAAAGTCACCAACAGGAACTCCATTTTCATCAAAAGAAGTCCCATCTCTGGAAATATTGTGATGTTGGAAGTTTCTCAGGAACTTATGAAGCTGCATAAAAACGTAGAAAAACATTACAATTTGAACCTTTATTCAATGTTTTTCTTGCAATTATTCTGGATTGGAGGTACTCTGAATAATTCAACCTCTTCAAATCACCACTATAGTCTGAAGGATATTGATTTAGCCAGGGGTGGGCTGTCAGAGTTCTCTAAGGGCTCCCATGGTTTTCACCTAATTAAAAGTAAAAGTTTTTCTCCCCTTTCCAAATAGTCACATGGTCCAATCAAGGTGTCATCCGGTTGCCTGGTGACTTCACTAATCCTCCCTCTGGCCATCGGTGGGAATGTCCTTGGTTCCCAGGAGAAAATATTTTGTTTTGGCTACAAAACCCCAGCTATCTCTATTCCCCCCTCCCTATCCCTCAGCTCCAGTGAGGCAACACTGAAGCATCAAAATGGCCTCAGTCAGGTCAGCTTCAGAGTTGACACTCACTCTCAAATATCCCAAACTGGGCAACTGCTCTTAGGAATATCTCAACCCTTTCTACATCTAATTTAATATTGAGGAATTGGAAAGAGAGAATCAATGGAATCTCAAAGGAGAAGCCTTACCTGCCATGGCTGTACAATCTGGGGTGGTTGATGGTCTCCAACTTGCATTCTCCTCTTACTCAATTGGGAGGAAGAGGCAGCACTGAGGACCCAGGCCACAATTTGAATTATTTGGGAAATACGGGAGGAATCCTGAGACAGGATTCTTGCAATCACATCTTGAGGTGGGAATTCCCAGTTCTCCTTTTCTCTGCATTTTTTCCAAACTTTCTTAGATAAAACAGGACTTGAATAAGAACATTGGAATGCTTCCTTTCCATACAATAGGACCATAGATGCATAAGAATTAAAGTCATAATTCTGAGTCCTTCTCTTTGTCTGAATAAGGAAGGAAAACAAAGCATATTTATTTTGGAGATCAATCCAGACGTTAAAAATACCTACACTTAAAACTGTCAAAGTTGTTGCAATCCACACCCTTCCCACAATGGATTTATTAGTCATATCATTTTTTTGTATTATTGCTGCTAAGATTCCTGAGGCCTGAGAATCCAGTTGGCATACTATAATTTTTATTTGACTCTTGATAAGAGAAAGGAACATTTCCATTTTTTCTTGCATGAGAGTTTCTCCAGCACTTGTCTTCATATTTGCTTCTGGGACGGTTCCTGAGAGGACAATGCAAATCCCATTTTTTAGGGTGAGAACTTCCAAGCGTCTTTTGAATTTTTCTCCTTTTTCATTGCCCTGAGAAAGGAGGCCGATCCACGTCCATTGGAACTGCAGGAGCAGCTTGACAATTGCTGAGTAAGGAGGCTCTTGGTTTGGGGTCATCCGATATGAAAAAGGGAAACGATGATTCTGCTCAGCCATCTGGTTGATGACACTATAGTTGATCTAAGATAAAAGAGAAGGTATTGGTCGTTTGTGCCAGTTTTAATGATAAAAGTCAGATTGGTAAATCTAAGGGCCTTTCCCCACTGCTGAGAGACGTTTCAAACGATAACTGCATGAATTTTGCTAGTTCCCTTGATGTTCTGTCCTGTTGTCTTGTATGCTCCCTTTGAAACCAGGGAGCTGTGAATTGTCTTTTTTTTTTGCAAAAAGTTTTTTATTTTTTTCTCCACAACTCCATTTGTTTATCAATACATACATACCTTAAAATATATCAATAATATACATAGTTATACATTTTGATTCAACCATTCAAAAGTCAATATCTTATTTTGCACCAACCACTGTTCATCAGTCTGTTCTTCTTCTTTCCGTTACACTCCCCTCCCTCTATCTCCATCTCCTCCTTCTACCTTCTTGCTCCTTCAGTCCCCCTCTACCTCTCTCCACACCTTCTCCTCTCCCTTCACCTCCTACCTCCTCTTTCTCCCTCTTTACCTTTCCCTGAGTGCTCTTCATCCTAACTCATCTCATATTTAACAGACTGATAGTATATTCCACTAGCGGTGCCTCTTCTAAGATTTTTATTCTTATATCATTTCTATATATATATAGCTCTTTAATCTAGGTGTATGTTGCTAAACTAATGCTGCCTCAAATCTAATTTTGTCTTCGGGGTCCACCACCAATTAATTTCCAATATTAACTCCAAATTAACTGCTATAGCTTAACTTCTCAAGATAGTTATTATCTCTCCTGCCTCTTAATTTTAAGCCATATTGCTTCCTCCCCTTCCTTAATCTCTTTACTCATCATTCGTTTTTCTTTTTCCCCTATTTTTATCATTTCTAAATGCCCCATAAAAATCAACATTTTAATTAAATAATTTATATTAAAATCTTGTAATCATATTAATTATTCATTTCAACTTCTTATATTAATCATCAGAATTCTCTCTGTATTACATGAAATTCGTAAATTAAACAAATCTTATCCTGTACAAAAAATAATTATTATTCAAATTATATGTATTTCCAACAATTGACCTATTTTCATTCTTTCTTATGTTTCATCTTTCCCTCTGTCAGTACAAATATTTAATTCCATCAATTTTAAATTTAATTTAATACAACCAACCTTATACCAATCTACAATAAAATTATAACTTCACAGGAAAAAGCCTATTTATTAAATGATTATATTAAATATTAATCAAATGTTATTCACTATTAATAATAATTATCACAATCCAATATAATATTTATTTATTTATTAAAATTAAAAAAATAATATGCCGTATTTTTTGGAGTATAAGATGCACCAAAGTATAAGACGCACAATAGTTTTGGGGGAGGAAAACAAGGAAAAAAGGCCTCTGCATCCCAGCAATTTGCCAAACAGCAAACAGCACAGATGATATACACTGTTTGCTGTGTATTTCTGTGCATGTGTGCCTGACCCATAGAAATAGCAAAGAATTGGAGAAATGTACATTATGGCAGCATATTAATCCCAAAAAGTTTTCTTAAATGTAATCACACTAACTCCTCCCAATTATTTAAATAGATCTACTCCAAACATGACCAAGTCAGGGTTTAATTCAGCTGCCTGATTTTAATACTAATACTTAATACTAAATCAGGACATTTCAGATTATACTTTAAAATTGATGTGGCTTTCTGGAAGTATTCTCTGCTATTTAAAAGAAGATACAATAGCACTGGGCCTCTTCAGATCAAGCATTTATTTTAAAAAGCTTCTTCATTTTGTTAAGTTGTCTAGAACAGGGGTCTCCAACCTTGGCAACTTTAAGACTTGTGGACTTCAACTCCCAGAATTCCTCAGCCAGCAAAGCTGGGTGAGGAACTCTAGGAATTGAAGTCCATAAGTCTTAAAGTTGTCAAGGTTGGAGACCCCTGGTCTAGAACAATAATAAAACAATCTTTAAAAATAAGTTTAATAATTTGAACATTCTATAGGCATTTATAGTTATTGACTTACCTTCTTGCAGCAAAAAACAGCCAGTTTCAGCACAGTCTGGTTAGCACAAGAAAATAAGATTCTATCTTTGCCTCTCCCTCCAGCAATTTGATTCCGTGCAGCTTTAGTTTCACTTTCATTTTAGCACGTGGGCTTGCCGACAATTTCAATAAATCAGCTGAGTGTTGAGGCAGATAATCAGTGGCTAATGAGGCTCTGCTGCTGTTTGCTGCAAAAAGGTAAATTGCTGGCAGGCAAAGATCAAGGAGTGGGGGTGGCTGGGTGGGGCTACATTCGGTGTATGAGACGCACCCAAGTTTTCACCCTCTTTTGGGGGGTAAAAAGGTGCATCTTATACTCCAAAAAATACGGTAATAATACTGAAATAGAAAAAAATCTATTCCTCACGATCATCAATCATCCATTTTCTTTTGATTTCCACCCCCTTTTCTTAACTTCTTTTTTTCTTCCTTTTACATTTGTACCCCCAACTTCTTTTCCTCCAAACTCCTTTTCTTCCCTTTAAGTATATTATTTGTATAGGTCTACTTTCAGTTCTTCTTAATCTCTTCTCCTTATTTCCCCCTTCTTTTTTAAGTTGTTTCATCCAATACCAATATTCTCCCCCTACTCTCCTTTTGTCACTGTAAATCCCAGTGTAATCATCATAAATTCCAACATAGTCATCAGTCTGTCCATTTTCAATGTCCTTTTTCCTTTTGTCGCTGTAGGTCTCGGTGTATTCATCAATCTGATTTCTCTCTTCTAATTTCTTCTCCCCTCTATTATCTTCTTGTTCTTCATTTTTTCCATTTTCATTTCTTACCATCATATTTTCAAAGTCTTTATTGTCATTTAATTCTTTTCACTTTTCTTTTCCATCTCCAAATCCCAAAAAGGATCTTTTTAAATCTTCACCCAAGACTTTCAAGAGTGCCACCAGCTCTTCACAATCACTTGCCTCCATAGCATCAAAAACACAATTCACAAATCTTTACAATCTGTCCAGCTGTTAACAAATATCTGTTTCCACAGCCTTTTTTAAATTATCTTCTTTTAAATGAAATGTTGTCAATTCCAACACTTAAGTTTCCATATTTCTCATTCAAATGCCAAATCCTTCTGATATTTTAATATTAAAGTCCATTCCAAGTTCATTTCAATCTAAACAGATCCAAACAATGTCTTTTAATACAATAACAAATTGCTCACTGTTTTAAGTTTTTCCATACTCCAAGATAGTTCTTTCTGTATCAAGGTCAGCAGCTGTCAAAATATCCATGAAAACATTCCACAGTTGTAGTAATTCTTCCAGCCAGCAGATGGCGTTCTCCATTTCCAAACCCCCGAATCTGCTTTTCCTGTTCAGCAATATTCCTCTATATTTAAAATCAACAACTTTTACAAAAGATTCTCTTCCAAATTTATTTTCTGAGTCACTTAAATCTCCACCAGGTCTGTTGTAACACAGTTTAAAATTCTCAAAATTGGGCTTTAGTTTCAGTTCCTTTTAGCTTAGTTTCTCTATGATCTTCTACTTGCTAGATAGCCACTTTCTCAATTTCCAGTCCTTTTGTTCCCATTTTAATCTTTAAAAAGGTTCTTTTAAAGCATTCTATCGGCGAAATCACTCACCAGCTTCCATTTTCTTTCTCTCTCTCCAGCACATAATCTTGAATCTTCTTTCCCAGTTGACCTCCAATCTCCAACTCAATCAAACCATTTGTGGCCACCACTGCTTAAACGACTG
Organism: Diadophis punctatus similis; assembly: GCA_023053685.1. NCBI lineage: Eukaryota > Metazoa > Chordata > Lepidosauria > Squamata > Dipsadidae > Diadophis > Diadophis punctatus. Next base: position 2,859,192 of record JALIGW010000067.1, read on the forward strand.
AGTCGTTTTCCTTCACCACTGGCCGAGAGGTCTGCGTCGGCTCCCTGGGAAGTTTGCCACCCCACCAGCTTACCGACAGGGGCCTCTCTTCTTTACCACCCTTCCAGGGTGGTTCTGACCTGGTTCTGACTGAGCCAGGTCTCCAAGCGGCTTGGATATCGGGGATTCCTGCGGAGCGCGGGGAACTCCATGCCGCCATGGCGTTTGGCCTTACCCCACTGCTGAGAGATGTTATAAATGATAACTGCATGAATTTTGCTAGTTCCTTTGAAACCAGGGAGCTCTGAATTATCTGTGGGTGATGTTCATGGGTGGTCCTCATAGAGCACACCCTTCTGGTCACATTATAACTCTGTGGGTCACCCATCCACTCAGTCAATTAGTCAATTAGAATAGAGCTGGAAAGTCTTCAAGTCCAACCACCTGCTCAAGCAGGAGACCCTAGTCCATGGGTATCAAACTCAAGGTCTGGGGTGCTTAGATCTGGCCCATGGGGCCGCCCTAGAAATAGCAAAGGACCAGCCCGCGGTGCCTCTGCCAGCGAAAATGAAGCTAGAGAGGGCTGCACATGGCCTGATAGCGGAGAAATAAATCCTCCTGAGGTCGATGGATCGTGGCTTCTTTGAAAACATACTTCTTAGAAAATAAAACGCGAGATTCAAATACTAATAAACAAAATATTTATTTCAGTAGAAAAATAATAAAGAATTCTTATTAGGACTACATTGTATCGGCTAAGAAAATAAATCAGTTCTACCTTTGGTAGAAATGGCGATGAGAAAAGAAAGGAGGAAACCACTGGAATGCAGACATGCGTAGTAGAATATATCATACGTCTCCTTGACCATAGATACAAGAAAACAGTAGAAAAACATAGAGATGCACAAACTGACAATATTCACATCGTGACATGGCCCTCCTGAGATCCGTTTTGGCTGGCAGAGGTTTGCAGGAGGCTGTACAAGCCAAAAATGGAACTCAGGAGCCCATTTTCCCTGGCAGAGCATTGGAGCCACCACAGGTGCCCCTGACACAAGTGATGTCATGCTGGCCACACCCACCTTGGCCACAACTTCCCCCAAGGTCAAACACAACTCTGATGCTGCCCTCAATGAAATCGAGAGACACCCTGCCTTAGTCAAACCCCCTGCTTAAGCAGGAGACCCAATACCATTTCAGACAAGTGACTGTCCATTCTCTTCTTTAAAAACCCCCAGTGATGAAGCATCCACAACTTCTGAAGGCAAGCTGTTCCAATGGTTAATTGTCCTCAAAGCCTTAATTCCAGGTTGCTTCCTTCCTTTATTAGTTTCCATACATTGTTTCTTGTCCTGCCATCTGGTGCTTTGGAAAATAAATTGACCTCCTCTTTGTGGCAGCCTCTCAAATACTGGAATACTGCTATGCACTCATGGAATATCTTTTTAAACTGACAAACATATTAATTTCTCATAGATTATTACTCCTTATTTGATTGTTTCATATGTTGGGCTTGAAATATTTTTTGTTATATCCTCCCCAGCAATTGTTTAATATTGGTATATTATTTCATTGTCTTCATTCATATAATTGATTTCAAATATTTCTATATACCGTATTTTTCGGAGTATAAGACACACCTTTTTACCCCCCAAAAGAGGGTGAAAATTTGGGTGCGTCTTATACATCGAATGTAGCTCTACCCACCCACCAGCTTCCACCCTTCGGAGGTTTTTCGGCTTCCGTGGTAGCCGCCGCTGCTGCCCCCACTGTCCCCGTTTCCGCTGCCCCGCCGCTGCTGTTTCCGCTGCCCCCACTGTCCCACCGCTGCCGTTTCCGCTGCCCCCGCTGTCCCGCCGCCGCCGTTTCTGCTGCTGCCGTTTCTGCTGCCCCCACAGCCCCCACTGTCGCTGTTTCCGCTGCCCCCGCTGCCACCATTTCCGATGCCCCCACTGTCGCTGCTGCCGTCGTTTCCGCTGCCCCTGCTGTCACTGCTGCCGCCGTTTCCGCTGCCCCCACAGCCCCCGCTGTTGCCGTTTCCACTGCCCCCGCTGTCCACGTTGTTGCCGCCCCCACCGCTGTCCACGCTGCCCCAGCCGGCGTCCCCGCCGCTACCCAAAGCGAGCCGCCACCTGCGCTACTGCCCAAACCCCCCCCACCGCCTCAAGCACCTGAGGAGCCGCTGCTGCCGTCCAAAGAAAGCCGACAGGTTAGAACTTTTTCTAAGGGTTTTTTTAAGGGTTTTTTTTAAAGGTTGCCAAGTGGAGGAGGAATTCTGGGAGTTGAAGTCCACAAGTTTGAAGACCCTTGCACCCCCTTGGCATGTTTAAGACTTGTGGACTTCAACTCCAATTCCTGAGCTAGCATGACTGGAGGAGGAATTCTGGGAGTTGAAGTCCACAAGGCTTAAACTTGCCAAGGGGGTGCAAGGGTCTTCAAACTTGTGGACTTCAACTCCCAGAATTCCTCCTCCAGTCATGCTAGCTCAGGAATTGGAGTTGAGGTCCACAAGTCTTAAAGCTGTCAAGTTTGAAGACCCCTGGGTTAGGGGTTAGGGATGCAAGGGTCTTCAAACTTGGCAAGACTTTTTACAACCATGTACACTTTTTACAAACTTCAAACTTGACAGCTTTAAGACTTGTGGACTTCAACCCCCATTCCTGAGGTGGCATGACTGGAGGAGGAATTCTGGGAGTTGAAGTCCACAAGGCTTAAAGCTGTCAAGTTTGAAGTTTGTAAAAAGTGTACATGGTTGTAAAAAGTATTCTGCTACACTGGTATTTTATTAAATAATATATTACTACACCAGTTCAGAATACTTTTTTCCTTGTTTTCCTCCTATAAAATCTAGGTGCGTCCTATATTCCGGTGCGTCCTATACTCCGAAAAATACGGTAAACTCTTTGTTGTTGTTGTTGTTGTTGTTGTTGTTGTTGTTGTTGTTGTTGTTGTTGTTGTTGTTAGTTGCGAAGTCATGTCTGACCCATCGCGACCACATGGACAACGTTCCTCCAGGCCTTCCTGTCTTCTGTCATTCTCTGGAGTCCATTTAAGCTCACGCCGACTGCTTCAGTGACTCCATCCAGCCACCTCGTTCTCTGTCGTCCCTTCTTCTTTTGCCCTCAATCTTTCCCAGCATTAGGCTCTTCTCCAGTGAGTCCTTCCTTCTCATTAGGTGGCCAAAGTATTTGAGTTTCATCTTCCTGATCTGGCCTTCTAAAGAGCAGTCAGGGTTGATGTCCTTTAGGACTGACCGATTTGATCACCTTGCAGTACAAGGGACTCACAGAAGTCTTCTCCAGCACCATAGTTCAAAGGCCTCAATTCTTTGGCACTCAGCCTTCCTTATGGTCCAACTTTCACAGCCATACATTGCAACTGGGAAAAACATAGCCTTTACTACATGCACATTTGTTGGCAGGGTGATGCCTGTGCTTTTTAGTATGCTGTCTAGATTTGCCATAGCTTTCCTCCCCAGGAGCAAGCGTCTTTTAATTTCTTGGCTGCAGTCACCATTTGTTAAGAGCCGAGGTGGCACAGCGGTTAGAGAGCAGTACTGCAGGCTACTTTAGCTGACTGTGATCATTTGATTTCAGCTGTTCAAATCTCACCGGCTCAGGGTTGACTCAGCCTTCCATCCTTCTGAGGTAGGTAAAATGAGGACCCAGATTGTTGGGGGCAATGTAAATATATACATTGCTTAATGGTGTAAACCGCTTAGAAAATGCTTGCACTATGAGGCGGTATATAAATATCACTAATAAATAAATAAATAAACATCTGCGGTGATCTTGGAGCCCAGGAAAATAAAATCTGTTACTACCTCCATTTCTTCTGCATATATTTGCCAGGAATTGAGAGGGCCAGATGCCATGATCTTAGGTTTCTTAATGATGAGTTTCAAGCCAACTTTTGCACTCTCCTCATTCACCCGCATCAAGAGGCTCTTTAGTTCCTCTTCGCTTTTTGCCATTAGAGTGGTGTCATCTGCATATCTGAGGTTGTTGATATTTCTCCTGGCAATCTTAATTCCAACTTGTGATTCATCTAGCCCCGCCTTTCTCTTGATGTGTTCTGCATATAAGTTAAATAGGCAGGGCGACAGTATACAGCCTTGCCGAACTCCTTTCTCAATATTGAACCAAACAGTGGTTCCGTGTCCAGTTCTCACTGTTGCTTCTTTACCCGCATATAGGTTTCTCAAGAGACAAATAACATGGTCTGGTATTCCCATCTCTTTAAGAACTTGCCACAATTTGTTGTGATCTGCACAATCAAAGGCTTTAGCATAGTCAATGAAGCAGAAGTAGATGTTTTTCTGGAACTCCCTAGCTTTCTCCATGATCCAGAGTATGTTGGCAATTTCATCTCTAGTTCCTCTGCCTCTCTGAAATCCTGCTAGCTCTCGGTCCACATACTGCTGGAGCCTAGCTTGTAGGATTTTGAGCATAACTGCTAGCATGTGAAATGAGTGCAATGGTGCAATGGAGTTTGAACATTCTTTGGCATTGCCCTTCCTTGGAATTGGAATGTAAACTGACCTTTTCCAATCATGTGACCACTGTTGAGTTTTCCAAATTTGCTGGCAAATTGAATGTAGCACTTTTACTGCATCGTCTTTTAAGAGTTTGAATAGCTCAGCTTGAATACTGTCACTTCCACCAGCTTTGTTGACTTCCTAAGGCCATTTGACTTCATATTCCTGGATGTCTGGCTCGAGGTCAGTGACCACCCCATCGTGGCTATCAGGGACGTTAAGCCCATTCTTGTATAGTTCTTCCGTGTAATTTTGCCATCTCTTCTTAATCTCTTCTGCCTCTGTTAGGTCCCTGCCATTTTGGTCCTTTATCATGCCCATCTTTGCATGAAACATTCCCTTCATATCTCCAATTTTCTTGAACAAATCTCTGGTCCTCCCTATTCTATTGTTTTATTCTATTTCTTTGCACTGTTCATTTAAGAAGGCATTCTTATCTCTTCTAGCTATTATTCTGCATTCAATTGGGTGTATCTTTCTCTTTCTCCCTTGCCTTTTGCTTCCATTCTTTCCTCAGCTATTTTTAAAGGTTCTGCCACCCAACAAGACAGACATAGACTTCAGAGCATAATTAGAACTGCAGAAAAAACAATTGCTAGCAACCTGCCTTCCATTGAGGACCTGTAAACTGCACGAGTCAAAAAAGGGCTTTGAAAATATTTACAGACCCCTCACATCCTGTACACAAACTGTTTCAACTCCTACCCTCAAAACGACACTATAGAGCACTGCACATCAGAACAACTAGACAAAAGAATAGTTTTTCCCCGAACGCCATCACTCTGCTAAACAAATAATTCCCTCAACAGTCAAACTATTTACTCAGTCTGCACTACTATTAACCTTTTCATCATTCCCATCACCCATATCCTCCCACTAATGTCTGTATGACTGTAACTTTTTGCTTGTATCCTTACGATTTAACTTGACTGGTTCCTAATATGATTTGATTGTTTATTGGTACCCGACTATCATTAAGTGTTGTACCTTATGATTCTTGACAGATGTATCTTTTCTTTTATGTACACTGAGAGCATAAGCACCAAGACAAATTCCTTGTCTGTCCAAACGCACTTGGCCAATAAAAAATTCTATTCTATTCCATTCTGGCAAAGATACTGGAGTAGGTTGCCATTTCATTCTCCAGTGGATCACGTTTTGTCAGATCTCTCTGCTATGACCTGTCCGTCTTGGGTGGCCCTGCATGGCATAGCTCATAGCTTCATTAGGCTAGGCAAGCCCCATCGCCACAACAAGGCAGTGATCCATGAAGGGGATATATGTATATACACACACATGTACAATGCATATACATATACATATGCATATGCGTGTGTGTGTGTTTGTGTTTGTGTGTATACAGTGGTGGGCTGCAACAGGTTCTGTGAGGACGCGCTTTATGTGCGTGCGCAGCATTCAACATACACCAATTTCTACAGCGTAGAAGCTCTACAGCTTACCTTCTAGGGCAGCCCCGGTAAGTAAAACAGCTGAGGCGCAGAAATCCACTGTGCCACGCGAATCAGCTGAGCTGAAAAACGCAGAAATATAGGACAGGATAGGGTGGGGGCAGGTGAGTGGGGCCATCTGATCACCGGAACTACTGGTTCGGCAGAACCGGTCCAAGCTGGCAGAAGCCCACCACTTTATGTATACACACATACTTTGTGAATTAAAAATTATTTCAACTCTTCTAATATTTACTCTCTGACTTTCAATTTATTTAGAGAAATATATACAAGTGCTGCCTTCTAGGCAAATCTGAACAATTTACAACACGGAATTAATTTCATTTGGCTTTATACCTGTGGAATTTTATACATGCTCAAGATATTGGAAATATGATCAAAGAGTTCAGAATTCATCTCTTCAAGAATCGCCAGCAGGTTCTTTTCTCTTCCACATCTGTAGTTTGGGACGTTTTCCTGCCCTATAGACAGCACATCCAGCATGGCCTCATATGTCATTCTTGCACTGAAAAAGTTCTCATAGATGTTGTAGCCCAGGGTGATGTTGGGCAAGAGCCTTGGATTCCGGTTGACTTCATGAACAGCCAACAAGAAAGGCAGAATGTGGTAGAAGTTATTCTCACTGCAACATAACAAATTTCATCATCTTTTTTTGCTCTATATCAACGATTTTTGTGATCAACTTAAAAGCAATTGTGTTCTTTTTGCCAATGATGAAAAATTATTCAATTCTACACATAATTCTGTTGTTTTGCAAAGTGATATTGACTATGTGTCTGAATGGTCATCTATTTGGCAACTTCAAATTTTGATTAATAAATGCTCTGTCTTACATATTGGTAAAGGTAATCAGAATGTCAAGTATAAGCTAGGTGGCATTGATCTAGCAGATGACCCTCACCTTGTTAAGGACCTAGGTGTACTTATCTCTGACGATTTATGCTCCAAAGCTCACTGTAACAGCATTGCTAAAAAAGCATTAAGAGTTGTAAACATAATTTTGCGAAGCTTTTTTTCTGGAAACCTTGTATTGCTAATTAGAGCTTATAAAACTTATGCTAGACCAATTTTAGAGTATTGTTCAACTGTCTGGAATCCCCACCATATATCTGACATCAGTAGAATCGAGGGGGTTCAGAAGTACTTCACGAGAAAAGCCTTGCACTCTTCTGGACACAATAGAATTCCTTATGCTGGTAGACTCCAAATTCTCGGTTTGGATAACTTACAACTGTGTCGCTTGCGGACAGACCTAAGTATTGCATAGAAAATTATACGTAGTAATGTTTTACCTGTAAATAACTTTTTCTGTTTTATTTGCAATAATATACACGTGAACAACCTCTTTAAACTCCATGTAAATCATTCTAAACTTGACTGTAAAAAAGTATGATTTCTATCATAGAGTTGTCAAATTCTGGAATGCTCTACCTGATTCAGTTGTCTCAGCTACACATTTTCACAGTTTCAGTCACAAATTGACTTCTGTGGACCTTACTTCATACTTAAGGGGTCAGTAGAGGGAGCGTGCATAAGTGCACTAACATGCCTATCGTCCCTGTCATTGTATTTTTATTCTCTTATTCTTGTTCTCATTTTTGTTTGACAAATTCCAATAAATAAATAAATCTTTAGTTTGGGTTTCATGAAAGCATGTCATATTTACTGTAGCTTTATATCTATATAGTGCAATGCCAAAAAGATAATCAGATACTTATTATTGAATTAAATTATTCAATTTATTTGGACTTTGCAGGTGACAGACATTTTTGAAATTTCTATGAGAGGAACAGTCCCATTGACACCACGAGGAGCTTCTTGGCAAAAGAAATATCGGAGAGAGATAGCAAGCTTGTTATGTCAGGATCAAAGGAATCCTGTCAAAATCCGATCATCCGATGACACGGAGTGAGGTATCAGCAGTATGTTGATGATACCCAGTTGTACATCTCCATCCCGTCTCAATTCAGGGAAGCAGTGAATGTGATGTGTTGTTGCCTGGACGATGTTAGGGTCTGGATGGGAATCAACAGGCTCAAGCTCAACCCTGACAAGACTGAGTGGCTTTGGATATTGCCGCCTAGGGATTTTGTCGACTGCCCCCCCTTGGTTCTTGGGGGAAGTGAAATTAACTCCCTCGGAACAGGTTCACAAATTCGGTGTCCTTCTAGATCCACAGCTAAAATTGGATCAACATCTGTCAGCTGAGGCTAGGAGGACCTTTGCACAGGTTCACCTGGTGCACCAATTGCGACCGTACTTGGAGAGAGAGGCCTTACTCATGGTCACTCATGCCCTCATCACCTCACACCTGGACTACTGTAATGCGCTCTACATGGGGCTACCCTCAAAGAGTATCCGGAGACTGCAGTTGGTGCAAAATGCAGCTGCGCGAGCTGTAGTGGGTGTCCCAAGGTACACCCATGTAACACCCATTCTCCGCCAGCTGTATTGGTTGCCTATTAGTCTCCAGATGCAATTTAAGGTGTTGGTTTTGACCTTTAAAGCCCTACATGGCTCAGGGCCAGGTTACCTTCAGGACCGCATCCTACCGCATACCTCCCTACCACCGGTTAGGTCCCACTGAGTTGGTCTCCTCTGGGTCCCATCAGCCAAGCAATGTCGGCTGGCGGGCCCGCGGGGGACAGCCTTCTCTGTGGGAGCTCTGGCTCTCTGGAACCAACTCCTCCCAGAGATCCGGACTGTTCCCACCCTGCTGGCCTTCCGAAAAGCCATTAAAACATGGCTCTTCCAGCAGGCGGGGTGATATTGAGATCAATCCCCCATGTTGGTTGACTCAACCTTCCATCCTTCCGAGGTGGGTAAAATGAGGACCCAGATTGTTGGGGGCAATATGCTGAACTCTGTAAACCACTTAGAGAGGGCTGTAAAGCACTATGAAGCGGTATATAAGTCTAAGTGCTATTGCTATTGCTATGTATGAATGTTGGCGTGTTTTTTAACTTTTGTAATTTTTAATCATTATCATTGTTTTATATTGTTCTTATATTATGCTGTACGCCACCCTGAGTCCTACGGGAGTTTGGCGGCCTATAAGAACCATTAATAAAATAATAAAATAAATAAAATTAAATCACCAGAACTGATTCTGCCTATCATTTTCTCCACATTATGACTTCAGCGGGGGGGGGGGAGTGAGGAAAAAAATTCTTATAGTTCAATACCCAGGTAAGGAAAATGGTTACAATAGTGGACTTCCGGCTGGTTCTGTGGTCACTGAAAGACGCTCCTCTCTCGGGGCGCCGGTCCTTTGATCCGTAAAGCCGCCGGAAAGCTGAAAAACAGCTGACTGGTGGCTGGAAACCCTCTTCCCGGGCAAAGGGAAGGGTGAAGAGTCAGCGGATACAGGTAGAGCCCCACAAGTGCCCTAGGAGGATTCCTGGGGCGCGAAGGGTGAGGGCTCCCTGGGAAGCTGCTGAGCTCCGGACTTGGGACATCTCCACTTTTTTTTAGCGGAGCAAGATGATCGCGTCCAGCACTGCTTTAAAAGATTGATTTTAAATGACAGCAAATCTGCAGCAGGAAAAGACAAGAGACAAACTGGGCAAGTAACCACCACTTAACTCTTATTGCCTCTTACTGTAAAAAGTTACAAAGTAGCAAGTTTTAAAATGGCGACGAAAGCTTGAATGGGTGTGGAAAAGTGAAAGTGAGAAGAGAGAAAGTTTCATTTTACTGACAGGCTTGCATAGGAGAGCCTGTTTGAGCTGATTTTGAACCGATATTGTGATTTGGAGGCTCTTCTTTTTGGCAAGAAGACTAATATAAGTTGGAATATTATTAAGATTTAACTAAATCTAAATGGCTTCTAAATCTGTGAAGACAGTTCCTGCTAAAGGGGCTGGAAGCGCTTAGAGCTCACCCACTCTCCCTTCTAAACTGCAATCTCTTGCAGCACAACCACAGCCTCTAACTCTGGCGATGATACAAGACAGTCTTAAAGCCATGCAAGTTGAAATGACTAAAAATTTTAATAAGAAAATTGATGAAGCTAATGAAAAAATTAATGATATGATTAATGACAAAATACAAGATGTTTCTGAGAAAATTGAGAAAAAAATAGAAATTGGCAACAGTGAAATCAGAACAGATATTTTGGTAGCACTTAAAGGTTTGGCAAATAATGTGGAATATTTGGAACAACAAATTGACCAAATTAGAGAAATTACCGCAGACCTGAGAAGGGAAATACAAGATGTTCAGGAGAAAAGAGAAAGAGATGCAGATGAAATTACATTAATTCATTACAGGAATATGGAATTTGCGATCAGAGTGCAGGGGGTGAAGGAGGAGAAACAAGAAAATCTGAGAGATTTGATGGTAGAGGCCCTTGCCCAAGCTATGGGCATGAGGAAAGAAGAGCTGGTGTGGCAAATTAATAAGATATATCGAGTGAATTCTCGTGTGGCCAGAATGAGAAATCTTCCAAGAGATATTGTAATTTATTTTAACAATAGAACATTGTGAAATGACATTCTACAAGCAACTTATCAAAATAAGCTACAGGTGGGAGGACAGGAAATGATGACAATGAAAGAAATCCCTCCAAAAATGTTGAGAGCTAGAAAGGAATTTTTCTTCCTAGTGGAAGAACTTAAAAGACAACATTTCCCATTTAGGTGGGAAGTTCCAGCCGGAATATCATTGATTTATGAAGGAGAAAGACACCGATTGAATACGGTGCAGAAACCAAAAGATTTTTTTACATATATCTTAAAGGCTGGGACACCAAGATCTCCAGAAGGGAGGAGAAAGGAAGAGAGAGCAAGACAAAGAGAGGAACTACAGCAAGAAGGAGCTACAGCTGGTCAAAGTGAACTAGCTATAATTCTGGCTGACCAAACTGTGGATTTATTTGGAGAGGAACGGATAAGAGAACAAAGAGAACAAAGACAGACCAGAGCTACAACTAAGCATATACAAGAAATGTCGCAGCAACAATTTCAACTGTTAGCTAAAGAAGGTACCAAGCAAGCAGTGGAAGGAACAAGGCCAAAAGAAATAAAGAAGCTAGATGTCCAGGCAATGTTCCAGTCGCTTGAGAAGCCCCCAGATGGGAAGTAGATTTTTAACGTGGAATGTCAATGGATTAAACTCACCACAGAAAAGAAAGAAAATTTTTCACTATCTAAAACAATTTAATAATGATGAGACTTGCCTACAAGAAACGCATATCAGAACACAAGATCAAAAATACCTAATAAATTCAAGATTAGGAACACAATTTGTTTCAGCAGCACATGATAAAAAAATGGAATTGTTATATATTTAAAGAGACATTTGATTGCTAAGTTTATTGAAGCAGATGATCAAGGAAGATATCTTGCGGTTGAACTTTTAATTAAGGGAGAGAGACTTTTGGTAATTGGTGTATATGCCCCAAATCAACAACAGGAAAAAATTTTATGAGCTTCTACATACAAAATTGGTACAATGGGACTACAGTACCTGCATCCTTCTTGGTGATTGGAATGGTGTACCAGATGTTGTAAAAGACAAGAAGGGCCCTAAGCAGAATACTTCTTCAAGAGTAAAATTGCCTAAACCATTTTTTGAGATGATGGAGGATTGGGAGTTGAGAGATATTTGGCGGGAAAGAAATACAGAAGAAAAGGATTTTACTTTTTTTTTCAATAGACATCAATCCTTTTCAAGGATTGATTTTATTTTGATTACTAATAATCTTTTTTCTAGGGTAAAGAAGACGAAGATTTGTTCAAGAGTTCTGACAGATCATAGTCCGGTGTGGATGGATTTAGAAGATCGTAATGGACCTAGAAGGTCATGGAGGTTAAATGAGAATTTATTTAGATATGAGGAAAATATGAAGGAGTGTAAAAAATTAATGAAAGAATTTTTTGTTAATAATATGCAAAAGGGCACGTCTTTGGAAATGGTTTGGGATGCAAGTAAAGCCTATATGAGAGGTATTTTGATATATTTGAATAATAAATATAGAAGGAAAAAGGGGGAGAAAAGGAAAGAACTAGAAGAGGAGATCAAGAGACAGGAAATGGCTTTAATTTCTGATCCAAGAGATAAAAAAGAGATGATTAATTTACTAAAGGGTCAGTTTAATATGTTAATGGCAGATCAAGTAGCAACAAATCTACAATATGCTAAATTTAATACTTTTAGCAATGCTAATAAACCAGGAAGATGGTTGGCTTATATTTTAAGAAAGAAGCAAAAATCAAGAACTATTGAAAAAATAAGATATAAGGGTAAAGAAGTATATGAACATGAATTTATTAAAAAATCTTTTTTAGAATTTTATTCAGACTTATATAGTGGGGATAAAGTTAAAGAAGAAGATATAGATAAATACCTGCAGAAACAGAATATTTATACAATTTCTAAAGAACAGAGGGATACGCTAAATCAATTGATAACTTTAGAAAAGATTTCAATGGCAATTAAACAGTTAAAAGTGGGTAAAGCCCCTGGGACAGATGGTTTAACTGCTGTTTATTATAAAAAATTACAGGAAGAAATGGTGGAACCACTTAAAGAATTATTCAATAATATTCAAAAGGGAGGTAATGTTCCCCCAACATGGAAGACATCTTTTATCTCTCTGATCCCAAAAGAGGGTTTAGATTGTATAGATCCTAAAAATTATAGACCGATTTCACTTTTAAATATAGATTACAAAATTTTTACTAAAATCTTAGCAAATAGATTAATGATAGTTATGCAACAAATGATACATCATGATCAAACAGGGTTTTTAACTGGCAGACAAATGAAAACTAATGTTAGACAAATTGTTAATTTATTAGAGTATTTGAGAAGTAATAACCAGGTCCCCGCAGCATTAGTATTTCTGGACGCTGAGAAGGCCTTTGATAGATTGAATTGGCGGTTTTTACTAAAGTTAATAGAAAAGTTACAATTGGGAGATCATTTTGTACAATCCATTGGGGCAATATATCAAAAACAAACGGCGCAAATAATAATCAACAGTGGATTAACAGACACTTTTAATATAGAAAAAGGAACAAGACAAGGATGTCCTCTATCTCCTTTGTTATTTATTTTGAGTTTGGAAATAGTACTTAATAAAATAAGAGAACTTGACACAATAAAAGGAATAAAAATTAGACAGGAAGAATATAAGCTTTGAGCGTTTGCGGACGACCTGGTTGTTACTTTAACTCAACCATTACAATCTATTAGGATTCTGATGGATATAATTAATTCATATGGACAAGTGTCTGGTTTTAAAATAAATATAGCTAAAACAAAAATAATAGTTAAAATGTGACAAAAAACCAAAAAGAAGAAATAGAAAAGGCAACAGGTTTTGAGATAGTTCAAAAGATCAAATATTTAGGGGTTTATATTATGTCCACAAATACAAAACTATATCAACATAATTATGAACCACTTTGGTTAAAAATACAGAAGGATATGGAAAGCTGGGAGAAATTACAACTGTCCTTGTTGGGTAGGATAGCTGCTGTCAAAATGAATGTTTTACCAAGGTTTTTATTCCTCTTTCAAATGATACCAATACTTAAAAAAGATGAAGTTTTAAAAGAATGGCAGAAGGGTATAAATAAATTTATTTGGGCAGGGAAGAAGCCAAGGGTAAATCAGAAGATTATGCAAGACACACGTGAAAGAGGTGGTTTAAAAATGCCTAATTTAAAATTGTATTATGAAGCAGCGGCTCTCTCAGCAATTACGGATTGGATTAATTTAACGGAAGAGAGTGTATTAAATATTGAGGGATATGGTTTGGTTTTTGGGTGGCATGCTTACTTAGTATATGACAAAAAAGTAGATAAAGCCTTTAAGAGTCATATATTGAGAAATGCTTTATTGTGTGTCTGGAAAAAACACCAATCTAAACTAAATGATAAGTTACCCTTATGGACAGTACCCAGACACGCGATAGAAAATATAAATGTGGAACAAAAATTTGATAAAATTACATATAAAGAACTTCTTTTGGAAGAGGGAACTTTATATCAATTAAAACTGTTTGAGAAATTAAGAGAAGAAGGTATAATCAGAACATGGTTTCAATATATACAATTACAGGCTAGAATTCCCAAACTTTTTCAGTCCACCGCCCCCTTGGTGCTACAAATTCATCCTCACCGCCCCCCACCCCACAACCTCAGGTGGGCGTGGCTTAGTGGTCAGGTGACCGGGTGGGCATGGCCAACTTGTAAAATGTGGTGAAACTCACTTAACAACGCTCTTGCTTAGCAACCAAAATGTTATGCTCAATTGTGGTCATAATTCTTTCTTTCTTTCTTTCTTTCTTTCTCTCTCTTTCTTTCTTCCTTTCTTTTTCTCTCTTTCTTTCTTTCCTCCCTTCCCCTTCTTTCTTTCTTTTTCTTTCTTTCTGTCTTCCTTCCCTCCTACCATCTTTCTTTCTTCCTTCCTTCCTTCCTTCCATCTCTTTCTTTCTTTTCTTCTTTCTTTCTTTCTTCTTTCTTTCTGTCTTCCTTCCTTCCTCCCTCCCTCCCTCTTTCTTTCCTTTTTCTTTCCTTCTTCCCTCCCTTCCCTTCCCTCTTTTCTTTTTGACTGTCTTCCTTCCTTCCTACCATCTTTTTCTTTCTTTCTGTCTACATTCCTACCTACCATCTTTCTTTCTTTCTTTCTTTCTTTTTCTTTCTTTCTTTCCTTTTTCTTTGCTACATCCCTCCCTTCCCTCCCTCCTTTCTTTTTCTGTCTGTCTTCCTTCCTTCCTACCATCTTTTTTCTTTCTTTCTTTCTGTCTTCCTTCCTTCCTACCATCTTTCTTTCCTTTTTCTTTCCTTCTTCCCTCCCTTCCCTCCTTTCTTTTTCTGTCTGTCTTCCTTCCTTCCTACCATCTTTTTCTTTCTTTCTTTCTTTCTGTCTTCCTTCCTACCTACCATCTTTCTTTCTTTCTTTCTTTCTTTCTTTCTTTCTTTCTTTCTTTCTTTCTTTCTTTCTCTTCCTTCCTTCCTTCCTTCCTTCCTTTTTCTTTCCTTATTTTCTCTCTCTCTCTCTCTCTCTCTCTCTCTCTCTCTCTCTCTCTCTCTCTCTCTCTCTCTCTCTCTGTGTGTGTGTGTGTGTGTATCACACACACCATGGGACTACATTGCCTCCTCTGGGCTCTGCCTATGGCAATTTAAAATGTGCTTCTGTCTGCGAGGAAGAGGGGTGTGTTTGAAAAGAGGGGCTGGAGGTGGGTGGGAAATCTATCCCACATTGAGCCACTGGGTGTGTGTAGTGTGTGTGTGCGTGCGTGCGTGGCCGAAAACATCCAGGTTTGGGAAACTGGGAGGTTTTGAAACCGGTTCCCCCAAACATGGTTTGTATTTGGTTGCAAAAACAAACAAACAAACACACAAACCATTTTGGTTCCTTGCCAAGGCTGGCTCAACTGGATGACCAAACAGAGCTTGGAAAGGAAAGAAAACTGCAGAAGTGATCAATGGAGGGGGTGGGTGGGACAGATGCACATGGGGGAGGGTCTTCTCCCCCTCCCCCCACACTGGCACATTCAAGGGGCTTCCTGGAAATACACCCCCTCCCCCGTGGGAAGCGCTGGCACCCTCCGAATTGCCTTCCTTGGCACAGAGGCCGGGTGGAGGGGGGATTCCTGTACCCAGCAGGCACAGCTAGAAAGCCCCCTCCTCACTTGGTGGTGTGTCGTGCCTGCCTAAATTGCTATCCATCCTAGGGCAGGGGAAGATGGCATCGCAGGGACAAACGAGAGCAGTGTGTTAGGTGGGCAGAGGAGGTGAGGCCGAAAGCCACATCATGAGATGGGCATGCGGAGAGGTTGCCAGAGGGGCAGGAGTCTGGGCACCTGGGATCTTCAGTGGGATGGAGAAGAGGATGGTATTGGGTATTTGGGGTGGGGTGGGGAGTTATGATTTTTAGAAGATGAGACACACATGCACGCACAATGGCCAAGGGGAGGATTTAACTTGGGGTTGTTTGGGAGTGAAAAATAGAGGGAGGGAGAGAAGAAAGGAAGGAAGGAAAAGAAAGGAAAGAGAAAGAGAAAGAAAAGGAAGGAATGAGAGGGAAGGAAATGGAAGGAGGAAGGGAGGGAGGGAGGGAGGGAGGAAAGGAGGGAGGAAGGAAAGAAAGAAAGTAGGAAGGAAAGAGAGGGAGGGAAATTAAAGGTGAAAAGGAGAGGAAAAGGAAGGGAAGGAGGAAGGAAGGGAAGGGAAGGAGGAAGGAAAAGGGGGGAAGGAAAGGGAAGGAAGGAAAGTAGGAAGGAAAAGGAGGGGGAAGGAAAGGGAAGGAGGGAAGGAAGGGAAAGAGACAGAAGGAAGGAAAGGAAGGGAAGGAACAGAGGAAGGAAAAAGAGGGAAGGAAGGGAAGGGAAGGGAAGTAGGAAGGAAAAAGGGAAGGAAAGGGAGGAAGGAAGGAAGGAAAGGAAAGGAAAGGAAAGGAAAGGAAAGGAAAGGAAAGGAAAGGAAAGGAAAGGAAAGGAAAGGAAAGGAAAGGAAAGGAAAGGAAAGGAAAGGGAGGCAGGCGAAGGCGGCAGAAACTCTGGCAGGCAACTGTTCCCGATCTCCCCTGCCATCGCTGCTCTCTTTCTGGACCGACTTTCCGGCCGCGGTGCCTCTTGGCCGAAGGAGTGGAAAAGAGGCAGCTGCGATTTCCCCACAAGATCTCCCTCCTCCTCCTCCTCCTCCTCCTCCTCCTCCTCCTCCTCCCACCCACCCAACCCGCCCCCCCAACCCAGCCCCTGCCCGCACCCCCCTCCAATCCCGTGTCTTACAGGTTTAACTGCTCCATGTTTCTGTCGGCTAGTCTCTAGGGAAAAAAGCTTGCAAAATACAGAAACTCTTCTCGCTGCGAGTTGTTAATTGCTCACCCTCGCGAGAAGAGTTTCTGTATTTTGCAAGCTTTCCAGGGGTCTCCAACCTTGGCAACTTTAAGACTTGTGGACTTCAACTCCCAGAATTCCTCAGCCAGCTTTGCTGGGAGTTGAAGTCCACAAGTCTTAAAGTTGCCAAGGTTGGAGACCAGTGCAAAGAGACCAGATGACAGATACACGGAGCTGTTAAAAGTCCAGTAAGATGCCCATCTCACGGCCCGCCCAGTCCCCACCAGGAAAAGAGTGGTGGGAAAAGCGGCAGCGGGCGATTGGGTGGACATGGGTGGCGGCACGGGGACGGGACCGGCGAACCACCTACCGCCCCCCTGGACCCTCTCACCGCCCCCCTGTCGCCACCCTTACCTCTCACCGCCCCCTAAGAGTTCCCACCGCCCCCTGGGGGGCGGTACCGCCCCTTTTGGGAACCACTGGGCTAGATGGAGAGACGATCAAAAAATTGGTATTCTGAAAAAAGAGGATAACTTGTTTGTACAAATAATAGATAAGGGCCCAATGCATATAAAGAGATTATATAATATCTTACTGGAATTAGACTCAGAAACAGAATTAGTTAAGGATTGTATGATAAAATGAGCTCAGAATATTGGTGAACCTATAATGATGGATACATGGGAAATGTTAAATTTACACAGGCACAAAACTTGAGAGAAAATATTTATAAAATGCTTTATAGATGGCATTTAGACCCAAAAAAACTAGCTTGTATGTACCCAAATTTAGATTCTAAATGTTGGAGATGTGAATGTGAGGATGCTACATATTTTCATATATGGTGGACTTGTAAAAAGATCAAGGCATTTTGGATAAAAATTTGGTGGATTATACAAAATATTTTAAAGAAAATGATCAAGTTCACACCACAATTTTTCTTGTTGGGCATAATAACGGATTATTCTGCTATAGAGATTAAGTTGGTTTTGAACTGTATATCTGCTGCCAGATTATTGGTGGCACAATATTGGAAAAAAGAAAACATACCTACAATTGAAGAATGGACATTGAAAATGACACATTTGGCTGAAATGGCCAAGATTTCATCATATTTAAAGGACCACTCAAATGAAAGATACATATTGGAATGGAGTAGGTGGACTGAATATATTCAAAAAAAATATCAGATTAAAACAACTTAAATAGTTTATTAAGGTTAGAAATCTATGAAATGTTAGATTATACTTTCAAGCTTTTGGATTAACAAAGAGTTAAGGATGAAAAGGTATTTTTGAACTAATAACTTTTTTTTATTATCTTTTTAATTTTTTATGTTAGTTTTCTTGGATTTATACCTTGTGCTTTTTCTGGGAAGTCCGGGGGGAGGGTGGATGGAAAGGGGGAGTGGGGGGGAGAGGGGAGGGGGGTGAGGGGGTGAGAAAAGGGGGAAAATGTCTGTACTTTGTACTTATAAAACTTTTCAATAAAAAAAAATAATAAGAGACCTCCGCACCTTCTTTTACTCAAAAAGAAAGTGTGAAGGTTTCTTACTATTGTAACTGTTTCAATCTGCTTAGAATAAAGGTTTGCAAAACCAAAGCATTTATTTTATTTAGTTACCTATTTGCAAAGCTAATATATCACTCATATCAATTCACAACAATCCATAAAATGTCATTAAAATCCTACCCTTAACCCCCAGGCACCAGACTTCATATGCTCATAGCTCGCAACCACCATCCTAGCCCAATGCTTGGGAGAAGATCTGTATCTTTCAACGCCTCCAGAATGTTAATAAGGGATGCTACCAAGTGTATATTGTGTACATTATGATTATATTATGTGATTTCTTCCTGTTATGCCACTCTGCAGATGACTAACAGCTGGATTCAAGGGCTGGATTAGCAAGAGATATTTCCTATGTGAAGATGGTTCTCTCTTCAACAAGCCTTCTTTAGACCTAGAGATTTGCTGCAGAATATTCATGGCTTTAGAGTTATTGTCCTATATTCTACAGTTAACTACAGTGTATTTCCAGGAAGGCCCTTGAATGTGCCAGTGTGGGGGGAGGGGGAGAAGACCCTCCCCTCTAAAGCAAATTGGGAGAAGCAATAATGACTTGCCTTTCTCAAGGTGAGGAATAGGAGAAATGAAATAATTCCTAGAAAAGACATTGGAGCAGGTAAAATCAATCATCAGAATCCTTGGACGTGCTGACAATTACCTTTTCAGTTGGTGGGTTGGAGGCTTGGAGAACAAAAATTGGTACAATCGAGCTACGATTCCAGACACTATTCCAGTAATCCAGTAGTCTCCTGGCTTGTAGTAATGGAACCACTCCTTTTCTTCTATGATCACCTTAAATGGACATTTCATCAGCATACTGGCACAGGGAATTTGACACAAAAGCTGAAGCAGAAAAAATTGTATGTGGAGCAGCAGCAACATTTGACATACAGTATACTGCAGGAGATCCTTCCTATAGTTCTTTCTTTGGCACAGAGTTAAATCTCAAAGATCACAGAAGACCACAATGACAGTGAAGAAAGTCCAGTTTGCTCCCAGATTTGGAAGAACTATGTGCAATTTCAGACTGCTTTATCCCAAACTCTGATCCCATCACAGGAGGCTGTTACAAATCAGATTATCACATGCTGTCTATCCCCTTTGTTGTCACATTGACTGGCAACTAATTGTGGTGGTGGAAATCCCATAAACCTTGCTCAAATGAGAATAAATAATCATGATTATTTTAATAATTAGAAGGGGAATTGGGAACGAGCATTGCCATAAAAGTGTGCCGTTGGAGAAAAACGTTTTGTTTGACTCAGGAGAATAATCGTAATTTGAAAGTCAAGAAAGGAACAATTCAGGGAAGTTTGATTGTTTTTTTAGTCTCCAAACTTATTCTTGAGATTCTAAAGCTTAAAATGTGGAAAAACAGTTCAACACTCTTGAACTTGGCAGTGGGCCATTATAATTCCTTCTTATTCTGTCTGATGTGGATGAGGCCATCTTCCTCAGAGAAGATTAGATACTCCAGAATGGTTAACTCCAGTTTACGATATATTGAACAACCTATTGGAGCCCCCTGTTAAATGTCTTGCATCTTTCAAAATGTAGAAGACTATTAGTCTTCATGGTTACAAAGAAGATCTAGTCAAATTTCCCTGGGGCGTTAATCTGATACAATGGCCCATTATTGACTTCTTCACGATAGAAATAGCAATAGCACACTTATATACCAATTCACAGTGCTTTTACAGCCCTCTCTAAGCAGTTTACAGAGTCCGCATATTTTCCCCAACAATCTGGGTCCTCATTTTACTCATCTCGGAAGGATGGAAGGCTGAGTCAACCTTGAGCCAGTGAGAATCAAACTGCCAAATTGCGGGCAGCCAGCAGCCAGCAGAAATAGCCTGCAATACTGCATTCTAACCACTGTGCCTCCTCCTACTGATTGTGATGACATTTGCTGTCTCTTTAATAAGGTATCTAGTAGGGAACCAAGTGATGATGCTATATGAGTAAAATGCCACAATGGCTGAAGGTGAAGGGATAAACAAATTTTTTGGACATGAGCCCAGGGCCATTGCTATATGATGCGCAGGTATGAGTTCTTCTGCTAAGTGTGCACCTGAGACCTCTCTCCATTGCATCCTCCAAAATCATTTGATGGAGTGTAAATTAATAAATAAATTAGTTATATATATTGCCTGGATAATCAGTTGCTTCATGGATGAACATTAATCTGAAACTCTGATTCCACAGTTGTAGTCTCCAAAGTATGGACTCCAAAGATATGGGCCAGCGGTGGCTCCGGACAGAATCCACTGGTAAACTATGTGCACGCTGGGCTATGGACACTTTGATTTGATAAACTATTGGAAGGAGGAAATGTTTCTCATCTTTGCAGTTAACCCAGAAGTGGCTAGGATAGATACGACACTACAATGACAGAAATCAAAATTAGGACAATCTAGAATCCTGATTTAGCATAATGAGTGAAACTGATCAATATGTGAATAAAAATACATTGCAATTGCATTGGGGAGGGCTTTGCTTTCCAATGCTTTCTGAATATCCAAAGAGAGATAGTGTAGAAGGCAGAGGTAATGGCATTGAGAGACCATTACCAAGACAAGGTCAGATAAAAGTAGTACTGATTTATATGACACAGCTTTCCTAATCTATAATACACTGAAGGGCTGACTGACGAAAAGACAAAGAAAAGACACATGCATAAAAATGTAGTTATATATATTTTAGGTAAAGGTATAGGTAGGTAT
The DNA here is from genome assembly GCA_023053685.1 of Diadophis punctatus similis. Classification (NCBI taxonomy): domain Eukaryota; kingdom Metazoa; phylum Chordata; class Lepidosauria; order Squamata; family Dipsadidae; genus Diadophis; species Diadophis punctatus. The sequence goes on from JALIGW010000067.1 coordinate 2,880,261, forward strand.
TATTGGTACTCATCTTTGATTCAAAAATGAAGAACCAGCTTTGTCTGAAGATGCTTCCATGGTCACCTGGCTGGCATAACTATACACCAAAGATGCAAGGAACATGGTTACTTTCCCACTGAACTGGTACCTATTTATCTACTTGCATTTACATTCTTTTGAATTGTTAGGTTGGCAGGGCACACACTCAGAGACAGACACATACGCGCTATATGGATATGGATATGGATATGGATATGGATATGGATATGGATAAAAAAGGAACCAATTTTAATATACCTCATAAGATCACCTTCATTATAACATCAGATGTCTATATGATTCTCCCCCCCCAAAAAAAATCATTCATGGGGAAAAAAAACTTAAAGTTGCTCCAATATTCATGTTGATATTCTCTCTCTCTCTCTCTCTCTCTCTCTCTCTCTCTCTCTCTCTCTCTCTCTCTCTCTCTCTCTCTCTCTCTCTCTCTCTCTCTCTCTCTCTCTCCCTCCCTCTCTCTCTCCCTCCCTCCCTCCCTCCCTCCCTCCCTCTCTCTCTCCGTCCATCCATCCATCCATCCATCCATCCATCCATCCATCCATCCATCCATCCATCCATCCATCCATCTATCTATCCATCTATCTATCTATCTATCTATCTATCTATCTCGTTTATCTATCTATAAGTGATCTTACATTATCCAGCCGGAAGAGTTCAATCAAACATATACAGTATTTCAAATGAACTATATTTTAAAAACAAAGTCAGAACATCATCCCAGAAAATAAAACATAACACCAACCTATATAGTAACCAAAACACACATCATCATTAGCCATAGTCTTTTATTTAATCTAAAACCATATCAGAACACCCCTGGTAACAGTTTATCTGGACTGGTTTCAGAAATTTTATTAATGTCATTGATGATGTTTATGATTTAACATGAATTCAGATTGTGACAATTGAAGGATATGATTAATTCTAATAGTTTGAGTTGTTTTAGAAACTTTACTATTCAATTATTATAATTCAAAACCCACACAAATGAAGAAAGAAAAGCTGCAACACATAAAACATTACTTCTTTTTTTAAAAAAAAATAATCTTTATTCGGTTTTTAAGCTTTAAAAAGAACATATATAATAACACACAACATCAAAGAAAAAAGAAAAAAGAAAACATTAAGAAAAGGGGGAAAAGGGAAAAAAAAGTACAAACACTAATACACAAAAGAAAAAAAAACGGCATTTCAATTTAACAGCTATATCTTTATGTAACTAAATCCAGTTTTGCAATCTTACTACATTGGTTGCTTTTAACCTTTATCCCTTTTACTCTTTAGTTCAAACTAATCTAAAACGTATTTATACATATTTAATTATTTTTCATATTTATATCCTCGGATTATGTGCATCAATAATAATCATTTTTATTGTTATAAAGGAGATGGTAAGGAAAGATTTTTCGGATCAAGTCTTCTTCTATGTCCATAGTTTTAAATTTTTATTTGATTGTAACCAGGAATACCATTTTGCCCATATTTCATAGAAATCAGAGTTGTCTTTTTGATGGATGTCCATCGTTAACTTGCTCATTTCTGAGCATTCTAAAATTTTCCTAATTATCATATTTGAGGAGGGAATAATATCAGATTTCCAATTTTGGGCATATAGTAGTCTAGCTGCGGTTGTTATTTGTAAAATTAAATATCTTTCTTCTTTAGTAAATTTATTGGAAGATCCCCAATAAGAACATTTCTGGTTTTAATTCCATTTTCACATTTAGAATCTGTTCCAACCAAGATCTAATCTTTTTCCAAAATACTTGAACCTTGGGGCAAGACCACCACATGTGGTAGTAGCTCCCTGCTTCCTTTTTACACTTCCAACATTTAGGTGATAGCGATGGAAACATCTTTGACAGGCGATCTGGGGAAAGGTGCCAATGGTATACCATTTTATAGATATTCTCTTTATAGGATGCAGCTAGTGTCAATTTATAATTGATTTTCCAAATAACCTTCCATTCATTCAAATTTATTTCATATCCCAAATTTTGAGCCCAAGCGATCATATAGCCTTTAGTTTCGTTCTCTTTTAATTTAGTTTTCAACTGCAGATTATAAAATTTGGAGATCATTTTTTCATCTGGCCCCATAAATATTTTGTCTAATTCATTACTGTTTTGGAAGCCGAATTGGGAGAGATCTTTCTTATATCGGGTTTGAATCTAAAGATAGTGCCACCATTCTAAATCTATGCCCTTTATACTAAGTTCTTGTCTTGACCTAAGATTATTTTGTTCATCTAAAAGCTGTTGATAGATAATAGTTTTATTCTTGTTTATAAAATTTGGATGTATAATGGCTTCAGATGTTGATAGCCATTTAGGAATTTTTTTATAGTAATCATTTTTTATATTAAGCCAGGTTTCTAGTAAGGGACCCCGTATATAATGCCTCTGAAAGTATGCATGTGCCTTATGTTTCCCTCCCCACAGGAATGCATGCCAGCCTACTTGAAGATTAAAACCTTCCAGAGTTAAGATCCTTCTGTTACGTAATAAAACCCATTCTTTGATCCAGCTCAATGCAGCCGCCTTGTAATAACTTTCCCAGTCCGGGAGTCCAAAGCCACCATTAATCCTACGGTCATGTAACGTCTGGAGTTTAATTCTGGCCTTTTTCTTTGACCAAATGAATTTGCGGACGATGTTATTTAATTCCGTGAAAAAGTTCTTTTTAAGTTTTATGGGTGCAATTTGGAATAGAAATAATAGCTTGGGTAAAACGTTCATTTTGATAATGGCAATTTTACCTAATAAAGATAGTTGCAATTTAGCCCAATTCTGCAACTCTTTTTGTATTTTTTGATTCAATTTTGTATAGTTGTCTTCTTTGATGGTGCTACATTTGGCAGTAAGCCATAGCCCTAGATATTTGACTTTTTTAACTATTTTAATTCCCAGTATTGTTTCTAAAGTCCTATTTTGTTTTTCAGTTAAGTTTTTAGTTATTATTTTTGTTTTTTCTTTATTGCTTTTTAATCCTGCCACCTTACCAAACTTTTCTATTTCTTCAATTAATATTGGACCCGATTTTATGGGATCTTCCAGGATATAAGTTATATCGTCTGCAAAGGCCTGCACCTTATAGTCCTCCTTTTTAATTTTTAAACCTTTTATATTGTGATTTTGTCTTACACACCTCAAAAGAATTTCTAAGGCCAGAATAAATAGTAGAGGAGATAGGGGGCACCCTTGGCGAACTCCTTTCTGAATATTTACTTTGTCCGTCAGATCATTATTCACAAGTACTTTGGCTGATTGTTCCTTGTAGATTGCCTTAATCAAATTTAAAAATTTAACACCAAAATTCATCATCTCAAGCTGGGTTATGAAAAACCGCCAATCAAGGTTATCGAAAGCTTTCTGGGCGTCAATAAAGATTAATGCCAGCTGTTTTCCTATATGTATATCGTAATACTCAAGGACATCCAGTATAATTCTTGTATTGTGGCTGATTTGTCTATTTGGCAAAAATCCGTTCTGGTCAGAGTGTATTAGTTTATTTAGTATTGGTTTAAGTCTTTCTGCCATAATAGAGGCTAATATCTTATAATCTGTATTTAATAATGAAATGGGTCTGTAGTTTTGGATTTGTAATTTATCTGCTTCCTCTTTCGGGATTAACGTTATATACGCCTCTTTCCAAGACTCGGGAATTTTAGCTTCTTCCATAGCCCCATTATAAACCTCTAACATTATTTTTTCTAATTGTTGTTGGAATTTTTTATAAAATTCTGAAGGTATACCATCTGGGCCTGGCGTTTTATTGTTTTTTTGTTTGGCAATGGCCTTTCTAATTTCTGCGGTTGTTATGTTTTTATTTAGAACCGTCCTATCCTCTTCAGATAGGACTGGCAATTCTAGTTTCTCCATATATTCCTTAATTTCTTCTTGACTAATATTTTCTTTTTTGTATAGTTCGGTATAAAAATTTCGCACTATATTTTTCTTTTCCTCTGATTTATGATACAACACCCCGTTCTCACCTCTCAATTGGTCAATTTGTCTGTCCATCTTTTCTTTCTTCAATTTATGGGCTAACCATCTCCCCGGTTTATTGGCAAATTCGAAGTAATTTTGTTTTGACATTTTAATTTTCTGCGCCAAATCTTCCTGCGAGATCAGATTTATATTATGTTTGATTGCGTTCATTTTTTCCAAAATTTCGTCATCTTGTGGGGTAATTGCTAGTTTGTTTTCTAGGTCTTTAAGTTTAAGGTTTAATAGGTTTAAGTTATTCCTTTTTTCTTTATTTCGGTTGGCAACATAGGCTATCGTCAATCCCCTAATATATGCTTTGGTTGTATCCCATAAATTTGTTAATGAGGTTTGTTCTTTCGTATTGATTTCAAAAAAGTATTCTAATTCTTTTTCTATTTTTTGTCTATAGTTTTTCTCCTGGACAACTCTTTGATTAAGGGACCATCTTTTTTTCTTTCCCTGGTTTAATCCTTTCCATTTTATTTTTAATGGGTTGTGATCTCCCCAAGCGTTGGGAAGAATATCTATTTCCATTATTTCATCTAACAATTTGGGGGTCATCCATGCCATGTCTATTCGTGACCATGACTTATGAGGATATGAAAAAAAAGTAAACTGTTTGTTTTCAGGATTTAAGTACCGCCAGCCATCGGTCAGTATAAATTCCTTTCTCATTTCCTCAAAAGAATCAGGTAGCTTCCTTCTTTTTTTCCTCCTATTGTTACTTTTACAATCTTTCTTTCGGTCTGCTACCGCGTTAAAATCGCCAATTAAACAAAGATGTTCCCATTGAATTTCCAAAAGTTGTTTATGAATTTTGGAAAAAAAGGTTTTTGCTTTGTGTTTGGGGCATAAATCATTACCAACAATATTTTCTTATATCCCAACTTTATTTCCACGATTAAAAGTCGCCCTTCGTCATCACAATATATTATTTCTGGGTTTAACCATTTCTTTATGTATACAATCACACCTCTCTTTCTTTCTTTAGCCAAAGCCACAAATAGTTTGCCCAAAGAGGGTTTTTCTAAAATATTAAATTGGACATTTTTTACATGAACTTCCTGGAGACAACATATATCTAAATTCAATTTCTCTAATCTCGATAGAATTTTCTCTCTTTTATTTGGAGCATTTAATCCATTTATATTCATAGAAATAAGACTTATTTCTCTTTCTTTTGATCCTTCATTTCGTTGGTTCCCTCTGTCCTTTTTTCCTATACTCTGATTGAGCCCTTGTTCTTGCGCCATCTCTTTCCTGATATACTGTCCTTTTCGCCTCCTTTCTTTGCTGTACCATCTCATTTACAGTTGCATCTTGCTCCTCTCGATCTATTCTTTCTCTCTCCTCTGCAAGTCCCTGCTCTTCTTCTTCCTCAATATATTCTTTGTAAAATTCTCTAGCTTCCTCTACTGAGAGAATCTTAAACTTTTTGTCTCCCATAGATATCAATATTCCCTCAGGAATCAGCCATCTGTATAATATATTTTGTTTTATCAATTGTGTAGTTAAAAAACTGTATCCCTTCCTTTTCTCTCTAATTCTTCTGGGGACTTGTCTCAGTACTATAATTTCTTTCTCTTTAAATATAGGCGTCCTCTCTCTTGCGTTGCATAAAACATTACTTCAAAGTATGTGATTTTATACTGCATGTAAACTGTACAAAAATATACACCAACATAAGGAACCTTAAAGTTTTTTTAGCATCAGATGTTCTTTGGTGTTCATGGCAGGTCTCAGGATAATAATGTAGCATTTGGGGATAAAGATGCAGCCCAGTAAACCCAGGCCAGAGGCCAGGATGGAGAAGATCTGCACGGCTACCATGTATTTCCCCTTGGTGCTCAGATATGTGGGAACAAAGGAGATCCAAACACTACAAAAAACCAACATGCTGAAGGTGATCAGTTTGGCTTCATTGAAGGCCCCTGGCAGATTTCGAGCCAGAAATGCCACCAAGAAACAGATGGCAGCCAAAAAACCCATGTAGCCAAGAGCAGAGTAGAACATGGTGACAGAGCCTTCATTGCACTGCAGCAGGATATGTTCTGGTTGGGAATGAAAGTCAGAATCTGGGAATGGGGGAAAGATTCCCAGCCATATCATACAGATGCCTACTTGAATACCAGAGCAGGACAAAACAATAGAGTTGGCCAGACTCTTCCCCAGCCATTTCCTCATGCTGCTGCCTGGCTTTGTGGCCAGAAAGGCCACTACCACCATTACAGTCTTGGCCAGCAAGGAAGACACAGCAACTGAGAAAACAATACTGAAAATGGTTTGTCGAAGGAGACAGGTCATTTTCACAGGGCGACCGATGAATAGAAGGGAGGTCAAGAAAGAAACCAGGAGTGAAACCAGGAGGATGTAGGTGAGTTCACAGTTGTTGGCTTTGACTATGGGAGTTTCTCTATATTTAATGAAGATTCCCAGAATAAAGGCAGTGGTTAGGGACAAAACTATGGCAAAGAAAGCCAAAATGAATCCCAACAATTCTTCATAGGATAAGAAGTTTATACTTTTGGGGACACACTGATCTCGCTTCTTATTGGAATACTGGTCATCTGGACACTTTTCACAATGGACTGCATCTGAAAAAAAATGGTTAGCATGTATCTGTTTCCTTCATTTTGAAGGAATAATATAATATTTCTGCCCAGGGATATTCATATGACACAATGTTAGTTAAAACAATCAACACTCTTTTTAACGGCTGAAGACGAATGTGATTATCAGCTCTCAAAACTTGTCCTCTTTCCCAAAACCAAGCAAGAAAGTAACAACTCAATAGAAAGCAGCAACCTTTCATTATTTATTTTAATGCTCACGTCATCATACAAAATTTGGTGATAGTGCCCAATCTTTCAAAAGTTTGTGGATGCCTTCAAGAAATGTCATGTTTTTCTTGCTTCTTGATCAAATACCCCCCCATAAATCAATAGAGAATATTGATTGTATCCTGATTTTTTGTTGTTTTTGGAGCCACCCACTGTACCTTCTTGCCCAGAGAATGTTCCTTCCCCACACAGAGAACAGTCGTAGCAGCAAACTGGGGCTCCCTCTCTCACAAGCTTGGCATAACCTGGGGAGCAACTTTCTGTACATCTTGAATAAGGCACCCTCTAAGCATAAATAGAAAGATTAGTCAGGGCAATATAGGAATTAGGAGGATCGACTGAAATCAACTGGCTTCCAGAAGCTCATTGAGCAAAATGAGTCAAGGAGTAGTGGCATGAACATTAATTACTCTGCTTGGAAGGGGCAAATGAAAGGTCATTCTCTTTCTCTATCAGTCTCCATTGTAGATCCCAAAACAGACTCATTGCCTTATTCTTCTTTCCAAAGGAAAGTAGTTCCTTTACAAATGGTGTTTCTTCTTAGGGCATGTATGGGAATGCTATATCTCTATCTTTGCTTTCTCAGGAAACCTCCAACATCTAGATTTCTCTAGAGTCCCCATCTTTCTCTCCTACATCTAATCATTGTATCATAATATGTAAATGACTTTTTTAGCTGCCCTCATTTCCCTCACCACGTTCTTAGTGATATCTTTCACTTATGCAATACAGTGGGCTAAATCCTTCATATTCTGGATTTTCTCCCAAAGGTGCTATTTTAAAAGACAACTGATCTTTGTTTTCCCTTGAAGATGTTTCGCTTCTCATTCCAGAAGCTTCTTCAGTTCTGACTGAATGGAGGAATATGGAAGGATTTATATTCCTTGCAGTCATCTGGTCGTTAGCAATCTTTCTGAAAGTTGTTGAGGCCACTTGGAATTTATCTGTGTCCTCGGGGTCACCTGAATAGTGCAAATGGGTGTGGAAACTTTTTTCAACTGCTGAATCTATATCCTGTTTTCATCAGTTCCAAATCCTTCCATTCTCCACGATTCAGTCAGAACTGAAGAAGCTTCTTGGATAAGAAGCAAAACATCTTCAAGGCAAAACAAATCCATGTGTCTTTTGAAAAAGCACCTTTGGCACAACCATGACCTGGATGACTGAGAATCTCCATAGACATTCTGGATTTTCTCTTACTGAAAACAAGATAATTTAGAAATTATGGCAACATATTCCAGTTTAATAATGCAGATTGCAAATCCCGCAATAAAATGCAGCAGGTTCCAGTGCGTGATAGATTGTGATAGATTATTGCAAAACCTCTAAAGTAAAATAATATCTAATAAATTAATGAGACTTTAAGTTCTCTAATTTGGAAGTTATCTCAATTGGCCTCAATTTCTGAGCAGAAAAATTTCCACATATGGAGAAAAAAGCAAAATCAAAGCAGCCTCAACTACTTTGTTAAATAAAGTTGGCCATTGGATGGAACTTTGATTGATAGAAATCTTGACTTCCGAGGAGGCTTCTCTTTCTACACTCCCAACTTTCACCCCGGCATATGATTTGTTCAAAATTGATGTCCACTGCATGATATCAAAGTCACCAACTGGAACTCCATTTTCCTCAAAAGAAGTCCCATCTCTGGAAATATTGTGATGTTGGAAGTTTCTCAGGAACTTATGAAGCTGCATAAAAACATAGAAAAAACATGACAATTTGAGCCTTCATTCAGTGTTTTTCTTGCTCTTGTTCTGGATTGGAGGTACTCTGAATAATTCAACCTCTTCAAATCACCACTACAGTCTGAAGGATATTGATTTAGCCAGGGGTGGGCTTCAAAATTTTTAGCAAAGGTTTCTCTGCTTGGTTGCTGGGTGGGAATGGCCATGGTGGGCGTGGCCTAATCGGCCTCCTGCACCATGGGGGGGGGCTCTGGAGGCTCTCTGAAGGCCAGAAACGGGCCCATTTCCAGCCTTCCAGATCCTCTGGGAGGCCCGTTTTCCACCCTACCCAAGCCTCCATGCTGACCCTGCACTTACCTGGCATCCAAAATAGGCCGTGTGGAGACTCCTGGGAGGGGCGGGTTGGGGTGGGAGGGGTGGGTTGGAGGGCAGGGTGGGGTGGGAGGAGCAGGTTGGGTGGGGCAAGGCCAATCAGGAGTAGGATTTGTGGGGTTCTCTGAACCACACAGAATCTTCGCTAGAGGATCGCCCAAACACGGACGAACCCGGAGCAGTCCATCTGAGACAAGACCATTTGCAGATATGGGAAAACTTGTAATGGGAGAAGATGGAGAATTTTACCATCAGTCCTGATCAAGATGATCTTAGCGGAGTTTAACTTTGTGCTAGGAAATTGCATAGTGATGATATCTCTTTCAAAGAATAGCTATGGAAGCATATTCATTAGTTCAGGAGATGTGTGGATGAACCTTTTGTTGCCCCCGGAACATGCTTTGATTTATATCTTGTTGCTATGTTAGAAACTTTTAGCCAGCAAAGTCCGATTTTAATCCAGAACAAACAATCCAGCTGAACTCCTTAGCTTGGAGACTAGATCACTTTGTGATCACAATAAAGGGTTGAGGTTGCTGGAATATTCTGATGCTTGTTTAATTTTGAGAATTACGTTGTCACCATAGAGCTATTTCTGTCACAAAAGCATCCCAAACTAGCACAGGTTGTTTAACTTTGGAAGTTTTTTCTCTGTCCTCTCTCTCTAACTCACTGTCAGGGTTCCAAGGAATACACCCATAGCAAACAGGACTCTGAGGCAAGCAGGCTCCTCAAATATCAGTTTTATTGGCCATGTCATAGAGGCATAGGCTGGTGAAAAATGACTCTAAATGTTCCCACAGTTTTCACCTAATTAAAAGTAAAAGTTTTCCTCCCCTTTCCAAATAGTCACAAAGTCCAATCAAGGTGTCATCTGGTTGCCTGGTGACTTCACTCATCCTCCCTCTGGTCATCGATGGGAATGTTCTTTGTTCCCAGGAGAAAATATTTTGAGAGTGAGTGTCCACTCTGAAGCTGATCTGACTGAGGCCATTTTGGCTACAAAACCCCAGCTATCTCTATTCCCCTCTCCCTATCCTTCAGCTCCAGTGAGGCAATACTGAAGCATCAAAATGGCCTCAGTCAGGTCAGCTTCAGAGTGGACACTCACTCTCAAATACCATAAACTGGGCAACTGCTCTTAGGAATATCTCACCCCCCCTCTACATCTAATTTAATATTGAGGAATTGGAAGGGGAGAATCAATGGAACCTCAAAGGAGAAGACTTACCTGCCATGGCTGTACAATCTGGGGTGGTTGATGGTCTCCAACTTGCATTCTCCTCTTACTCAATTGGGAGGAAGAGGCAGCACTGAGGACCCAGGCCACAATTTGAATTATTTGGGAAATACTGGAGGAATCCTGAGATAGGATTCTTGAAATCACATCATGGGGTGGGAATTCCCAGTTCTCCTTTTCTCTGCATTTTTTCCAAACTTTCTTAGATAACACAGGACTTGAATAAGAACATTGGAATGCTTCCTTTCCATACAATACGACCATAGATGCATAAAAATTAAAGTCATAATACTGAGTCCTTCTCTTTGTCTGAATGAGGAAGGAAAACAAAGCATATTTATTTTGAAGATCAACCCAGAGGTCAAAAATACTTACACTTTTAGCTGTCAAAGTTGTTGCAATCCACACCCTTCCCACAATGAATTTATTAGTCATATCAATGTTTTGTATTATTGCTGCTAAGATTACTGAGGCCTGAAAATCCAGTTGGCATACTATAATTTTTATTTGACTCTTGATAAGAGAAAGGAACATTTCCCTTTTTTCTTGCATGAGAGTTTCTCCAACACTTGTCTTCATATTTGCTTCTGGGACGGTTCCTGAGAGGACAATGCAAATCCCATTTTTGGGGGCGAGAATTTCCAAGCGTCTTTTGAATTTTTCTCCTTTTTCATTGTCCTGAGAAAGGAGGCCGATCCACGTCCATTGGAACTGCAGGAGCAGCTTGACAATTGCTGAGTAAGGAGGTTCTTGGTTTGGGGTCATCCGATATGAAAAAGGAAAACGATGATTTTGCTCAGCCATCTGGTTGATGACACTATAGTTGATCTAAGATAAAAGAGAAGGTATTGGTACTTTGTACCAGTTTTAATGATAAAAGTCAGATGGTAAATCTAAGGGCCTTTCCCCACTGCTGAGAGACGTTTCAAACGATAACTGCATGAATTTTGCTAGTTCCCTTGATGTTCTGTCCTGTTGTCTTGTATGCTCCCTTTGAAACCAGGGAGCTCTGAATTATATATGGGTGATGTTCATTTGTGGTCCTCATAGAGCACATTATAACTCTATGGTTCACCCATCCACTCTGTCAATTACCATATTTTTCAGAGTATAAGACGCACCGGAGTATAAGACGCACCTTAGTTTTTGGGGAGAAAAATAGGGGAAAACAATCTGCCTACCAGGTATTCATCTGGCTAGCGTCCTTAGTCTGGTCAGCTTCAGCACATTATTTTATCCCCTGGTTAGGAGTTAAAAAAAACCTTCTTCTGAGAGAGTAACAATGAAAGAGCATGCAAGCCAGTAAGAGCTGGGAAGATTGTTAGCACCTGGTTAGGGCTAGAAAAAAACTTATTCGGAGCAAGTAGAGCAATGAAAAAAAAATTCTGCGAAGACTTAGGGCTGGAAAAACATTCTTTGGAGAGAGTAACAATGAAAAAGCCTGCAAGGTAAGAGCTGGGAAGATCTGTTAGCACCTAGTTAGGGCTGGGAAAAAAAGCTACATTCAAAGTATAAGACGCACCCAAATTTTCAGCCACTTTTAGGGAGGAAAAAGGTGCGTCTTATACTCCGAAAAATATGGTAGTCAATCAGAATAGAGCTGGAAAGTCTTCTAGTCCAACCACCTGCTCAAGCAGGAAAACCTAGTCCAGGGGTATCAAACTCCAGGCCTGTGGTGCTTAGATCTGGCCCGTGGGCCCCCCCAGGAAATAGCAAAGGACCAGCCCGCGGTGCCTCTGCCAGGGAAAATGGAGCTAGAGAGGGCCGCGCATTGCCCTCCCGAGCTCCGTTTTGACTGGCAGAGGGTTGCAGGAGGCTGTACAAGCTGAAAACGGAGCTCAGGAGCCCGTTTTCCCTGGCAGAGCATTCGGGCCACCACAGGTGCCCCTGACACAAGTGAGGTCATGCTGGCCACGCCCACCTTGGCCACGCATTCCCCCAAGGTCAAACACAACCCTGATGCGGCCCTCCATGAAATGAGTGAGACCCGTGCCCTAGTCAACCCCCCTGCTTAAACAGGAGACCCAATACCATTTCAGACAAGTGACTGTCCATTCTCTTCTTTAAAAACCACAGTGATTAAGCACCCACAACTTCTGAAGGCAAGCTGTTCCAATGGTTAATTGTCCTCAAAGCCTTAATTCCAGTTTGCTTGCTTCCTTTATTAGTTTTCATCCATCGTTTCTTGTCCTGCCATCTGGTGCTTTGGAAAATAAATTGGCCTCTTCCTCTTTGTGGCAGCCTCTCAAATACTGGAATACTGCTTTACACTCATGGAATATCTTTTTAAACTGACAAACATATTACTTTCTCATAAATTATTACTGCTTATTTGATTGTTTCATATGTTGGGCTTGAAATATTTTTTGTTATATCCTCCCCAGCAATTGTTTAATATTGGTATATTATTTCATTGCCTTCATTCATATAATTGATTTCAAATATTTCTGTATAAACTCTTTGTTGTTGTTGTTGTTTGTTGCGAAGTCGTGTCCGACCCATCGTGACCACATGGACAATGTTCCTCCAGTGTCCAATGTCTTCTGCCATTCTCTGGAGTCCATTTAAGATCATGCCTACGGCTTCAGTAAATCCATCCAGCCACCTCGTTCTCTGTGGTCCCCTTCTTCTTTTGCCCTCAATCTTTCCCAGCATTAGGCTCTTCTCCAGTGAGTCCTTCCTTCTCATTAGGTGGCCAAAGTATTTTAATTTCATCTTCATGATCTGGCCTTCTAAAGAGCAGTCAGAGTTGATCTCCTCTAGGACTGACCGATTTGATCACCTTTCAGACTCGCAGAAGTATTCTCCAGCACCATAGTTCAAAGGCCTCAATTCTTTGGTGCTCAGCCTTTCTTATGGTCCAAATTTCACAGCCATACATTGCAACTGGGAAAACCATACCCTTGACTTTAGGCATTTTTGTTAGTAGGGTGATGCCTGTGCTTTTTCGTATGCTGTCTAGATTTGCCATAGCTTTCCTCCCCAGGAGCAAGCGTCTTTTAATTTCTTGGCTGCAGTCCCCTTCTGCGGTGATCTTGGAGCCCAGGAAAATAAAATCTGTCACTACCACCATTTCTTCCCCATATATTTGTCAGGAATTGAGAGGGCCAGATGCCATGATCTTAGTTTTCTTAATGATGAGTTTCAAGCCAACTTTTGCACTCTCCTCATTCACCCACATCAAGAGGCTCTTTAGATCCCCTTCGCTTTTGCCATTAGTGTGGTATCATCTGTATATCTGAGGTGTTGATATTTCTCCCGGCAATCTTAATTCCAACTTGTGATTCATCTAGCCCCGCCTTTCTCTTGATGTGTTCTGCATATAAGTTAAATAGGCAGGGCGACAGTATACAGCCTTGCCAAACTCCTTTCTCAATATTGAACCAATCAGTGGTTCCGTGTCCAGTTCTCACTGTTGCTTCTTGACCCGCATATAGGTTTCTCAAGAGACAAATAAGATGGTCTGATATTCCCATCTCTTTAAGAACTTGCCACAATTTGTTGTGATCTACACAATCAAAGGCTTTAGCATAGTCAATGAAGCAGAAGTAGATGTTTTTCTGGAACTCCCTAGCTTTCTCCATGATCCAGAGTATGTTGGCAATTTCATCTCTAGTTCCTCTGCCTCTTTGAAATCCTGCTAGCTCTCGGTCTACATACTGCTGGAGCCTAGCTTGTAGGATTTTGAACATAACTTTGCTAGCATGTGAAATGAGTGCATTGGTGCAATGGAGTTTGAACATTCTTTGGCATTGCCCTTCCTTGGAATTGGAATGTAAACTCACCTTTTCCAAACCTGTGATCACTGCTGAGTTTTCCAAATTTGCTGGCAAATTGAGTGTAGCACTTTTACTGCATCGTCTTTTAAGATTTTGAATAGCTCAGCTGGAATACTGTCACTTCCACTACCTTTGTTGACTTCCTAAGGCCCATTTGACTTCATATTCCTGGATGTCTGGCTCAAGGTCAGTTACCACCCCATTGTGACTATCAGGGATGTTAAGCTCATTCTTGTATAGTTCTTCTGTGTAATTAACCACCTCTTCTTAATCTCTTCTCTCTGTGTTAGGTCCCTGCCATTTTGGTCCTTTATCATGCCCATCCTTGCATGAAACGTTCATATCTCCAATTTTCTTGAAGAGATCTCTGGTCCTCCCTATTCTATTGTTTTCTCCTATTTATTTGCACTGTTCATTTAAGAAGGCATTCTTATCTCTTCTAGCTATTCTCTGGAATTCTGCATTCAATTGGGTATATCTTTCTCTTTCCCCCTTGCCTTTCGCTTCCCTTCTTCTTCAACTATTTGTAAAGCTTCCTCAGTCAGTCATTTTGCTTCCTTGCATTTATTTTTCTTTGGGATGGTTTTAGTTGCTACCTCTTGTACAATGTTGCAAACCTCCATCCATAGTTCTGCAGGCACTCTGTCTATTAGATCTAATTCCTTAAATCTATTTGTCACCTCTACTGAATATTCATCAGGGAAATGATTTAGTTCATACCTGAGTGGCCTAGTGTTTTTCCCTACTTTCTTCAATTTAAGCCTAAAGTTTGCAACGAGAAGCTCATGATCCTGAGCCACAGTCAGCTCCCGGTCTTGTTTTTACTGACTGTATAGAGCTTCTCCATCTTTGGCTGCAGAGCACATAGTTAATCTGATTTCTGTGTTGACCATCTGTTGATGTCCATATGTAGAGTTTCTACATATTTCTAGGTTCTACCATATCACAAGATCTAAAATGGACACCTAACATCAAAAACGTCATCAAAAAAGCACAACAAAGAATGTTCTTTCTGCGCCAACTCAGAAAGCTCAAACTGCCCAAGGAGCTGCTGATACAGTTCTACAGAGGAATTATTGAGTCTGTCATCTGCACCTCTATAACTGTCTGGTTTGGTTCTGCAACCCAACAAGACAGACACAGACTTCAGAGGATAATTAGAACTGCAGAAAAAACAATTGCTACCAACCTGCCTTCCATTGAGGACCTGTATACTGCACGAGTCAAAAAGAGGGCTGTGAAAATATTTACAGACCCCTCACATCCTGGACACAAACTGTTTCAACTCCTACCTTCAAAACAACACTATAGAGCACTGCACACCAGAACAACTAGACACAAGAACAGTTTTTTCCCGAATGCCATCACTCTGCTAAACAAATAATTCCCTCAACACTGTCAAACTATTTACTAAGTCTGCACTACTATTACCATATTTTTTGGAGTATAAGACGCACCTTTCCCCCCTAAATGAGGGTGAAAATTTGGGTGCGTCTTACACACCGAATGTAGCCCCACCCAGCCTCTCAAATGGAGGTTTCAGGGGCTGAAAAAAATCCTCTGAAAAGGAGGTTTCAAGGACTGGAAAAATCCTCTGAAACGGAGGTTTCAAGGGATGGAAAAGCAAGGCGCAGAGCTCAACCAACAAACTTGTTGCTAAAGTTCACCTCTGGGAACAGCTGTTTGGGGCAGATTCACCCACCAATCAGCTTTTTTCTTATTTTCCTCCCCAAAAACTAAGGTGCGTCTTATACTCCAGTGTGCCTTATAGTCCGAAAAATACGGTAATCTTCTCATCGTTCCCATCACCCATATCCTCCTACTAATAACTGTATGGCTGTAACTTGTTGCTTGTATCCTTACGATTTACCTTGACTGGTTCCTAATATGATTTGATTGTTTATTTGTAGCCAGACTATCATTAAGTGTTGTACCTTATGATTCACGAGAAATGTATCTTTTCTTTTATGTACACTGAGAGCATAAGCACCAAGACAAACTCCTTGTGTATCCAATCACAGTTGGCCAATAAAAAATTCTATTCTATTCTATTCTAAAATTGTCTCTTGGGTTGTTGGAAAAATGTGCTACGACCATCATATTCTCTTGACAAAATTCTACCAGCTTGTACCCTGCTTAATTTTGTACTCCAAGGCCAAACTTGCCTGTTATTCCAGTTATCTTTTGGCTTCCTACTTTACATTCCAATACCCCATGATGATAAGGACATCATTTTTGGTGTTAATTCTAGAAGGTGTTGTAGGGTTTCATAGAACTGGTCAACTTCCGCCTCTTCAGCACCAGTGGTTGGGGCATAGACTTGGACTACTGTGATGTTGAATGGTTTGCCTTGGATTCAAACTGAGATCATTCTGTCATTTTGGGGATTGTATCCCAGTACTGCTTTTCCTACGCTTTTATTGACAATGAAGGCTACTCCATTTCTTCTGAGGGATTCTTGCCCACAGAAGTATACATGATAGTCGTCTACATTAAATTCACCCATTCCTGTCTATTTTAGTTTGCTGATTCCTAAGATGTCGATGTTCAGTCTTGTCATCTCTTGTTTGACCATGTCCAGGTTGCCTTGATTCATGGATCTTACATTCCAGGTTCCTATGGAGTATAGGTCTTTACAGCATTGGACTTTCCTTTCACCACCAGATACATCCAGAGCTGAGTGTCCTTTCGGCTTCGGCCCAGTTGCTTCATTCTTTCTGGCACTACTAATACTAGCCCTCTGCTCTTCCCCAGTAGCATATTAGACACCTTCCGACCTGAGGGGCTCATCTTCCAGCATCATATTTTTTGGCCTTTTGGTACTGACCATAGGGTTTTCATGGCAAAGGTACTGGAGTAGGTTGCCATTTCCTTCTCCAGTGGATCACATTTTGTCAGATCTCTCTGCTATGACCTATCCGTCTTGGGTGGCCCTGCATGGCATAGCTCATAGCTTCATTAGCTTAGGCAAGCCCCTTCATCACGACAAGGCAGTGATCCATGAAGGGGACATATGTGTATATATATACACATATACAGTGTGTGTGTGTGTGTGTGTGTGTGTGTGTGTGTGTGTGTGTGTGTGTGTTTGTGTGTACAGTGGTGGGCTGCAACTGGTTTAACAACTGGTTCTGTGAGACCGTGCTTTGTGCGCATGTGCAACATTCAAAATACACCAATTTCAAGCTCTACAGCTTACCTTCTAGGGCAGCCCCCGTAAGTAAAACAGCTGAGGCACAGAAATCCACTGTGCCGCACGAATCAGCTGGGCTGAAAAACATGGAAATATAGGACAGGACAGGGCAGGGATGGGTGAATGGGGCCAACTGATCGCCAGAACTACCAGTTCGCTAGAACCGGTCTGAACTGGCAGCAGCCCACCACATACTTTATGAATTAAAAATTATTTCAACTCTTCTAATATTTACTCTCTGACTTTCAATTTATTTGCAGAAAAATATACAAGTGCTGCCTTCTAGGCAAATCTGAACAATTTACAACATGGAATTAATTTCATTTGGCTTTATACCTGTGGAATTTTATACATGCTCAAGACTTTAGATATATGATCAAAGAGTTCAGAATCCATCTCTTCAAGAATCGCCAGCAGGTTCTTTTGTCTTCCACATCTGTAGTTTGGGACGTTCTCCTGTCCTGTAGACAGCACATCCAGCATGGCCTCATATGTCATTCTTGCACTGAAAAAGTTCTGATAGATGTTGTAGCCCAGGGTGATGTTGGGTAAGAGCCTTGGATTCTGGTTGACTTCATGAACAGCCAACAAGAAGGGCAGAATGTGGTAGAAGTTGTTCTCACTGCAACATAAGAAATTTCATCATCTTTTTTTGCTCTATATCAACGATTTATGTGATCCACTTAAAAGCAATTGTGTTCTTTTTGCCGATGATGTAAAATTATTCAATTCTACAGATAATTCTGTTGTTTTGCAAAGTGATCTCGACTATGTGTCTGAATGGTCATCTATTTGGCAACTTCATATTTTGATTAATAAATGCTCTGTCTTACATATGGGTAAAGGTAATCAGAATGTCAAGTATAAGCTAGGTGGAATTGATCTAGCAGATGACCCTCACCTTGTTAAGGACCTAGGTGTACTTATCTCTGACGATTTATGCTCCAAAGCTCACTGTAACAGCATTGCTAAAAAAGCATTAAGAGCTGTAAACTTAATTTTGCGAAGCTTTTTTTCTGGAAACATTGTATTGCTAATTAGAGATTATATAACTTATGCTAGACCAATTTTAGAGTATTGTTCAACTGTTTGGAATCCCCACCATATATCTTACATCAGTACAATCGAGCGGGTTCAAAAGTACTTCATGAGAAAACTCTTGCACTCTTCTGTACACAATAGAATTCCTTATGCTGGTAGACTCGAAATTCTCGGTTTTAATAACTTAGAACTGTGTCGCTTGAGGTCAGAGCTAGGTATTCACACAAAATTATACGTAGTAATGTTTTACCTGTAAATGACTTTTTCTGTTTTAATCGCAATAATATGTCCGCAAACAACCTCTTTAAACTCCATGTAATTCATTCTAAACTTGATTGTAAAAAAATATGACTTCTTTAATAGAGTTCTCAAAATCTGGAATGCTCTCCCAGATTCAGTTGTCTTAGCTACAAATTTTCACAATTTCAGTCATAAATTGACTTCCGTGGACCTTACTTCATACTTAAGGGATCAGTAGAGGGAGCGTGCATAAGTGCACTAATGTGCTTTCCATCCCTGTCATTGTATTTTTATTTTCTTATTCTTGTTCTCATTTTTGTTTGACAAATTCCAATGAATGAATGAATGAATGAATGAATGAATGAATGAATGAATGAATGAATGAATGAATGAATAATGAATGAATTAAATTGAATTGAATTAAATTAATTAAATCTTCAGTTTGGATTTTTATGAAAGTATGTCATATGTATTGTAGCTTTATATCTATATAGTGCAATGCCAAAAAGATAATGAGATGCTCATTATTGAATTAAATTATTCAATTTATTTGGACTTTGCAGGTGATAGACATTTTTGAAATTTCTACAAGAAGAACAGTCCCATTGACACCACTAGGAACTTCTTGCCAAAAGAAATATCAGAGAGAGATAGCAAGCTTGTAATGTCAGGATCAAAGGAATCCTATCAAAATCACCAGAACTGATTCTGCCAATCATTTTGTCCACATTATGACTTGGGAGGAAAAATGAGGAAAATTATTCTTATAGTTCAATAGCCAGGGAAGGAAAACAGTTACAATAGTAAGAGACCGCCATGCCTTCTTTTACTCAAAAAGGAAGTGTGGAAGTTTTTTACTATTGTAACTGTTTCAATCTGCTTAGAATAAACATTTGCAAAACCAAAGCATTTATTTTATTTAGTTAGCTATTTGCAAAGCTAATATATCACTCATATCAATTCACAACAAGCCCTAAAATGTCATTAAAATCATACCCTTACCCCCAGGCACCAGACTACATATGCTCATAGTTCGCAACCCCCATCCTAGCCCAATGCTTGGGAGAAGATCTGTATCTTCTGATGCCTCCAGAATGTTAATAAGGGATGCTACCAAGTGTATATTGCGTGTGTTGTGATTATCATTTATATGATTTCTTCCTGTTATGCCACTCTGGAGATGACTAACAGCTGGATTCAAGGGCTGGATTAGCAAGAAATATTTCCTATCTGAAGATGGATATCTCTTCAACAAGCCTTCTTTAGACCTAGAGATTTGCTGCAGAATATTCATGGCTTTAGAGTTATTGTCCTATATTCTGCAGTTAACTATACTTAATGTGATCCTCTGTGGCTAAACATTAACATATTACATTGTAAGGTCAAAAAAATGCACTTGAGTCACCAGAATGCCAGAATGAGACTCAAGAAGAGGCTTGGAAAATAAACAGCTTTTATTTGTACAAAGAAGAGCTGGATAGACTTATTCCAACAACATATTAGAAATATGTTGAAATTATATTAGAAATATAACAACTTAGAAACTAACAACCTACGCTCCAACAAACAATTTGGTTTCAGAAAAAAATATCCTGTAATCTACTACTCTTACACTGCAAAAACATATGGACCACTCAACTTGGTCAAGGTAAAACAATATACACAATTTACTGTACATAGACTTTTGAAAAGCCTTTGATTCAGTAGTACATGACAAACTACTTCTGAAACTAAAATCCTATGGCATCTCTGGACCCCTACATGATTGGATAACTACCTTCCTGTCTAAGAGACAACAAGTGGTTAAAATAGGGAGTGCCCAATAAAATCCTGCTCCTGTCAACCGTGGTGTCCCTCAAGGCAGTGTTCTAGGACCAACACTCTTCATACTCTACATAAATGATCTTTGTGATCATATTATAAGCAACTGCGTTCTCTTTGCCGACGATGTTAAACTATTTAACACCACCGACAATGCTACTACCATTCAAAAAGGGTATGTAGCAGAATGGTCAAAGAACTGGCAACTTCAAATCTCAACCAACAAATGCTCTGTACTACACATTGGCAAAAAGAATCAGAATAAAAAGGAAACAAACTTGTAGATGACCCTCACTCTGTCAAAGACCTTGGAGTACTCATATCCAATGACCTAAGTGCTAGAGCCCACTGTAACTACATTGCCAAAAGGGGTCTGAGCGTTTTTAACCTAATCTTGCGTAGCTTCTTCTCTGGCAATATTACACTGCTAACCAGAGCATACAAAACATTTGTTAGACCAATTCTGGAATACAGTTCACCTGTCTGGAACCCGCACTGCATATCAGACATTAATACAATCGAGAGAGTCCAGAAATATTTCACTAGAAGTGTCCTCTACTCCTCTGCTCGCAATAAAATACCTTATTCCACCGGATTTGAAATATTGGGATTAGACAATTTACAACTACATCGCCTCTGATCTGATCTAAATGTAGTTCATAAAATCATATATCAAAAAGTCCTTCCTGTCAATGACTACTTCAGCTTCAACCGCAACAATACACGAGCACATAATAGATTCAAACTTAATGTAAACCGCTCCAAACTCGACTGCAGAAAATACGACTTCAGCAACAGAGTGATCAATGCCTGGAATGCACTACCTGACTCTGTGGTTTCTTCCCCAAACCCCGAAAACTTTAACCTTAGACTGTCTACAGTTGACCTCTCCCCATTTCTAAGAGGTCTGTAAGGGGCGTGCATAAGCGCATCACTGTGCCTACCATCCCTGTCCTACTGTCCTATTGTCATCTATTATCAATACTTTTTACTTATGTTATGTTTATACAAACAACTACTATCCTGTACATGGTTGACAAATAAATAAATAAATAAAAAATAAAAAAAATAAATATAGACAACAACCATGCAAGGAAGAAGCCACGCACGAGAAGAGTGTAGCTAGGATCTTATATACTCATTTAGTCAATCAGAGACAAAGGTTTATTACCCAACATGGGAAATGTCTTGCCCATGCCCCCCTTATCCATGGAGCATTATTTGTCCATGCTCTGTCCATGCTTTTTGTCATCTTACAGAGCATTCCTTGTAGACTTGTGGGTTCATGCTCTTTTTATCTATTTGATGGACATTCTTGGGCAGCCTTGCTCTGCTCCCGTTTATCTATGGAGCAGGATGTTCCTGGGTACCTCCCTGCCCTGTCTTTTCTATTTACTCTCCAAGGATGTGCCTAGCTTTGAAGCGAACAACTGAAGCGAGAAATCAGATAGCAAAGGATACCATTCTTAACAAGCGACATTTACAGAATTAATTCCTAACAAATAATTCCTAAGTGTAGCAAAATAGCACAAGCAACTTTTAACAGAAGCACATAGCAAAGGTTAGATTGATTCATGTCACTATGTCCCTTCAACATAAAGTCTCTCCCCTCCTTGAGTTTGGTTTTTAAAAGGTATTCCTTTTATTTAAACCAAAAGGAACAGGGAAGCGTAAAAGTGGCAAAAGTGTTAAAGAGTGGAAAGAAAGAGTGGAGAGGGTGGTAGGAATTATAGAGCAAATGTAAGGAATGGGAAGAAACAGTGGGGAGAAAATACAAGAGATCTCACACTGTTCTAAGGTATCATTCAATCACTTTATTGGGAGTTACCGCTTAACTATTGTTAATAATTAAATAAAATAAATATGAGTAAATAAGATGCTGACTCCACAGTCCCAAGGTAATCATTTTGAAAGCAGGCAGAACCCCATCCAGGCAACTCCAAATCTCAACCAACAAATGCTCTGTCCTACACATAGGCAAACAAAATCAGAACATCAAATATAAGCTGAACAGACAAGACATTGCAGACGACCCTCACTCTGTCAAAGACCTTGGAATACTCATATCAAATGACCTAAGTGCCAAAGCCCACTGCAACAACATCACCAAAAAGGCTTCAAGAGTTGTTAACCTAATCTTACGTAGCTTCTTCTCCGGTAATATCACACTACTAACCAGAGCATACAAAACATTCGCCAGACCAATCCTTGAATACAGCTAATCTGTCTGGAACCCACACCACATACTGGACATAAATACATTAGAAAGTGTCCAGAGATACTTATGAGAAGAGTCCTCCACTCCTCTATTCACAACAGAATACCTTACACAACCAGACTCAAAATCCTGGGCTTAGAAAACTTAGAACTACGTCACCTTCAGCACGACCTAAGCATTGCTCATAAAATTATCTGCTACAATGTCCTTTCTGTCAACGACTACTTCAGCTTCAACCACAACAATACACAAGCACACAACAGATACAAACTCAAAGTGAATCACTCCAAACTTCACTGTAGAAAATACAACTTTAGCAACAGAGTGGTTAATGCCTGGAACTCACTACCTGACTCAGTGGTTTCATCACCAAACCCCCAAAACTTTACCCTTAGACTGTCCACAGTTGACCTCACCCAATTCCTAAGAGGTCAGTAAGGGGCGTGCATAAGTGCAGCAGTGTGCCTACCGTCCCTGTCCTAATGTTCTCTCTTATCAGTACCCATCTTATATATATAAACAATGTTATATCTATGTATATTACTAACACGTACTTAACAAAATAAATAAATAAAATAAAGATTCATCATGGGACAGTGTTCGTAGTCCAAAGTGTTGCCCAGTGTTAAGACTGACACTTGTGGAAGAACTTAAAAGAAACTTTGCAAACTCAGGTTTTACAAAATCATCAGGTTTCCTTAAAAGCAAATTGGGAGGAGCAATAATGACTTGCCTTTCTCAAGGTGAGGAATAGGAGAAATGAAATAATTCCGAGAAAAGACATTGGAGCAGGTAAAATCAGTCACCACAATCCTTGGACGTGCTGACAATTACCTTTTCAGTTGGTGGGTTGGAGGCTTGGAGAACGAAAATTGGTACAATACAGCTAAGATTCCAGACATTATTCCATTAATCCAGTAGTCTCCTGGCTTGTAGTAATGGAACCACTCCTTTTCTTCTATTATCACCATAAATGGACATTTCATCAGCATACTGGCACAGGGAATTTGAGACAGAAGCAGAAGCAGAAAAAAATGTATTTGCAGTAGCAGCAACATTTGACATACAGTATTCTGCAGGAGATCCTTCCTATAGTTCTTTCTTTGGCACAGAGCTAAATCTCAGAGATCACACAAGACCTCAATTACAGTGAAGAAAGTCCAGTTTGCCCCCAGATTTGGAAGAGCTATCTGCAATTTCAGACTGCTACAGTATTTGCCGAGCTTTACCCCAAACTCTGCTCTCATCACAGGAGGCTGTTACAAATGAGATTATCACATGCTGTCTATCCCCTTTGCTGTCACGTTGATTGGCCACTAATTGTGGTGGTGGAAATCCCATGAACCTTGTTCAAAGGAGAATAAATAATCATGATTATTTTAATAATTAGAAGGGGAATTGGGAACGAGCATTGCCATAAAAGTGTGCCATTGGAGAAAAGAGTTTTGTTTGACTCAGGAGAATAATCCTAATTTGAAAGTCAAGAAAGGAACAATTCAGGGAAGTTTGATTGTTTTTTTTTAGTCTCCAAACTTATTCTTGAGATTCTAAAGCTTAAAATGTGGAAAAACAGTTCAACACTCTTGAACTAGGCAGTGGGCCATTATAATTCCTTCTTATTCTGTCTGATGTGGATGAGGCCATCTTCCTCAATGAAGGTTGGATACTCCAGAATGGTTAACTCCAGATCATGACATATTGAACAACCTATTGGTGCCCCCTGTTAAATGTCTTGTATCTTTCAAAATGTAGAAGACTATCAGTCTTCATGGCTACAAAGAAGATCTTCTCAAAATTCCCTGGGGCGTAAATCTGAAACAATGGCCCGTTACTGACTTCTTCACAATAGCAATAGCAATAGCAGACTTATAGAACACTTCACAGTGCTTTTACAGCCCTCCCTAAGCGGTTTACAAAGTCCGCATATTTCCCCCAACAATCTGGGTCCTCATTTTACTCACCTCGGAAGGATGGAAGGCTGAGTCAACCTTGAGCCGGTGAGAATCGAACTGCCAAACTGCAGGCAGCCAGCAGCAAGCAGAAATAGCCTGCAATACTGCATTCTAACCACTGTGCCTCCTCCTCCTCCTTATGTGATGACATTTGCTGTCTCTTACATAAGGTATCTAGTACGGAACCAAGAGATGATGATATATGAGTAAAATGCCACAATGGCTGAAGGTGAAGGGATAAACAAAATTTTTGGACCTGAGCCCAGGGCCATTGCTATATAATGCGCAGGTATGAGTTCTTCTGCTAAGTGTGCACCTAAGACCTCTCTCCATTGCATCCTCCAAAACCATTTGAAGGAGTGTAAATTAATAAATAAATTAGTTATACATATTGCCTGGACAATCAGTTGCTTCAAGGATGAACATTAATCTGAAACTGATTCCTCAGTTGTAGTCTCCAAAGTATGGACTCCAAAGATATGGGCCAGCTGTGGCTCCTGAGAGAATCCACTGGTAAACTCTGTGCATGCTGGGCTCTGGACACTTTGATTTGGTAAATGATTGGAAGGAAGAAATGTTTCTCATCTTTGCAGTTAACCCAGAAGTGGCTAGGATAGGTACAACACTACAATGACAGAAATCAAAATACGGACAATCTAGAATCCTGATTTAGCATAATGAATGAAACTGATCAGAATGTGAATAAAAATACATTGCAATTGCATTGGGGAGGGCTTTGCTTTTCCAATGCTTTCTGAATATCCAAAGAGAGATAGTGTAGAAGACAGAGGTAATGGCATTGAGAGACCATCACCAAGACAAGGTCAGATAAAAGTAGTACTGATTTATATGACACAGCTTTCCTAATCTGTAATACACTGAAGGGCTGACTGACAAAAAGACAAAGAAGAGACATGCACAAAAACATAGTTATAAAGGTATAGGTAGGTATAGGTGGTGCTCATCTTTAATTCACAAATGAAGAGTCAGCTTTGTCTGAAGATGCTTCCATGGTATGTGGCTGGCATAACTATACACCGAAAATGCACGGAACATGGTTACTTTCCCACTGAACTGGTACCTATTTATCTACTTGCATTTACATTCTTTTGAATTGTTAGGTTGGCAGGGCACACACAGAGAGACAGACACATACGCGCTATATGGATATGGATATGGATATGGATATGGATATGGATATGGATATGGATATGGATATGGATATGGATATGGATATGGGTATGGATAAAAGAAGAAGCAATTTTAATATACCTCATAAGATCACCTTCATTATAACATCAGATGTCTATATGATTCCCCCCCCAAAAAAAATCATTCATGGAGAAAAAAACTTAAAGTTGCTACAATATTCATGTTGATATTTTCTCTCTCTCTCTCTCTCTCTCTCTCTCTCTCTCTCTCTCTCTCTCTCTCTCTCTCTCTCTCTCTCTCTCTCTCTCTCTCTCTCTCTCTCTCTCTCTCTCTCTCTCTCTCTCTCTCTCTCCATCCATCCATCCATCCATCCATCCATCCATCCATCCATCCATCCATCCATCCATCCATCCATCCATCCATCCATCCATCCATCCATCCATCCATCTATCTATCTATCTATCTATCTATCTATCTATCTATCTATCTATCTAATTTATCTATCTATAAGTGATCTTACATTATCCAGCCGGAAGAGTTCAATCAAATATATACAGTATTTCAAATGAACTATATTTTAAAAACAAAGTCAGAGCATCATCCCAGAAAATAAAATATAACACCAACCTATATAGTAACCAAAACACACATCATCATTAGCCATAGTCTTTTATTTAATCTAAAACAGTGGTTCCCAAACTTTTTCAGTCCACAGCCCCCTTGGTGCTACAAACTCATCCTCACCGCCCCACCCCACCCCCTCAGGTGGGCGTGGCTTAGTGATCAGGTGACCAGGTGGGCATGGCCAACTTGTAAAGTGTGGTGAAACTCACTTAACAACGCTCTTGCTTGGCAACCAAAATGTTAGGCTCAATTGTGGTCATAAGTCTTTCTTCCGTTCTTTCTTTCTTCTCTACCTTCTTTCTTTCTTTCTTTTTCTTTCTGTCTTTCTTCCTACCAGCTTTCTTTTTCTTTTTCTTTCTTTCTTTCCTTTCTTTCTTTCTGTCTTCCTTCCTCCCTACCATCTTTTCTTTCTTTCTGTCTGTCTGTCTTCCTTCCTACCTACCATCTTTTTCTTTCTTTCTGTCTTCCTTCCTACCATATTTCTTTCTCTCTTCCTCCCTCTCTCCATTTCTTACTTTCCTTTTTCTTTCCTTCTTCCCTCCCTTCCTTTCCCTCCCTCCCTTCTTTTTCTGTCTGTCTTCCTTCCTTCCTACCATCTTTCTGCCTGTCTTCCTCCCTCCCTCCCTCTTTCTTCCTTTCTTTTTTCTTTCTTTCCTTTTTCTTTCCTTCTTCCCTCCCTCCTTTTTTTCTGTCTCTCTTCCTTTCTTCATACATCTTTCTTTCTTTCTTCCTACCATCTTTCTTCCTTCCTTCCTTCCTTCCTTCCTACCATCTTTTTCTTTCTTTCTTTCTTCTTCTTTCCTTCTTCCCTCCCTCCTTTCTTTTTCTGTCTATCTTCCTTCCTTCCTACCATCTTTCTTTTTCTTTCTGTCTTCCTTCCTTCCTCCCTCCCTCGCTCTTTCTTTCTTTCCTTTTTCTTTCCTTCTTCCCTCCCTTTCCTTCCCTCCCTCCTTTCTTTTTCTGTCTTCCTTCCTTCCTTCCTACCTACCATCTTTCTTTCTTTCTGTCTTCCTCCCTCCCTCTTTCTTTCCTTCTTCCCTCCCTTCCCTCCTTTCTTTTTCTGTCTTCCTTCCTTCCATCTTTCTTTCTTTTTCTTTCTTTCCTTCTTCCCTCCCTCCTTTCTTTTTCTGTCTTCCTTCCTTCCTTCCTACCATTGTTCTTTCTCTTTCTTTCTGCCTTCCTTCCTTCCTTCCTTCGTCCCTCTCTCTTTCTTTCCTTTTTCTTTCCTTCTTCTCTCCCACCAGCCGTAGCCAGGCCGCCGCCGCCGCTCACCCAGGCCGATGGCTTGGTAAGCGTTCTCCGGTCATGCACCAGGTCTTTTAGAATGGGCTGCCCTGCACACAAGAGCGAGGAACGCGAGGGAGCTTCAAGTGCAAAAGCATGGCAAACCACCTATCGCCCCCCTGGCCCCTCTCACCGCCCCCCTGTCGCCAACCTTGCCTCTCACCGCCCCCCTAAGAGTTCCCACCGCCCCCTGAGGGGCGGTACCACCCACTTTGGGAACCACTGATCTAAAACCATATCAGAACACCCCTGGTAACAGTTTATCTGGACTGGTTTCAGAAATTTTATTAATGTCATTGATGATGGTTATGATTTAACATAAATTCAGATTGTGACAATTGAAGGATATGATTAATTCTAATAGTTTGAGTTGTTTTAGAAACTTTACTATTCAATTATTATAATTCAAAATCCACACAAATGAAGAAAGATAAGCTGCAACACATAAAACATTACTTCAAAGTATGTGATTTTATACTGCATGTAAACTGTACAAAAATAGACACCAACATAAGGAACCTTAAAGTTTTTTTAGCATCAGGTGTTCTTTGGTGTTCATAGCAGGTCTCAGGATAATAATGTAGCATTTGGGGATAAAGATGCAGCCCAGTAAACCCAGGCTGGAGGCCAGGATGGAGAAGATCTGCACGGCTACCATGTATTTCCCCTTGGTGCTCAGATATGTGGGAAAAAAGGAGATCCAAACACTACAAAAAACCAACATGCTGAAGGTGATCAGTTTGGCTTCATTGAAGGCCCCTGGCAGATTTCGAGCCAGAAATGCCACCAAGAAACAGATGGCAGCCAAAAAACCCATGTAGCCAAGAGCAGAGTAGAACATGGTGACAGAGCCTTCATTGCACTGCAGCAGGATATGTTCTGATTGGGAATGAAAGTCAGAATCTGGGAATGGGGGAAAGATTCCCAGCCATATCATACAGATGACTACTTGAATTCCAGAGCAGGATAAAACAATAGAGTTGGCCAGACTCTTCCCCAGCCATTTCCTCATGCTGCTGCCTGGCTTTGTGGCCAGAAAGGCCACTACCACCATTACAGTCTTGGCCAGCAAGGAAGACACAGCAACTGAGAAAACAATACTGAAGATGGTTTGTCGAAGGAGACAGGTCATTTTCACGGGGCGGCCGATGAATAGAAGGGAAGTCAAGAAAGAAAACAGGAGTGAAACCAGGAGGATGTAGGTGAGTTCACAGTTGTTGGCTTTGACTATGGGAGTTTCTCTGTATTTAATGAAGATTCCTAGAATAAAGGCAGTGGTTAGGGACAAAGCAATGGCAAAGAAAGCCAGGATGAGTCCCAACAATTCTTCATAGGATAAGAAGCTTATACTTTTGGGGACACACTGATCTTGCTTCTTATTGGAATACTGGCCATCTGGACACTTTTCACAATGGGCTGCATCTGGAAAAAAATGGTTAGCATGAATCTGTTTCTGCAGCTGTAGGAGCATGAAAACCGCATCAGAAATCCATTACTTCATTTTGAAGGAATAATATAATATTTCTGCCCAGGGATATTCATTTGACACAACGTTAGTTAAAACAATCAACAGTCTTTTTTAAAGGCTGAAGACGAATGTGATTATCAGCTCTCAAAACTTGTCCTCTTTCCCAAAACCAAACAAGAAAGTAACAACTCAATAGAAAACAGCAACCTTTCATTATTTATTTTAATGCTCACGTCATCATACAAAATTTGGTGATAGTGCCCAATCTTTCAAAAGTTTGTGGATGCCTTCAAGAAATGTCATGTTTTTCTTGCTTCTTGATCAAATACCCCCCATAAATCAATAAAGAATAATGATTGTATCCTGATTTTTTTTTGTTTTTGGAGCCACCCACTGTACCTTCTTGCCCAGAGAATGTTCCTTCCCCACACAGAGAACAGTCGTAGCAGCAAACTGGGGCTCCCTCTCTCACAAGCTTGGCATAACCTGGGGAGCAACTTTCTGTACATCTTGAATAAGGCACCCTCTAAGCATAAATAGAAAGATTAGTCAGGGCAATATAGGAATTAGGAGGATCGACTGAAATCAACTGGCTTCCAGAAGCTCATTGAGCAAAATGAGTCAAGGAGTAGTGGCATGAACATTAATTACTCTGCTTGGAAGGGGCAAATGATAGATAGATAGACTCTTTCTCTATCAGTCTCCATTGTAGATCCCAAAAGAGACTCATTGCCTTATTCTTCTTTCCAAAGGAAAATAGTTTCATTGCAAAAGGTGTTTCTCCTTAGGGCATGTATGAGAATGCTATAACTCATATATGTGTGTATATATATATATATATATTCTGGATTTTCTCCCAAAGGTGCTTTTTCAAAAGACAACTGATCTTTGTTTTCCCTTGACGTTTCGCTTCTCATTCCAGAAGCTTCTTCAGTTCTGACTGAATGGAGGAGTATGGAAGGATTTATATTCCTTGCAGTCATCTGGTTGTTAGCAGTCTTTCTAAAAATTGTTGAGGCCACTTGAAAGTTTATCTGTGTCCTCAGGGTCACCTGAATAGTGCAAATGTGTGTGGAACCTTTTTTCAACTGCTGAATCTATATCCTGTTTACAACACAGTCTTCAGCAGTTCCAAATCCTTCCATTCTCCACCATTCAGTGTGAACAGAAGAAGCATCTTGGATGAGAAGCGAAACATCTTCAAGGGAAAACAAAGTCTAGGTGCCTTTTGAAAAAGCACCTTTGGCACAACCATGACATGGATGACTGAGAATCTCTATAGACATTCTGGATTTTCTCTTACTGAAAACAAGATAATTTTTAAATTGTGGCAACATATTCCAGTTTAATAATGTAGATTGCAAATCCCACAATACAATGCAGCAGGTTCCAGTGTGTGATAGATTATTGTAAAACCTCTAAAGTAAAATGATATCTAACAAATTAATGAGGCTTTAAATTCTCTTATTTGGAAGTTATCTCAATTGGCCTCAATAAGAATTATTTCTGAGCAGAAGAATTTCCAGATATGGAGACAAATAGAAGAGCAAAATCCAAGCAGCCTCAACTACTTTGTTAAATAAAGTTGGCCATTGGATGGCACTTTGATTGACAGAAATCTTGACTTCCGAGGAAACCTCTCTTTCTACACTCCCAATTTTCACCCCCGCATCTGATTTGTTCCAAACTGATGTCCAGTGCATGATATCAAAGTCACCAATAGGAACTCCACTTTCATCAAAGGAAGTCCCATCTCTGGAAATATTGTGATGTTGGAAGTTTCTCAGGAACCTATGAAGCTGCAGAAACATAGGGGGGAAAAATGACAATTTGAGCCATCATTCAGTGTTTTTCTTGCTATTATTCTGGATTGGAGGCAATCTGTATAATTCACCTTCTTCAAATCACTACAGTCTGAAAGATATTGATTGATCCAGGGGTGGGCTTCAAAATTTTTAGCAATAGGTTCTCTGCCAGGTTTCTGGGTGGGTGTGGTCATGGTGGGTGAGTCCTAGTCGGCCTCATGCACCATGGCAGGAGGGGCGTTTTCACCCTCTCGCGGTTCCGGAGTTTATCTGGAGGCCGAAAACATTTTTTGCCCTCCCAGAGCCTCCGTGAGGGCCATGCACTTGCCTATCATCCAAATCGGGCTGCGTGGAGACACTTTGGAGGGGCAGGGTGGGGTGGGAGGGGTGGGGTGGGGCAAGATGTGTGGGACCAGTCAGGAGTGGGATAACTGGGGGTTCACCAAATTGCACAGAATCTTCGCTAGAGGATCGCCTGAACCCAGGCGAACCCAGAACAGCCCATCCCTGGATTTAGCATTTCATGGGAAGCTTCTTTCAGTCATTCTCCAGGATTTTACAGCTCTTTTTCAAATATTTATCTCACATTCTTGAAAACATGGAATCGGTAACACCACCACCATCAGGTGGCTTTGTAACTGGCTGACAAATTATATTCAACATGTAGTCCTCTAGCAAACCTCATCCACATGGAGGGAAGTAAGCAATGGGGTACCCCAAGCTTCCATTTTAGGCCCAGCACTCTTCAATATCTTCAAAAAAGATCTAGGTGAGGGAATTGAAGGGGAATTTATCAAATTTGCAGATGACACTAAGCTGGCAGGAATAGCCAACACCCTAGAAGACAAGCTCAAGATCCAAAAAGATCTTGACGAATTGAACATGGGCCCCTAGCTAACAAAATGAAATTCAACATTGATAAAAGTAAGGTTTTACACGTAGGCAAGAAAAACTAACAGTATAGGTACCGACTACGTGAAACTTGGCTTAATGCCAGTAACTGTGAGAGGGATCTTGGAGTCCTAGTGGACAATCACTTAAATGTGAGCCAACAATATGTGGCAGCAGATAAAAATGCCAATGAGGAAGATAAACAAGAAATCCAAAAGGAAACCAGCATGGCTAAACAAAGACCTCACTGATAAACTGAATGAAAAAAAAGATAAATACAAAAAATGGAAAGATGGGCACATAACCAAGGCAGAGTACCAACAGAAAGCCAGAATCTGTAAAGAAAAAAATCAGGACAGCAAAGGCCCAGAATGAACAAAGACTCTCAACAAATGTCAAAGACAACAAAAAAAGCTTCTTCCAACACATAAACAGCAAGAAAAAAAATCAAAGAAACAGTTGGTCCACTAAAGAGAGAAGACGGCAAAGAAGTAACAGACAACACGGACAAAGCAGAGCTACTGAACACATTTTTCGCATCAGTCTTCACACAAAAAGAAACTGCAGCTGAATTACCCAGCAACACAAATATAAAAAACAGATTTGAAGCAAGACTCAACCTAAGCAAAAATACAGTAAGAGATCACCTATCTGAACTTAACAAATAAAAAGCACCAGGACCTGACGGATTACACCCCAGAGTCCTAAAAGAACTAGCAGAAGTCATTTTGGAACCACTCTGCACCACATCTTCCACAAATCCTGGAATGCAGGGGAACTCCCTGAGGACTGGAAAAGAGCTGATGTGGTCCCCATCTACAAAAAAGGTAAAAAAACAGACCCAGGAAACTACAGACCAATCAGCCTAACATCAATACCTGGGAAAATATTGGAAAAAATAATTAAAAACCAGATCTCACATCATCTAGAAACAAACCAAGTAATAACCAACAGCCAACACAGATTTGTTAAGAACAAGTCATGCCAAACCAACCTCATTTCATTCTTCAACACTGTGACCAAATTAGTAGACCAGCGAAATGCAGTAGACATAATATACCTGGACTTCAGCAAAGCATTTGACAAAGACAACTACAATCTACGCCTTCATAAGCTAGAAAAAAGCGGGATAGACAGCTACACAACCAGATGGATTAACAACTGGCTGACCAACCGTACCCAGCGAGTAGTCCTCAATGGCTCTAAGTCCACATGGAGAGAAGTAAGCAGTGGCATACCACAAGGTTCTGTCCTAGGCGCAGTACTCTTTAATATCTTCATAAATGACCTAGATGAGGGAATAGCAGGAGAACTAACCAAATTTGCAGATGATACCAAGCTGGCGGGAGTAGCAAACACCCCAGAGGACAGACTCAAAATCCAGAGGGACCTTGACAGACTCGAACACTGGGCCCAAACAAATAAAATGAAATTTAACACGGAGAAAAGTAAAATTCTACACCTAGGTAAGAAGAATCAAAAATACACATACAAACTGGGTGAAACCACACTCAATTAGCAGCAATTGCGAGAGGGATCTTGGGGTCTTGGTAGACAGCCAACTAAATATGAGCCAGCAGTGTGCAGCAGCAGCCAAAAAGGCCAACGCAGTCCTGAGCTGCATAAATAGAGGGATACAATCAAGGACCAGAGAGGTACTAGTACCACTCTATAAAGCCTTGGTCAGACCACACCTAGAGTACTGCATCCAGTTTTGATCACCACACTACAAAAAAGACATTGAAACCCTAGAGAAAGTGCAGAAGAGAGCAACCAGGATGATAAAGGGTCTGGAAAATAAAACATACAAAGAGCGGTTGCAGGAACTGAGCTTGGCCAGTCTGGCGAAGAGAAGGACCAGGGGTGACATGATAGCAGTGTTCCAATACTTGAGGGGATGCCACAGAGAGGAGGGGGTCAGGCTGTTCTCTATGGCACCAGAAAGCCAAACAAGGAATAATGGATGGAAGTTGACGAAGGAGAGATTCAACCTGGAAGTGAGGAGAAACTTTCTGACGGTGAGAGCGATCAACCAGTGGAACAGCTTGCCAGCGGAGGTTGTGAGAGCCCCAACACTTGCGACCTTCAAGGGGAGACTGGACTGCCATCTGTCTCAAATAGTGTAGGAACTCTTGCTTGAGCAGGGGGTTGGACTAGATGACCTACAAGGTCCCTTCCAACTCTAATAATAAATCTAAAATCTAAAATCTAAATCCAATGGAATCCTAGGCTGCATTAATAGAGGGATAGAATCAAGATCACATGAAGTTCTAATATCACTTTACAAAGCCTTAGTAAGACGTCATTTAGAATACTGCATCCAGTTCTGGTCAACACAATATAAAAAAGGCATTGAAACTCTGGAAAGACTGTAGAGATGAGCAACAAAAATGATTAGGGGGCTGGAGGCTAAAACATACCAAGAACAGTTACAGGAATTTGGTATGTCTAGTCTAAGGAAAAGGACTGGGGAGACATGATATCACTTTTCTAATATTTGAGGGGCTCCTACAAAGATGAGGGGGGTCAAAACATTTCCCAAAGCACCAATAGGCAAGACTAGAAACAATGGTTGGAAACTAACGATGGAGAGAAGCAACCTAGAACTAAAGAGAAATTTCCTAACGGTGAGAGCAATCAACCAATGGAATAGCTTGCCTTCAGAAGTTGTGAGTTCTCCATCATTGGAGGCTTTCAAAAAGAGACTGGACAACCATTTGCCTGAAATGGTATACGGCAGTGATGGTGAACCTTTTTTTTTGCTCGGGTGCCAAAAGGGAGTGCACATGTGCGATAGCGCGCATGTGTGCCCATACCCATAATGCAATGCCCTCCCCCCGCACATGCAAGCACAACCTCCCCGCGCTCCCCCCGCGCATGCGCACAGGGCTCACTGAAGCCTTCGGAACCTGTGGATGCGGAAAAACAGATTCCAGCTGATTTTTGGCCTTCTGGAGTGGGGGGGAGGTTGTTTTCGTCTTCCCTAGGCTTCAGGAAAGCCTCTGGAGCCTGTGGATGGCGAAAAACGGACCCAATGGCCCAACCGGAAGTTCAGAAATGAACGTCTGGTTGGGCCAGACGTTTTTCACCCTCCCCAGACTTCAGGAAAGCCTCAAGCAATGCGAACCGGTGGCAATTGTAAGTGAAACCCACCCCTGGTATGGATAGTCTAGCGACGAGAAGGACCAGGGGAGACATGATAGCAGTGTTCCAATATTTGAGGGGCTGCCACAGAGAGGAGCGGGTCAAGCTATTCTCCAAAGCACCTGAAGGACAGACAAGGAATAATGGATGGAAACTGCTCAAGGAGATATTCAACCTAGAAACAAGGAGACATTTTCTGACAGTGAGAACAATCATCCAATGGAATAGCTTTGCCTTCGGAAGTTGTGGGAGCTTCATCACTGGAGGCTTTCAAGAAGACATTGGACTGCCATTTGTCAGAAATGGTGTACGGCCGTGGTGGCGAACCTATGGCACGCGTGCCACAGGTGGCACGCAGAGCCATAGCGGCCGGCACGCGAGGGTTGCCCACCGGCAAACCGGAAGTGCGGAAAAGCCCCACTTCCGGTTTGCCGGTGAGCTGTTTTTTGCACTCCGGAGGGTTCAGGGAAGCTCCCTGAAGCTCCGGAATGCAAAAAACTACAAAACGGACAAACCGGAAGTGCACTTTTCCGCACTTCCGGTTTGTCCATTTTGTAGTTTTTTGCATTCCGGGGCTTCAGGGAGCTTCCCTGAACCCTCCGGAGTGCAAAAAACAATTCACCGGCAAACCGGAAGTGCGTTTTTCCACACTTTCGGTTTGCCCGTTTCATCGTCCCAGGCTCCGGTAAGGTCTTTAGGCGGGGGTGGGGGTGTGTGCGCATGCGCAGGGGGCAGCATGGGGGGGTTTTGTGCGCATGCGTGGGGGGGAAGGAATGGGTGTGGGCACGCGAGCGCGCGCAAGCGCGCCCCCCCCTTTTTGGCACGCGAGCCTAAAAAGGTTCGCCACCACTGGTGTAGGGTCTCCTGCTTGAGCAGGGGTTTGTTTGTTTGTTTGTTTGTTTGTCAAGCATATATGATTATAAGTAAAGTATAAACAGTAAAACATGATTGAATATATATGTAATAGTACAAGCATGAATAAGAGTAAAAGAGGTGAGAATATATGGGTACATTAGGACAGGAACGGTAGGCACAATTGTGCACGCCCCTTACCAACCTCTTAGGAATGGGGTGAGGTCGATGGTAGATAATCTGAGGTTGAACTTTTTGGGGTTTGGGGAAGAAACTACTGAGTCAGGTAAAGTGTTCCAGGCGTTGACAACTCTGTTGTTGAAGTCGATTTTTTTGCAATCAAGTTTGGAGCGGTTTACATTAAGTTTGTATCTATTGTGAGCTCGTGTATTATTGTGGTTGAAGCTGAAGCAGGTAGGACATTGTGGCAGATAATTTTGTGAGCTACACTTAGGTCAGATCGAAGTTCTAAATTTTCAAGTCCCAAAATTCCAAGTCTGGTTTCATAAGGAATTCTGTTGTGAACAGAGGAATGTAATACTCTTCTTGTGAAGTATCTCTGGACATTCTCAATTGTGTTAATGTCTGATATGTAGTGTGGGTTCCAGACAGATGAGCTGTAATCAAGGATCGGTCTAGCAAATGTTTTGTATACTCTGGTTAAGACTAGATGACCTACAAAGTCCATTCCAACTCTGTTAATCTGTTACAATCTGTTAAAATTTAAAGTTGGTTTAATGTCAGGGTTCCAAGTAATACGCCCATAGCAAACAGAACTCCGAGGAAAGCAGGATCCTCAAATATCAGTTTTATTCAACATATTATATAGGCATAGGCTGGTGAAAAATGACTCTAAATGTTCCCGCAGTTTTCACCTAATTAAAAGTAAAAGTTTTCCTCCCCTTTATAAACACTCAGTCGCATGGTCCAATCAAGGTGTCATCCGGTTGCCTGGTGACTTCACTCATCCTCCCTCTGGCCATCAGTGGGAATGTCCTTGGTTCCCAGGAGAAAATATTTTGTTTTGGCTAGAAAACCCCAGCTATCTCTATTCCCCCCTCCCTATCCCTCAGCTCCAGTGAGGCAACACTGATGCATCAAAATGGCCTCAGTCAGGTCAGCTTCAGGGTTGACACTCACTCTCAAGTACCACAAAATGGGCAACTGCTCTTAGGAATATCTCACCCCTCTCTACATCTAATTTAATATTGAGGAATTGGAAGGGGAGAATCAATGGAACCTCAAAGGAGAAGACTTACCTGCCATGGCTGTACAATCTGGGGTGGTTGATGTTCTCCAACTTGAATGCTCTTCTTACTCCATTGGGAGGAAGAGGCAGCACTGAAGACCCAGACCACTATTTGAATTATTTGGGAAATACGGGAGGAATCCTGAGACAGGATTCTTGCAATCACATCATGGGGTGGGAATTCCCAATCCTCTTTTTCTCTGCATTTTTTCCAAACTTTCTTAGATAACACAGGACTTGAATAAGAACACTGGAATGCTTCCTTTCCATACAATGTGACCATAGATGCATAAGAATTAAAGTCATAATACTGAGTCCTTCTCTTTGTCTGGATGAGGAAGGAAAACAAAGCATATTTATTTTGGAGATCAACCCAGAGGTCAAAAATACCTACACTTTTAGCTGTCAAAGTTGTTGCAATCCACACTCTTTCCACAATGGATTTATTAGTCATATCAATTTTTTGTATTATTGCTGCTAACATTACTGAGGCCTGAAAATCCAGTTGGCATACTATAATTTTTATTTGACTCTTGATAAGAGAATAAAACATTTCCCTTTTTTCTTGCATGAGAGTTTCTCCAACACTTGTCTGCATATTTGCTTCTGGGACGGTTCCTGAGAGGACAATGCAAATCCCATTTTTTAGGGTGAGAACTTCCAAGCGTCTTTTGAATTTTTCTCCTTTTTCATTGTCCTGAGAAAGGAGGCCGATCCACGTCCATTGGAACTGCAGGAGTAGCTTGACAATTGCTGAGTAAGGAGGTTCTTGGTTTGGGGTCATCCGATATGAAAAAGGAAAACGATGATTTTGCTCAGCCATCTGGTTGATGACACTGTAGTTGATCTAAGATAAAAGAGAAGGTATTGGTAGTTTGTGCCAGTTTTGATCATAAAAGTCAGATGGTAAATCTAAGGGCCTTTCCCCACTGCTGACAGACGTTTCAAATGATAAATGCATGAATTTTGATAGTTCCCTTGATGTTCTGTCCTGTTGTCTTGTATGCTCCCTTTGAAACCAGGGAGCTCTGAATTATCTGTGGGTGGTGTTCATGCGTGGTCCTCATAGAGCACACCCTTCTGCTCACATTATTACTCTGTGGGTCACCCATCCACTCAGTCAATTACTCAGAATAGAGCTGGAAAGTCTTCTAGTCCAACCACCTGCTCAAGCTTGATGTGTTCTGCATAAAAGTTAAATAGGCAGGGCAACAGTATACAGCCTTGCCGAACTCCTTTCTCAATATTGAACCAATCAGTGGTTCCGTGTCCAGTTCTCACTGTTGCTTCTTGACCTGCATATAGGTTTCTCAAGAGACAAATTAGATGGTCTGGTACTCCCATCTTTTTAAGAACTTGACACAATTTGTTGTGATCTGCACAATCAAAGGCTTTAGCATAGTCAATGAAGCAGAAGTAGATGTTTTTCTGGAACTCCCTAGCTTTCTCCATGATCCAGAGTATGTTGGGAATTTGATCTCTAGTTCCTCTGACTCTTTGAAATCCTGCTAGCTCTCGGTCCACATACTGCTGGAGCCTAGCTTGTAGGATTTTGAGCATAACTTTGCTAGCATGTGAAATGAGTGCAATGGAGTTTGAACATTCTTTGGCATTGCCCTTCCTTGGAATTGGAATGTAAACTGACCTTTTCCAATCCTATGACCACTGTTGAGTTTTCCAAATTTGCTGGCAAATTGAGCGTAGCACTTTTACTGCATCGTCTTTTAAGATTTTGAATAGCTCAGCTGGAATACTGTCACTTCCACTAGCTTTGTTGACTTCCTAAGGCCCATTTGACTTCATATTCCTGGATGTCTGGCTCGAGGTCAGTGGCCACCCCATCGTGGCTATCAGGGACGTTAAGCCCATTCTTGTATAGTTCTTCTGTGTAATTTTGCCACCTCTTCTTAATCTCTTCTGACTCTGTTAAGTCCCTGCCATTTTGGTTCTTTATCATGCCCATCTTTGCATGAAACATTCCCTTCATATCTCCAATTTTCTTGAACAAATCTCTGGTCCTCCCTATTCTGTTGTTTTCTTCTATTTCTTTGCACTGTTCATTTAAGAAGGCATTCTTATCTCTTCTAGCTATTCTCTGGAATTCTGCATTCAATTGGGTATATCTTTCTCTCTCTCCCTTGACTTTCACTTCCCTACTTTCCTCAGCTATTTGTAAAGCTTCCTCAGAAAGCCATTTTGCTTTCTTCCATTTCTTTTTCTTTGGGATGGTTTTTGTTGCTACCTCTTCTACAATGTTGCAAACCTCCATCCATAATTCTTCAGGCACTCTGTCTATTAGATCTAATTCCTTAAATCTATTTGTCACCTCTACTGTATATTCATCAGGGATATGATTTATTTCATACCTGAGTGGCCTAGTGTTTTTCCCTACTTTCTTCAATTTAAGCCTAAATTTTGCAACGAGAAGCTCATGATCCTGAGCCACAGTCAGCTCCCGGTCTTGTTTTTACTGACTGTATAGAGCTTCTCCATCTTTGGCTGCAGAGCACATAGTTAATCTGATTTCTGTGTTGACCATCTGTTGATGTCCATATGTAGAGTTTCTACATATTTCTAGGTTCTACCATATCACAAGATCTAAAATGGACACCTAACATCAAAAATGTCATCAAAAAAGCACAACAAAGAATGTTCTATCTGCGCCAACTCAGAAAGCTCAAACTGCCCAAGGAACTGCTGATACAGTTCTACAGAGGAATTATTGAGTCTGTCATGTGCACCTCTATAATTGTCTGGTTTGGTTGTGCAACCCAACAAGACAGACACAGACTTCAGAGGATAATTAGAATTGCAGAAAAAACAATTGCTACCAACCTGCCTTCCATTGAGGACCTGTATACTGCATGAGTCAAAAAGAGGGCCGTGAAAATATTTACAGACCCCTCACATCCTGGACACAAACTGTTTCAACTCCTACCCTCAAGATGACACTATAGAGCACTGCACACCAGAACAACTAGACACAAGAACAGTTTTTCCTGAAAGGCATCACTCTGCTAAACAAATAATTCCCTCAACACTGTCAAACTATTTACTAAGTCTGCACTACTATTACTGTATTTTTTGGAGTATAAGATGCACCTTCCCCCCCCCATAAAAGAGGGTGAATATTTGGGTGCGTCTTGTAAACCGAATGTAGCCCCGCCCAGCCTCTGAAAAGGAGGTTTCAGGGGCTGAAAAAATCCTCTGAAAAGGAGGTTTCAGGGGCTGGAAAAGCAAGGCTCACAGCTCACAACCAACAAACCTGTTCCTAAAGTTCACCTCTGGAAACAGCTGTTTGGGTGTATTCCAGGAGGCAGATTCACCCACCAATCAGCTTTTTTCTTATTTTCCTCCCCAAAAACTAAGGTGCATCTTATACTCCAGTGCATCTTACAGTCCAAAAAATAAGGTAATCTTCTCATCATTCCCATCACCCATATCCTCCCACTAATGACTGTATGACTGTAACTTGTTGCTTGTATCCATATGATTTACCTTGACTGGTTCCTAATATAATTTGATTGTTTATTTGTACTCGGGCTATCATTAAGTGTTGTACCTTATGATTCTCGATGAATGTATCTTTTCTTTTATGTACACTGAGAGCATAAGCACCAAGACAAACTCCTTGTGTGTCCAATCACACTTGGCCAATAAAAAATTCTATTATATTATATTCTAAAATTGCCTCTTGGGTTGTTGGAAAAATGTGTTTGCTATGACCATCGTATTCCCTTGACAAAATTCTACCAACTTGTGCCCTGCTTAATTTTGTACTCCAAGGCCAAACTTGCCTGTTATTCCAGTTATCTTTTGGCTTCCTACTTTAGCATTCTAATCCCCCATGATGATAAGGACATCATTTTTGGTGTTAATTCTAGAAGGTGTTGTAGGGCATCATGGAACTGGTCATCTTCAGCCTCTTCAGCACCAGTGGTTGGGGCATAGACTTGGACTACTGTGATGTTGAATGGTTTGCCTTGGATTCAAACTGAAATCATTCTGTCATTATGGGGATTGTATCCCAGTACTGCTTTTCCTACACTTTTATTGACTATAAAGGCTACTCTGAAGTAGGTTGCCATTTCCTTCTCCAGTGGATCACATTTTGTCAGATCTCTCTGCTATGACCTGTCCGTCTTGGGTGGCCCTGCATAGCACAGCTCATAGCTTCATTAAGCTAGGCAAGCCCCTTCGCCACGACAAGGCAGTGATCCATGAAGGGGATATATACATACACATATACAATGTGTGTGTGTGTGTGTGTGTGTGTGTGTGTGTGTGTGTGTGTGTGTGTGTGTACAGTGGTGGGCTGAAACCGGTTTAACAACAGGTTCTGTCAGCGTGCGCTTTGCACCCGTGCGCAGCATGCAAAATACACCAATTTCAAGCTCTACAGCTTAACCTCTAGGGCAGCCCCGGTAAGTAAAACAGCTGAGGCACAGAAATCCACTGTGCCACGTGAATCAGCTGAGCTGAAAAACACGGAAATATAGGACAGGATAGGGCAGGGACAGGTGAGTCGGGCCAACTGATCACCAGAACTACCAGTTCGCTTGAACCGGTCCGAACCGGCAGCAGCCCACCACTTTATGTATACACACATACTTTGTGAATTAAAAATTCTTTCAACTCTTCTAATATTTACTCTCTGACTTTCAATTTATTTGATGAAATACATACAAGTGCTGCCTTCTAGGCAAATTTGAACAATTTACAATACGGAATTAATTTTATTTGGCTTTATACCTGTGGAATTTTATAGATGCTCAAGACTTTAGATATATGATCAAAGAGTTCAGAATCCATCTCTTCAACAATCGCCAGCAGGTTCTTTTCTCTTCCACATCTGTAGTTTGGGACGTTCTCCTGTCCTGTAGACAGCACATCCAGCATGGCCTCATATGTCATTCTTGCACTGAAAAAGTTCTCATAGATGTTGTAGCCCAGGGTGATGTTGGGTAACAGCCTTGGATTCTGGTTGACTTCATGAACAGCCAACAAGAAGGGCATAATGTGATAGAAGTTGTTCTCACTGCAACGTAAGAAATTTCATCATTTTTTTTTGCTCTATATCTACGATTTATGTGATCAACTTAAAAGCAATTGCATTCTTTTTGCCATTGACGAAAAAGTATTCAATTCTACACATAATTCTGTTG
The DNA here is from genome assembly GCA_023053685.1 of Diadophis punctatus similis. Classification (NCBI taxonomy): domain Eukaryota; kingdom Metazoa; phylum Chordata; class Lepidosauria; order Squamata; family Dipsadidae; genus Diadophis; species Diadophis punctatus. The sequence goes on from JALIGW010000067.1 coordinate 2,922,307, forward strand.
TTTTGCAAAGTGATCTCGACTATGTGTCTGAATGGTCATCTATTTGGCAACAAATTTTGATTAATAAATGCTCTGTCTTACATATTGGTAAATGTAATCAGAATGTCAAGTATAAGCTAGGTGGCATTGATCTAGCAGATGACCCTCACCTTGTTAAGGACCAAGGTGTACTTATCTCTGACGATTAATGCTCCGAAGCTCACTGTAACAGCATTGCTAAAAAAGCATTAAGAGTTGTAAACTGTAGGTATACAATTGGATTAAACAAAACCCAAAATTAAAAATTTGGCTATAAGGATGAAGATGAATTGAGATATATTCATAAATGCTTTCTTTACAAGTTGTAATTAAATTAATTACGGATGATATTCACCGATAATTACGATATGGAATGTACTTAAAATGTATATATAGATATTGATACAAAACAAACACTTTTATAATGCTGTTAAAGCATTGGACTATTTCTTGTTGTTTGTAAATATGTGTACTCGTTTGTGTTTGTGTGTTTTGTTTGTGTCTTCTTTCTTATTGTAAAAAATTAATAAAGACTATTTAAAAAAAAAGAGTTGTAAACTTAATTTTGCGAAGCTTTTTTTCTGGAAACATTATATTGCTAATTAGAGATTATATAACTTATGCTAGACCAATTTAAGAGTATTGTTCAACTGTTTGGAATCCCCACCATATCTGACATCAGTACAATTGAGCGGGTTCAGAAGTACTTCATGAGAAAACTCTTGCACTCTTCTGTATACAATAGAATTCCTTATGCTAGTAGGCTCGAAATTCTCGGTTTGGATAACTTAGAACTGTGTCGCTTGCGGTCAGACGTAGGTATTGCATACAAAATTATACGTAGTAATGTTTTACCTGTAAATGACTTTTTATGTTTTATTTGCAATAATATGCACTTGAACAACACCTTTAAACGCTATGAAAATCGTTCTAAACTTGACTGTAAAAAAGTATAATTTCTGTCATAGAGTTGTCAAATTCTGGAATGCCCTACCTGATTCAGTTGTTTCAGCTACAAATTTTCACAGTTTCAGTCACAAATTGACTTCCGTGGACCTTACTTCATACTTAAGGGGTCAATAGAGGGAGCATGCATAAGTGCACTAATGTGCCTATCAGCCCTGTCATTGTATTTTCATGAAAGCATGTCATATTTAATGTTGCTTTATGTCTATATAGTGCAATGCCAAAAAGATAATGAGATACTCATTATTCAATTAAATTATTCAATTTATTTGGACTTTCCAGGTGATAGAAATTTTTGAAATTTCTACGAGAAGAACAGTCCCATTGACACCAGTAGGAACTTCTTGCCAAAAGAAATATCAGAGAGAGATAGCAAAATTGTTATGTCAGGATCAAAGGAATCCTATCAAAATCACCAGAATTGATTCTGCCTATCATTTTCTCCACATTTTGACTTGGGAGGAAAAATGAGGAAAATTATTCTTATAGTTCAGTAGCCAGGTAAGGAAAACAGTTACAATAGTAAGAGACCTTCACACCTTCTTTTACTCAAAAAGAAAGTATGAAGGTTTCTTACTATTGTAACTGTTTCAATCTGCTTAGAATAAACTTCTCAAAACCAAAGCATTTATTTTATTTACTTACCTATTTGCAAATCTAATATATCACTCATATCAATTCACAACAATCCATAAAATGTCATTAAAATCATACGCTTACCCCCAGGCACCAGACTACATATGCTCATAGCCCCATCCTAGCCCAATGCTTGGGAGAAGATCTGTATGCTACCAAGTGTATATGCCTCCAAAATGTTAATAAGTGATGCTACCAAGTGTATATTGTGTACGTTGTGATTATATTATATGATTTCTTCCTGTTATGCCACTCTGCAGATGACTAACAGCTGGATTCAAGGGCTGGATTAGCAAGAGATATTTCCTATCTGAAGATGGAGATCTCTTCAACAAGACTTTTTTAGACCTAGAAATTTGCTGCAGAATATTCATGGCTTTAGAGTTATTGTCCTATATTCTACAGTTAACTACAGTTAATGTGATTCCTGTGACTAAACAATAACTTATCACTCAAAGTCTCTCCCCTCCTTGAATTTTATCCCTTTTATTTTGTATCCCTTTTTTTAACCAAAAGGAACAGGGAAGCCACAAAAGTGGCAAAAGTGTTAAAGGGTGGAAAGAAAGAGTGGAGAGGGTGATAGGAATTATAGAGTAAATGTAAGGAAGGGGAAGAAACAGTGGGGAGAAAATAAAAGATATCTCACTCTGTTCTAAGGTATCATTCAATCACATTATTGGGAGTCACCGCTTAACTATTGTTCATAAATAAATTAAATAAATATGAATAAATAAGTTGCTGACTCTCCACAGTCCCAAGGTAATCATTTTGAAAGCAGGCAGAACCCCATCCAGGCAAGATTCATCGTGGGACAGTGTTGGCAGTGCCCAGTGTTACCCAGTGTTGAGGCTGAGACTTGTGGAAGAAACTTTGCAAACTCAGGTTTTACAAAATCATCAGGTTCCCCAGGAGCCTTTCCTCTAAAGCAAATTGGGAGAAGCAATAATGACTTGCCTTTCTCAAGGTGAGGAATAGGACAAATGAAATCATTCCTAGAAAAGACACTGGAGCAGGTAAAATCAATCACCAGAATCCTTGGACGTGCTGACAATTACCTTTTCAGTTGGTGGGTTGGAGGCTTGGAGAACGAAAATTGGTACAATCGAGCTCCAATTCCAGACATTATTCCAGTAATCCAGTAGTCTCCTGGCTTGTAGTAATGGAACCACTCCTTTTCTTCTATTATCACCTTAAATGGACATTTCGTCAGCATACTGGCACAGGGAATTTGACACAAAAGCTGAAGCAGAAAAAATTGTATATGGAGCAACAGCAACATTTGATATACAGTATTCTGCAGGAGATCCTTCCTATAGTTCTTTCTTTGGCACAGAGCTAAATCTCAAAGATCACAGAAGACCACAATTACAGTGAAGAAAGTCCAGTTTGCTCCCAGATTTGGAAGAACTATGTGCAATTTCAGATTGCTTTACCCCAAACTCTGATCTCATCACAGGAGGCTGTTACAAATCAGATTATCACATGCTGTCTATCCCCTTTGTTGTCACATTGACTGGCAACTAATTGTGGTGGTGGAAATCCCATAAACCTTGTTCAAAGGAGAATAAATAATCATGATTATATTAATAATTAGAAGGGGAATTGGGAATGAGCATTGCCATAAAAGCGTGCCATTGGAGAAAAGAGTTTTGTTTGACTCAGGAGAATAATCCAAATTTGAAAGTCGAGAAAGGAACAATTCAGGGAAGTTTGATTGTTTTTTTTAGTCTCCAAACTTATTCTTGAGATTCTAAAGCTTAAAATGTGGAAAAACAGTTCAACACTCTTGAACTAGGCAGTGGGCCATTATAATTCCTTTTTATTCTGTCTAATGTGGATGAGGCCATCTTCCTCAATTAAGATTGGATACTCCAGAATGGTTAACTCCAGATCATCAACAACCTATTGGATCCCCCTGTTAAATGTCTTGTATCTTTCAAAATGTAGAAGACAATCAGTCTTCATGGTTACAAAGAAGATCTAGTCAAAATTCCCTGGGGCATTAATCTGAAACAATTGCCTGTTACTGACTTCTTCACAATAGCAATAGCAATAGCACACTTATATACCACTTCACAGTGCTTTTACAGCCCTCTCTAAGCGGTTTACAGAGTCCGCATATTTCCCCCAACAATCTGGGTCCTCATTTTACTCACCTTGGAAGGATGGAAGGCTGACTCAACATTGAGCCGGTGAGAATCGAACTGCCAAATTGCAGGCAGCCAGCAGCCAGCAGAAATAGCCTGCAATACTGCATTCTAAGCACTGTGCCTCCTCCTCCTGATGTGATGACATTTGTAGACTCTTACATAAGGTATCTAGTAGGGAACCAAGAGATGATGCTATATGAGTACAATACCACAATGGCTGAAGGTGAATGGCTAAACAAAATTTGAGGACCTGAGCCCAGGGCCATTGCTATATGATGCACAGGTATGAGTTCTTCTGCTAAGTGTGCACCTAAGACCTCTCTCCTTTGCATCCTCCAAAACCATTTAATGGAGTGTAAATTAATAAATAAATTAGTTATATATATTGCCTGGATAATCAGTTGCTTCAAGGATGAACATTAATCTGAAACTCTGATTCCACAGTTGTAGTCTCCAAAGTATGGACTCCAAAGATATGGGCCAGCTGTGGCTCCTGAGAGAATCCACTGGTAAACTCTGTGCGTGCTGGGCTCTGGACACTTTGATTTGGTAAACGATTGGAAGGAGGAAATGTTTCTCATCTTTGCAGTTAGCCCAGTAGTGGCTAGGATAGGTACGACACTTCAATGACAGAAATCAAAATTAGGACAATCTAGAATCCTGATTTAGCATAATGAATGAAACTGATTAGTATATGAATAAAAATACATTGCAATTGCATTTGGGAGGGCTTTGCTTTTCCAATGCTTTCTGAATATCCAAAGAGAGATAGTGTAGAAGGCAGAGGTAATGGCATTGAGAGACCATTACCAAGACAAGGTCAGATAAAAGTAGTACTGATTTATATGACACAGGTTTCCTAATCTGTAATACACTGAAGGGCTGACTGACAAAAAGACAAAGAAGAGACACATGCACAAAAACGTAGTTATAAACGTATAGGTAGGTATAGGTGGTACTCATCTTTAATTCACAAATGAAGAGTCAGCTTTGTCTAAAGATGCTTCCATGGTCATGTAGCTGGCATAACTATACACCGAAGATGCACGGAACATGGTTACTTTCCCACTGAACTGGTACCTATTTATCTACTTGCATTTACATTCTTTTGAATTGTTAGGTTGGCAGGGCACACACAGAGAGACAGACACATACGCGCTATATGGATATAGATATGGATATGGATAAAAAAGGAACCACTTTTAATATACCTCATAAAATCACCTCCATTATAACATCAGATGTCTATATGATCCCCCCCCCAAAAAAATCATTCATGGAGAAAAAAAACTTAAAGTTGCTCCAATATTCATGTCTCTCTCTCTCTCTCTCTCTCTCTCTCTCTCTCTCTCTCTCTCTCTCTCTCTCTCTCTCTCTCTCTCTCTCCCTCTCTCCCTCCCTCCCTCCCTCCCTCCCTCCCTCCCTCCATCCATCCATCCATCCATCCATCCATCCATCCATCCATCCATCCATCCATCCATCTATCTATCTATCTATCTATCTATCTATCTATCTATCTATCTATCTATCTCATTTATCTATCTATAAGTGATCTTACATAATCCAGCCGGAAGAGTTCAATCAAATATATACAGTATTTGAAATTAACTATTTTTAAAAAACAAAGTCAGAACATCATCCCAGAAAATAAAACATAACACCAACCTATATAGTAACAAAAACACACATCATCATTAGCCATAGTCTTTTTTTAAAATCTAAAACCATATCAGAACACCCCTGGTAACAGTTTATCTGACCTGGTTTCAGAAATTTTATTAATGTCATTGATGATGGTTATGATTTAACATGAATTCAGATTGTGACAATTGAAGGATATGATTAATTCTAATAGTTTGAGTTGTTTTAGAAACTTTACTATTCAATTATTATAATTCAAAATCCACATGAATGAAGAAAGATAAGCTGAAACACATAAAACATTACTTCAAAGTATGTGATTTTATACTGCATGTAAACTGTACAAAAATAGGCACCAATATAAGGAACCTTAAAGTTTTTTTAGCATCAGATGTTCTTTGGTGTTTATTGCAGGTCTCAGGATAATAATGTAGCATTTGGGGATAAAGATGCAGCCCAGTAAACCCAGGCCGGATGCCAGGATGGAGAAGATCTGCACGGCTACCATGTATTTCCCCTTGGTGCTCAGATATGTGGGAACAAAGGAGATCCAAACACTACAAAATACCAACATGCTGAAGGTGATCAGTTTGGCTTCATTGAAGGCCCCTGGCAGATTTCGAGCCAGAAATGCCACCAAGAAACAGATGGCAGCCAAAAAACCCATGTAGCCAAGAGCAGAGTAGAACATGGTGACAGAGCCTTCATATTCAACCTAGAAACAAGGAGACATTTTCTGACAGTGAGAACAATCATCCAATGGAATAGCTTTGCCTTCGGAAGTTGTGGGAGCTTCATCACTGGAGGCTTTCAAGAAGACATTGGACTGCCATTTGTCAGAAATGGTGTACGGCCGTGGTGGCGAACCTATGGCACGCGTGCCACAGGTGGCACGCAGAGCCATAGCGGCCGGCACGCGAGGGTTGCCCACCGGCAAACCGGAAGTGCGGAAAAGCCCCACTTCCGGTTTGCCGGTGAGCTGTTTTTTGCACTCCGGAGGGTTCAGGGAAGCTCCCTGAAGCTCCGGAATGCAAAAAACTACAAAACGGACAAACCGGAAGTGCACTTTTCCGCACTTCCGGTTTGTCCATTTTGTAGTTTTTTGCATTCCGGGGCTTCAGGGAGCTTCCCTGAACCCTCCGGAGTGCAAAAAACAATTCACCGGCAAACCGGAAGTGCGTTTTTCCACACTTTCGGTTTGCCCGTTTCGTCGTCCCAGGCTCCGGTAAGGTCTTTAGGCGGGGGTGGGGGTGTGTGCGCATGCGCAGGGGGCAGCATGGGGGGGTTTTGTGCGCATGCATGGGGGGGAAGGAATGGGTGTGGGCACGCGAGCGCGCGCGAGCGCGCCCCCCCCTTTTTGGCACGCGAGCCTAAAAAGGTTCGCCACCACTGGTGTAGGGTCTCCTGCTTGAGCAGGGGTTTGTTTGTTTGTTTGTTTGTTTGTCAAGCATATATGATTATAAGTAAAGTATAAACAGTAAAACATGATTGAATATATATGTAATAGTACAAGCATGAATAAGAGTAAAAGAGGTGAGAATATATGGGTACATTAGGACAGGAACGGTAGGCACAATTGTGCACGCCCCTTACCAACCTCTTAGGAATGGGGTGAGGTCGATGGTAGATAATCTGAGGTTGAACTTTTTGGGGTTTGGGGAAGAAACTACTGAGTCAGGTAAAGTGTTCCAGGCGTTGACAACTCTGTTGTTGAAGTCGATTTTTTTGCAATCAAGTTTGGAGCGGTTTACATTAAGTTTGTATCTATTGTGAGCTCGTGTATTATTGTGGTTGAAGCTGAAGCAGGTAGGACATTGTGGCAGATAATTTTGTGAGCTACACTTAGGTCAGATCGAAGTTCTAAATTTTCAAGTCCCAAAATTCCAAGTCTGGTTTCATAAGGAATTCTGTTGTGAACAGAGGAATGTAATACTCTTCTTGTGAAGTATCTCTGGACATTCTCAATTGTGTTAATGTCTGATATGTAGTGTGGGTTCCAGACAGATGAGCTGTAATCAAGGATCGGTCTAGCAAATGTTTTGTATACTCTGGTTAAGACTAGATGACCTACAAAGTCCATTCCAACTCTGTTAATCTGTTACAATCTGTTAAAATTTAAAGTTGGTTTAATGTCAGGGTTCCAAGTAATACGCCCATAGCAAACAGAACTCCGAGGAAAGCAGGATCCTCAAATATCAGTTTTATTCAACATATTATATAGGCATAGGCTGGTGAAAAATGACTCTAAATGTTCCCGCAGTTTTCACCTAATTAAAAGTAAAAGTTTTCCTCCCCTTTATAAACACTCAGTCGCATGGTCCAATCAAGGTGTCATCCGGTTGCCTGGTGACTTCACTCATCCTCCCTCTGGCCATCAGTGGGAATGTCCTTGGTTCCCAGGAGAAAATATTTTGTTTTGGCTAGAAAACCCCAGCTATCTCTATTCCCCCCTCCCTATCCCTCAGCTCCAGTGAGGCAACACTGATGCATCAAAATGGCCTCAGTCAGGTCAGCTTCAGGGTTGACACTCACTCTCAAGTACCACAAAATGGGCAACTGCTCTTAGGAATATCTCACCCCTCTCTACATCTAATTTAATATTGAGGAATTGGAAGGGGAGAATCAATGGAACCTCAAAGGAGAAGACTTACCTGCCATGGCTGTACAATCTGGGGTGGTTGATGTTCTCCAACTTGAATGCTCTTCTTACTCCATTGGGAGGAAGAGGCAGCACTGAAGACCCAGACCACTATTTGAATTATTTGGGAAATACGGGAGGAATCCTGAGACAGGATTCTTGCAATCACATCATGGGGTGGGAATTCCCAATCCTCTTTTTCTCTGCATTTTTTCCAAACTTTCTTAGATAACACAGGACTTGAATAAGAACACTGGAATGCTTCCTTTCCATACAATGTGACCATAGATGCATAAGAATTAAAGTCATAATACTGAGTCCTTCTCTTTGTCTGGATGAGGAAGGAAAACAAAGCATATTTATTTTGGAGATCAACCCAGAGGTCAAAAATACCTACACTTTTAGCTGTCAAAGTTGTTGCAATCCACACTCTTTCCACAATGGATTTATTAGTCATATCAATTTTTTGTATTATTGCTGCTAACATTACTGAGGCCTGAAAATCCAGTTGGCATACTATAATTTTTATTTGACTCTTGATAAGAGAATAAAACATTTCCCTTTTTTCTTGCATGAGAGTTTCTCCAACACTTGTCTGCATATTTGCTTCTGGGACGGTTCCTGAGAGGACAATGCAAATCCCATTTTTTAGGGTGAGAACTTCCAAGCGTCTTTTGAATTTTTCTCCTTTTTCATTGTCCTGAGAAAGGAGGCCGATCCACGTCCATTGGAACTGCAGGAGTAGCTTGACAATTGCTGAGTAAGGAGGTTCTTGGTTTGGGGTCATCCGATATGAAAAAGGAAAACGATGATTTTGCTCAGCCATCTGGTTGATGACACTGTAGTTGATCTAAGATAAAAGAGAAGGTATTGGTAGTTTGTGCCAGTTTTGATCATAAAAGTCAGATGGTAAATCTAAGGGCCTTTCCCCACTGCTGACAGACGTTTCAAATGATAACTGCATGAATTTTGATAGTTCCCTTGATGTTCTGTCCTGTTGTCTTGTATGCTCCCTTTGAAACCAGGGAGCTCTGAATTATCTGTGGGTGGTGTTCATGCGTGGTCCTCATAGAGCACACCCTTCTGCTCACATTATTACTCTGTGGGTCACCCATCCACTCAGTCAATTACTCAGAATAGAGCTGGAAAGTCTTCTAGTCCAACCACCTGCTCAAGCTTGATGTGTTCTGCATAAAAGTTAAATAGGCAGGGCAACAGTATACAGCCTTGCCGAACTCCTTTCTCAATATTGAACCAATCAGTGGTTCCGTGTCCAGTTCTCACTGTTGCTTCTTGACCTGCATATAGGTTTCTCAAGAGACAAATTAGATGGTCTGGTACTCCCATCTTTTTAAGAACTTGACACAATTTGTTGTGATCTGCACAATCAAAGGCTTTAGCATAGTCAATGAAGCAGAAGTAGATGTTTTTCTGGAACTCCCTAGCTTTCTCCATGATCCAGAGTATGTTGGGAATTTGATCTCTAGTTCCTCTGACTCTTTGAAATCCTGCTAGCTCTCGGTCCACATACTGCTGGAGCCTAGCTTGTAGGATTTTGAGCATAACTTTGCTAGCATGTGAAATGAGTGCAATGGAGTTTGAACATTCTTTGGCATTGCCCTTCCTTGGAATTGGAATGTAAACTGACCTTTTCCAATCCTATGACCACTGTTGAGTTTTCCAAATTTGCTGGCAAATTGAGCGTAGCACTTTTACTGCATCGTCTTTTAAGATTTTGAATAGCTCAGCTGGAATACTGTCACTTCCACTAGCTTTGTTGACTTCCTAAGGCCCATTTGACTTCATATTCCTGGATGTCTGGCTCGAGGTCAGTGGCCACCCCATCGTGGCTATCAGGGACGTTAAGCCCATTCTTGTATAGTTCTTCTGTGTAATTTTGCCACCTCTTCTTAATCTCTTCTGACTCTGTTAAGTCCCTGCCATTTTGGTTCTTTATCATGCCCATCTTTGCATGAAACATTCCCTTCATATCTCCAATTTTCTTGAACAAATCTCTGGTCCTCCCTATTCTGTTGTTTTCTTCTATTTCTTTGCACTGTTCATTTAAGAAGGCATTCTTATCTCTTCTAGCTATTCTCTGGAATTCTGCATTCAATTGGGTATATCTTTCTCTCTCTCCCTTGACTTTCACTTCCCTACTTTCCTCAGCTATTTGTAAAGCTTCCTCAGAAAGCCATTTTGCTTTCTTCCATTTCTTTTTCTTTGGGATGGTTTTTGTTGCTACCTCTTCTACAATGTTGCAAACCTCCATCCATAATTCTTCAGGCACTCTGTCTATTAGATCTAATTCCTTAAATCTATTTGTCACCTCTACTGTATATTCATCAGGGATATGATTTATTTCATACCTGAGTGGCCTAGTGTTTTTCCCTACTTTCTTCAATTTAAGCCTAAATTTTGCAACGAGAAGCTCATGATCCTGAGCCACAGTCAGCTCCCGGTCTTGTTTTTACTGACTGTATAGAGCTTCTCCATCTTTGGCTGCAGAGCACATAGTTAATCTGATTTCTGTGTTGACCATCTGTTGATGTCCATATGTAGAGTTTCTACATATTTCTAGGTTCTACCATATCACAAGATCTAAAATGGACACCTAACATCAAAAACGTCATCAAAAAAGCACAACAAAGAATGTTCTTTCTGCGACAACTCAGAAAGCTCAAACTGCCCAAGGAACTGCTGATACAGTTCTACAGAGGAATTATTGAGTCTGTCATGTGCACCTCTATAATTGTCTGGTTTGGTTGTGCAACCCAACAAGACAGACACAGACTTCAGAGGATAATTAGAATTGCAGAAAAAACAATTGCTACCAACCTGCCTTCCATTGAGGACCTGTATACTGCATGAGTCAAAAAGAGGGCCGTGAAAATATTTACAGACCCCTCACATCCTGGACACAAACTGTTTCAACTCCTACCCTCAAGATGACACTATAGAGCACTGCACACCAGAACAACTAGACACAAGAACAGTTTTTCCTGAAAGGCATCACTCTGCTAAACAAATAATTCCCTCAACACTGTCAAACTATTTACTAAGTCTGCACTACTATTACTGTATTT